>CP136069.1:135862938-136412794 GCA_032622095.1 Siphonodentalium dalli
TGTTGCCCAATGATCACAACTTGGCGCGAGATTTAAACAACCATACATCGTTAATCCCACCAAGCCTTGTCGTGATAACTCAATAGTCCACTGGGGGGGGGGGGGCTGTGAACTCATATCGATGTGTTGACAACGAAGACAAGTCCGATACGTTAACCACTAGACAACTGAGCTCCTAAATATGTACTGACCATACTCTTCGTGATGGCCATGTGCAGGGGTGAGGAGGGCTTGGATTGGGCGCTATCTCATCTGTCCTCATTCCTGGACGATGAAATAACACTACATTGTTCTTGTATTGTACTTGTATTTCAATTTCACAACTAATATACACTAGATTGTACTTGTATTTAAATTTCACAACCAGTTAAATTTCACAAACAGTATATACTAGATTGTACTTGTATTAAATTTCACAACTAATATACACTAAATTGTACTTGTAATTCAATTTCACAACTAATATACACTAGATTGTACTTGTATTTCAATTTCACAACCAATATTTAATGCAAATGTATGGATTTCATATTTTCCAGTTTCGATAAATCTTGGACAAACAGGAACTGAAGGGGCCCAATGCACTTCATATTATTATCCCAGCTGTTTGGTAATGGAATGCTAAAGCGGCTTAATCTTACACAACAACCAAGTCCCTATTTCTTATCAAGGTTAGACGAAGCAAGCATAGTACAAGTGACCTTGTTGCCCAAGGGTCACAACTTGGCGCGAGATTTAAACAACCACACATCGTTATTGTGACCAAGCCACTGTCGTGGGAACTCAATAGTCCACTTGTGGGCTGCGAACTCATCTCGATTTGTTTACAACGAAGACAAATGCGATACCCTAACCACTAGACAACTGAGCTCCTAAATATGTACTGAACATTCTCTTCGTGATGGCCATTTGCAGGGGCAAGGAGGGCTTGGATTGGGCGGTATCTCATCTGTCCTCATTTGTGGACGATAAGGTTGAAAATTCCTCGCTTGAAACAACGGTTGAAAATTAATACTGGGAAATAACACTACATTGTTCTTCTGTATATAGTGTACTTGTATTTCACTTTCACATCTACTATATAATTTGAGACTTCCGTATAGATATATGTGTGTATATATGTGGGTACTTCATAGAATCGAAAACGCGTGGACAGATTGAGCTCAAATTTCGTATATAAGTGTAAAAACCCGCGGGGATCGTCGAAGTCGCATTTTGGACAAGCTCTGAGCACTGATTCTCCACTCCCAATCATCAAAATCACCGCAAACGCCACTTCGGGGGTTAAGGCATCAACGATCTTTATATTGACCATATACGGAGTTGTGAACGACGAATGCTCTTTATTGCAATCGACATGGCTAAACGACTACCCCCATGCGTAAAATACGGATGCGGGACGAAATTCATTTATCTCGATTAAAAAGGCAGAATTGATCTAAGAGGCGTAACTCTACATTCTGGTTCACGACGGGATTAATTGACTGTCCGCTCTTTGCGGGGGTTTCATAATTTCTCTTGATTAAAAAGTCTGTTGTTCCTAGGAACGGGGAAGTTTAGGACGGGTACCATGAATTAACTCATTGAAAAACTTCGGGGGTTATGGCATTAACGATCTTTATATTGACCATATACGGAGTTGTTAACGACGAACGCTCTTTATTGCAATCGACATATCTAAACGACTACCCCCATGCGTAAAATACGGATGCGGGACGAAATGCATTTATCTCGATTAAAAAGGCAGAATTGATATAAGAAGCGTAACCCTACATTCTGGTTCACGGCGGGATTAATTGACTGTCCGCTCTTTGCGGGGGTATCATAATTTCTCTTGATTAAAAAGTCTGTTGTTCCTAGGAATGGGGAAGTTTAGGACGGGTACCACGAATTAACTCATTGAAAAACAAAGAATGCGTTGTCTGTCGTTCCTAGGAAGGGGGGGGGTTTCATCGGGTCAATTTTTTCGCCAGAAAAAGGCACAATTAACTCATTGAAAAACAAAGAATTAAATTTAATTTAATTTTAAAAAAATTAAATAAATATTAAAAAATTAAAAAAAACATAAATTAAATTTAAAAAACATTAAATTAATATTAAAAAATTAAAAAAAAACTAAATAATTTTAAAAATGTCATGTTTCTGACCAACCACGCCAGTGGCGGGCTAACATGCTAGTCCAATATACAATAGGTTGTACTTGTATTTAAATTTCACAACCAGTATAGGCTAGATTGTACTTGTATTTAAATTTCACAACCAATATTCAGTGCAAAATGTAAGGATTTCAAGTTTCGATAAATCTTGGACAAACAGGAACAGATCTCGAAATATAAGGTGAGGTGTTTGGTTGGAAATTTTCACCCGTGAGATAACATGAGGTATCACTTGGTAAAGTCTGATTTGAAAACTAAATTTCTAGTTTAGAAATGTCTATTTTTAGGGTGGAGTTGGGAATTAGTAGCATGACATCTTTCCAAAAGCCCCTCTAACCACGCCCATGTGCGTGTGCGATAACTCTTGATACTACATGTGCATATCGCCCGGTCAAATCAAAATTATACATTACCATTCGGCATTATTCTTGGGTTTATTGAAGACCTTTATATCAACTTTGATCACAAGCTTTTCAACAACGGCTAGAAAATAACACTCGGTTGTTCTGATGCTTGTATTTCAATTGCACAACCAATATTTAATGCATTAATGCGTTTATTTTATATCAAGGGTTGAATATGTTCAACTCTAACTACATTAGACCCGACATAAAAAAAGTCGTCATACAGCGGATGTGTTTGGTTGATATTATTTGAAGTATCTGTTTTGATTTTGATCCAAGGTGTTTGTTGAAAACGAAATTGCCAGATGCAGCTCGAACGAAGACCTATAGCCACGCCCCTGTGCGTCTGTGAAAACTCGAGATAGTTGTCGTACATCGTAGAGTACGATCGAAAGTACATCACATTCATATAATTCATTTAGTGATAAATTAGGTCTAGGTTGTCTGTGACAGAAGTTTCTTGGTATTTTTGCTCCGGGCCGGGCGTCGGCATGCCGACATTGTTTTGGGGTTCATCGAGGACTTTATAAACTTTGATCACTCGTGTTCCGACCAGCGGGTAGCTGTGTGGTGTTCGCTTCACATCATTTTACTGCAACAGAAGTTACTATCGCATATTACATGGTTATCCACCCGAAATGGTTATGCGAAAGTTCGAACTAAGTTTCTTTGTAAATGGGCCTTCCCACGTGATCTATATTACGATTGCGTCCACCCATACTTTCCCAGACGCATACCCTGCCAACTTTGTTCAGCCCTCGAAAGTGATGTGAAACATTCCGGTAGGGTGAGAAAATACAAATGGAGAATAATCTTGCTCAACGTAGTTATTTTTACAAATATTATATCCATATTGACAACACACACCGTCATTCTTATATATTAATTGAATGCAGTGACTCTCGGTGGCCAAATCGTTTTCGTTAGTTTATCGTCGATAATTGAGTCCCGAATCGACAAGTAAATGTTTACAATTGAGCGTAATTCACACGGTGTTTTTTATGGAGTGGTATGGTCGATTTGCTTAATATTTTCGCCGATGTGAGTAGAATGCTACATTCCCACAATTGGCATAGCGCCTGAATACAAAATTATCAGTTCCACGCACCCGAGCAAGTCCATAATATGTCTTTAAATAATTGAAGATTGGACATATTTGACATTTATTGCACACCCATTGGTTTATGGGGGTTTTTTTTGTTGCGAAATACAGAATATTTCAAATCATTACATAAATAAAATGGTCTTGTCTTGTCTTTGACAATGACATAGTCGACGTTAACTTAACAGAAAGCCGCGGTTCTCGTGTTACCGTCGCGTCACAACAAAATGCTACACAAAATAACATAATATAAACAATATTTGCAGGCAAATATCATCGTCCGCCATCCCGTTAAAGCCATGTGGCCTTTGCGCTCCAAAATAACCTAATAATATTCGCTTAAGATTTTCCCCGGTATCGAAATAAGTCGATAAATACCTTTCTACGCGTATTATATGTCCCGGAATGACGCATTGCAATAATAAAAAAAACACAAATTTGAAAACGATGTTTGGGTCCCAATAAAAAAAACAAATGAAAGATTCAATGACACTGTACCTCAAATTGTGAAGGAGCTAACTTTTTTGCTGAACAATGAATAGAATGATAAAGAAGTAGGAAAGTAAACTAGAGGTCACCCCGAAATCCGTATGCAGTTTGGTGATGTGGTCTATAAAGGATTTAGTCATACAATGAGTAAATTCCAAGATGGACGCTGTCGGTCATGTTTTTCAATGAATTTCGATCAAATTAGAAGGCTCCCATCTAGTAGACACCCCGAAGATTCATTTGAAGTTGGGTGATGATCGGATGAGGGATGTGGTCTGTAGGGTGCGCCAAATGATTTAGTCATACAAAGAGTAAATTCCAAGATGGCCGCTGGTGGCCATGTTTTTCAACAAATTGCGGTCAAAATAGGAGCTCCCATAGAGGTCACCTCGAAAATCCACATGAAGTGTGTGGTCATCAGATGAGGAATGTGGATGTGGTCTAGAGGGTGTGCCAAAGGATTTAATCACACAAAGAGGAAGGCAATAACTTATGGTTGATTTTCTAGCCCGGATTTGATGGAGTTTGTGTGGATGCTCGTTTAAATTCAACTGATATCAGAGCAGGGTTCCAAAAATGCTGTTCTGTTTGGAAAGGTGGGTATTTCCATTTTATTTGTTGGGCATTTCGAGGCAACATAATCAGGTATCATTTCTTGGCGGAACATATCTATTTTGCCCCTATCTTATGACCGAGTTCATAAATAAAACTGTACATTGCTGGCGGCCCTACTAAAAGCTGATCGCACCCGACCGCACCCGTCCGCACCCGACAGCACCCGACCATTCTCGGCGTTTTTGCGTACATTTATAGCGAATTCGGCAGTAGCATATATGGGTTAATTTATTCACTTCCGCTGCATCTAGCGACTTGCCTGATCGCCCATGGATGCATAGGGGTATTCCCTGCGTGATATGATGTCCATTTCCGTGGTCACGCAGCCAGGGGAGGTGCTGTCGGTGCCCTTTAGGATTTTGCGTAACTGACGGAACCGGCCGCAAGTTAGGGGTTAACAGTGCCGTGTCCACTCCAGCTATCGACTTGGGGGATTGGAACTTTGGTGTATACAGGTATATTCTGCAAGATAGTGCAAACCCCATCACGCTCGGACCCCTGGTGGGGTGCGGTCTGGTGCGGTCGGTGCGGACGGATGCGATCGGCTTTTAATATATAGGACCCGTTGCTGGCGTGGAAAAGAGTCGAGGTCTTGGCAGTAAAGTGGGCTTTAAATAGTAGAAGGATATATAACCGAGTAGCAATTGACACCCACGAGCGACACTACTGATATCATAGTATACTTGACTACTAAGTGTTAATCAAAATCAGTTATAGCCACCGGTATCTTTGTAATACAGGCTGTCAGGACCGTGCTACGCCTCAATAGTAAATTGACCGATGCCTCGACTGAATGTCCTGCCGACTGTTCAAATCGACGAAGAGGTATTTAAATTTTCAACAAGATGATCATATCAATGCACAAATTAGAACATTTAGTCACCCCAGTTGTGTATGTAGACATTCAAGCTATCGAAAGGAATGACAATATAAACAAACTTATTTAATGAATAGCCACCCTTTCATTGATTTGCCGGGCGTAGTGTGGGTAGAAAAAGTTCACATGCCTTCGGGTATGGTGTATACGTATGCTATAACAAAGATATATAAAATACTTTCTCAAGATACCAGCAATTAGCATAGGGCGGTAGTATAAAGAAGCAACAATAATTCATCACGGGTCTTTGTGTGAAATTCCGCGACAAACGAGTGCATATTGTCGCTAAATTAAGCCTGTCTATTCATTCACTTACGACGTATACCAAATATCACAATTGTGTCTGCGATTTTCCTGTCATTTTTTGACTCTACGTTTTACCAAATTGACGAGTTTATTTGCATGTATATATTTAAGTCTGGGCTACCGCTGACAGCTGTCTGTTTTCTGTGTTATTTTTCGGCAAACACTGATCGCAAACATGACCTCCCAGCCCGTTCGATAGTAGATCATGCCATGAATCTCTACTCTGGCTAACGCCCGTAGAGATCATATTCCACCAGTACAAAACCTGGGAACTTTTTGATGTTTTGATCCTTTATGACAGGGAACTTTATTACATTGATCAAACAATTCAGGGAATATATTTCTGTGTTAATACGTGTTCCTCAATAATCTACTTCACATTAGGGGTGGTCACAGCTTGAGATTGCATGCTTTTCTGTGACTTTTGTGAGCCGATATCGCAATAAACATTTCCCAGGGGAAATCCATAATTGTAAGCGACGCAAAGCAAAATAGCTCACAAAGTCACTTAAAATGTGCAATTTTGGGTTGGGACGTTCGCCTGCAGTAAAGTAAGTTATTAAGGAACAGGTAATAACTAAGAAATTTATTCCTCGCTTTAATTTTTTCAACTTGATAAGGTTCCATGTCAAAACTTCCCAGGTTTTGTACTGGTGGAATATGATCTCTACGGGCGTTAGCCAGAGTAGAGATTCATGGCATGATTTAGTTCGACAGCAAATTAGTCAAAATTTCAGGCAAATACGACATGAGATTGTTTGCAATCAACGTCATCAGGAGCAGGAACGTCATACGCCACTAACGTAATCTCTAAACCGTTGCTTCAGACGTTCCGATGGCTGCTATCGGTAACTCACGCAGTGGATGAGCTTGATAGTTATTGGCAATAATAATAACTTATTGCAGGAGTTATTGTACTTACGAATGAAAGTGGTTATGTGTATTTTAAGAACATTTATTGAATAGTCGAGATGTGTTTGATGTTTGAAATCGGGAGTAATCGATACCTATTTTTCTGGTAAATTTCAGTTTGTAAATATGATGGTTTTTTCCACCGATTAATGATATTTGAATGTGTGTCGGTTGTGCATTGTGAATTTCTACAGCTCATGTGCTAGTCTATCCCATCAGCAAACGCTATATGTGTTTTTAAAATCAAAACCGCTTTGGAGGTTCCTGGTCCTGCATGGTCATTCGAATCACAGAGGTTATTAGACATTACAGAGGTTGTTAGACATTACAGAGGTTATTAGACATACGGGGTTGTCACTAGAACATCCAAAATTATATACGACAATCAAAATATAAGAGATGTCTATAAAAACAAATCCGCCCTTTAATATACCTTTAAATACTATAATTTGCGTCCCACGAGCCAATGATCCCTTGTTACTTTTGTTTCAAATATATCTCTTTAAATTAACATAGAGAGCGCCCATGCTTTCGTATCCTAAAACGATCAATAATAAAGAGCGTCCTCAATTATAATTTGTTTATTCGTTTTCAACACATAACTGAGGGATGCATTTGTGGAGTTTTGCGGTGCCTATATATAGACAAGATGGTTATTGTTAGTACTTGTCAAGGATATGTTGTCTGGTAAGCTGAATGTTGGCTTAGACACTTACTTACTGTAAAATCGCACCGTACATCTTTAAATTTTCACACCCTTTCAGTGTGTGAATTCAAATCTGAGCAAAATTCAAAAATCAGTCAAATCTTCATATGCTGTAAGCCAATATTTATCAACCTCAAATTTCACATGAATGGGCTCATGGGTTTGATTTTATGGTATTCTAGAAAACGTACAAATGTTTGTTTAATGGAGTCAAATTCAATATTTAAACATACATAAACCCAAAAATTGCATTCGCACCAGTTCGCACACGTAATTTGTAAGGCTATAATATAGCCCTAAAAATACGCAAAACATCGACACCGAGGTTGTTGAGGTTTCATATACTCATAAAAAGAGCGCTCACATGTCAACGAGTTGCTTCAGTTTTGCGTACAACATTAAGACAGACGCTCTTTATTTTTACCACGTCATGATTAGACTAATATCGATCGCTCTGTATTGTTTCGCACTGAGACGATAGATTCTATGAGTCTTCCTGCTGCACGTAAAGTACGTATAACATGATATTATGTTTTATTGACACATTTTCATAACTGGGCCGGTACGTGACACATTTTAGCGTTAGTACTACTGGGTCTTCAAGCCGCCATGTAGCTATGTTGCATGATCATTTTATCATGCGCACGTTATCGCACGTTATCATTTTCGTCCTGTTTACATGCAGACAAATTGACTGTATGTTAACATATCTCGTTCGTGTTATTTGTTGCACGCGAGCATATATTCCCTTCAAATTGCTTTCCTTTTAATAGTAACGAAACTTCAAATCCCTAATTATTCCAATTTCGTTCAAATAATCGACCATATCTATTCTCAATGCGAACCTCATGAAACGTTTTCCAAGGAAAAGTACTAACGTCGAACTGTTTGCATTGTATATGATAATATGAATAAAATCTCACAATGAACGCATTGACAAATCATATATGTAATGATTACTTACAAAGTTACGAATATAATCCGGCATTCTCGATTACCGCAATTGAAACTATCCTAAGTTTTCCGTGTTTCTGCAAACAGTACACCCATTGATACCGTATGATGTCCGTGTCCACTTTGTACGCGCTGTTAAACAAGTTAAAAGCCAGTTAAGGTATAGAGTTTTCATTGCACTCCAGTCGGTGATATCGACTGTCGACTCTATCTTGAAGACGAAGACGTTACATTCATTCTAAAGTGACCCTCGCGGCGCGGTTAGAGGTTCTCCGTTCTGGTGTGTCCTGGAATTTACAACTGCATCCCACCCAATTGAGCTGAATTGGCCAAGATAGCAAGTTTCCATTTAGTTTGGGTGCCCAGGATCTCGAAACGTTGATTTGAGTACCCGGGATCTCGAAACGTTGATTATGGGTACCCAGGGTCTAGAAACGTTGTTTTTTGGGGTACCCTGTTAAACAAGTTAAAAGCTAGTTAAGGTGAAGCTGAACAGAGTTTTCATTGCATGATATCGACTGTCGATTATATCTTGAAAACGCTATATACATTCATTATAAAGTGCCCCTCGCGGCTTGGTTAAAGGTTCTCCGTTCGGGTGTCCTGGAATTTCCAACTGCACCCACCCCAATTGAGCTGAATTGGCCAAGATAGCAAGTTTCCGTTTATGTAGGTGCCTAGGATCTCGAAACAATGATTTGAGTAAACATGATCAAAAAACGTTGATTTGGGTATCCAGGATATCAAAACGTTGATATGGGTACCCAGGAGTCCAGAAACGTTGATTTTGGGTACCCATGGTCTCGAAACGCTGTTTTCCAGTTAAGGTGAAGCTGAACGGAGCTTTCACTGCACTCTAGGTCCGTGGTATCGAGTGACGATTCTATCTTGAAGACGAATTCGTTACATTCATTCTAAAGTGACCCTCGCGGCGTGGTTAGAGGGTCTCTATTCGGGGTGTCCTGGAATTTCCAACTGCACCCACCCCAACTGATCTGAAGTTTCCGTTTATGTGGGTGCCTAGGATATCGAAACAATTATTTGAGTACACATGATCTAGAAAACGTTCAGTTTGGGCATCAAGGATCTCGAAACATCGATTTGGGTACCCAGGATCTCTCAACCGTTGACTTTGGTATCAAAGATAACGAAACGTTGATTTGGGTACCCGGGATCTCGAAACGTTGATTTTGGGTACACATGATCTATAAACCGTTGAGTTGGGTATCTAGGATATCGAAACGTTGATTAGAGTACCCAGGCTATAGAGAACGTTGATTTTTGTACTCTGGCTCACGAAACGTTGATTTGGGTAATCCTGTATCTATAAAAGTTGGTTTTGGGTACCCAGAATCTATAAACCGTTGAGTGTGGTACGCGGGATCTCGAAACATTGTTTTGGGTACTCGGGATCTATAAACCGTTCATGTTTGGTACCCTGGATCTCTAAACGTTGATTTTGGTACCCGGGTTCTATAAAACGTTGATGTTCGTACACTGGATCTCGAAACGTTCAATTTGGTACCCAGGATCTCGAAACATTGTTTTGGGTAACCAGCTAAATTTGCTAAAAGCCAGTTAAGAGTTTTCACTGCACCCTTGTCGTGGTATCGACTGTATACTCAACCATTGTCGTAGTATCGACTGTATACACAACCCTTGTCGTGGTATCGACTGTATACTCGATTTTGAAGACGAAGGCGTTACATTCATTCTAAAGTGATCATAAATGTCTCCGTTTGGGGGTGTCCTGGAATTTCCAACTGCACGTCACCCCAATCAATTGGGCTGAAGTTCGCATGTTTCCGCTGATTATGACACTCAGGATCTCGAAACATTAATTTGGGTACACAGACTCTCGAATCGTTTATTTGGGTACAAATGATATCGAAACTTTTATTTGGGTACACAGGATAACGAAACGTTTATTTGGGTATCCAGGATTTAGAAACATTGATTTGGGTGCACAGGATCTATCAACCGTTGACTTTGGTATCAAGGATATCGAAAGGTTGCTTTGGGTACACAGCCAAATTTGCAAGTTTCCGTTGATTTTTGGTACCAGGATCTCGAAACGTTGATTAGGGTACCCAGGCTCTTGATTTGGGTAATCCATGATCTATGCACGTTGCTTTTGGGTACCAATGATCTATAACACGTTGATGTGTGTACCCAGGATATCGAAACGTTGATTTGGGTAATCCATGATCTAAAACCGTTGATTTGGGTACACAGGATCTCGAAACGCTGATTTGGGTACACAGGATCTCGAAAAGTTGATTTGAATACTAATGATCTATAACACGTTGCTTTGGGTTCCAAGATATCGACACATTGAATTGGGTACACAGGATCCGAAACGTCGATTTTGGTTCCCAGGATCTCGAAAACTTGCATTTGGGTACCCAGGATATCGAAAATTTGTATTTGTTAGCCAGGATCTCCGAAAAGTTTATTTGGGTACCCACGATCGCCATCAAATCGACAGTTCTAATCCATCTGTGACCAAATTTATATATTTCCATCATAAATGCGCGCCTGCGTAATTAACAGTGTTAAATATCCCAAAAAACGTCATCTTGTCATGTATCTTTGGTAGAGGTCGAGTGTCGATTGGGCAATATTTTGAGACCCTACGTTTTGAATGTCCTGTGTACCATCCCGGGTCAAATGGTCCTGCTAATGTGCTATGATGCGGTTGGGCCCTGCTGAATTGTAATGATGCTGTTAGGGCAAACTGATGTTGTTAACAAAAGTACCGTTACATTTTTTAATTTGTATTTTTTGCGGTGTTCTGGTAATCTGAACATATCCAAGAAAAGCCATTATGCGTGTCAAACATTCAAAAACATATTTATGGTGAAATATTTTCAATACTGGTTTTATTATAGTTGTTGGATAATCGTCTATAATCGTCTATAATCAAGATGGTTATTCACGTCGTGTTAGAAATTTCCAACCTGAATTTCTAAGGCTTGAAATTTTCCTACAATAATGCCACTTATATAGTGAAACATTTTGACGAAATTAGAACAAGGGTGGTCTTTCGCGCTAAAAAAAAACAAGAATTTTTACACTTTATACTGGTTGAAAATAAGACTATGAGAACAATTTTACGTGAATTGTCCAACTGATGTTGCGTGAGACATGAACTCTTCAAACAGTCTTGCGATCATGTCATTTAAATGGAAGTTCGACGGGAACGGGACTACCCACTCCAGGGACAACCCGACCCGGCAAATCTGGACAAACCAGACCCAAAATACGACCGGTGCGGGCTGTCCCTGCGGCGGGCGGCCCGCTTCCTGTTTGTTGTTATTACGTATTAATTGTACATTGATTTTCCAAAAGTAGGTCCAGTTTTGTAATCCCAAAAATAAATTCTCAACAATAAAGTGATGGTGAGAACTTATTGGAAGCCAAAATTTAATTCGTAATTCATTTAATTAAGGCTTTCTAATCGTAACTACATGATCTCCAATAGCGCCATATATTTGTATATATTGTATATACTTGATATAGATTTATGTACATAAGTTATGTTAATCTCCATGCATGTTATGATAATAAATCATTGCACCTTGCAACTCGTTCCAGTGTGCAGTATATGACATACCTATATAGCTATATCACACGAAACCCCTATTATATCATTTAAAAGGCCATTACACATTTCCCTATCTGTCACTGGTGATGAATAGGCGCGAGCTTTCCGCCAACTTGGCATCGCGCCAACAAAATGGCTTTACATTGATTCAGGCGAATTTATACTATTTCGAAAAGCCGCTCATGATACCAACACCAGGCAAAAAAATAGTTCTGCAAGTGGCTGCTAAAAATCTAAAATATTCAATGAAAATGTTTGATTTATTTTCACGCAGGCCGTCATGATTTCAGATGGTACACTGGGCGCATACCCTAGTTGGGTTCATAGTCCAGATAACCCAGTGTGTTTTTTGCAAATATTTACTGTCAAATTATCTATCGACCTACCTAAAAAAAATCAGGGGTTTAGAACGAGTCATGTATATCCAAATCTGCAAATTCACCCTCTGGCAACCTCGTTCAGCTTAGGCCTCAACTGCTATGGGAGACCAGGATCAGGTTGAATTTCCCCAGTTGAAGTTGGTGATGTCACCTCACTGCATTTTATCTTCTGCAAATTATTGGATATAGAAACTGAAGAGGAGGGGAAAAGTAACTGAAAACAATGTTAATTTGGTACTAGATACCTCCCAGAATATGAGGGCTAAGCAGAATGAGATCCCCATGGGGTGAATTTGGTTATGCTATCCCGCTGTGTGGGATATCATTAGTCTGGTCGGAAAAGCTACATATGTGGAATACTAGAACCCTAGAGGCATTTTTTGGGAAAAGCATGAAACTAAGTTTTCTAGCATAATTCAAGTATGCTGAATCCAATGAGGGTGCCTGTCGCTGCCTGTGACCCATATTTCACCCATAAAATCAACTTAAAGTCACATACTGTTTTTATTGCTGCGAAAATACAGTAAGTCAATATCGAAACATATTTCACACTCGTTATACATATAATCTCATGAACATGGGAATACTTTGTTATTTGAATCATCCCTCGTGACCTTTCTGTCAGAACTATCTCATCATCTGCTATACATATATGGACAAGTATGTTATTTAATAAATAAACGCTCTTCATGAAATCACACCCGGTTGAAAGTTCTGTGAATCAGGATTAAGTTGAAAATATGACGTTTTTTCACAAATATCTTCTGGATCAGTTCATGCTGTTTGGAACTGGTTGATTATTGTGACTTTATTTTGTGTTTTGTATATTAACTGATCATTGGAGCAATTAAATATGCAATTATTGGTGTCCTAGCCCCTTCCCTCAAAAATTCGATTTTTGTAATCTAAGTGAGGCATATCATTACCTATAAATATTCCAACTCATTGGAACCAAAATTCTTACTTAGGCTCAAAATGGCCGCCAAAATATGGAAAATGGTAAATATTGCCCCAGCGTGTCCTGTAATCGCTAACAAGTTGTGGTTGATGTATAAAATTGGCTATTCTGCCACCTATACATTGAATACTAACATGTCTGATGCACCATGGTAAATTGTTACTATTGTCACCACTGACATCACCAAAAATATTGGACTTTTCTCTCAAAAACTTGACATAAATATCGGCAAAAATGAACTTTTCAGGTATGGACCATTTTTTCAAAAATGTAACTGTCTTTGGATTCAAATGTGTTTATTTTTTTTGGTCTATCTTAAATGTGTCACACTACGGTATATATAGACCAAATTGCTCAAGATGGCTTCCAAAATGGCAACCAAATTTATAAAAAGTTTTTTTACATATATCCCGAACATTATTCTCTGTGTTATCCGAAAAGGTAGTAAATTGTGACTCACTTGGTTATTATATGTGTTAGTTAATTAACTGACAACTATATGTTCTATACTGGTTGTCCCAGTTGGGGCATGACAAATTCATTTTAATTTGTCATGCCCCAACTGGGAGTTATTGTATGTCATGAATTATGTGAATATGTATACAAGGAGTTACTCTATGGTTATGTGTGGGTTGTCCATGGTAAGATGCATAGGTATACAGGGAGAGGTCATGGTCATGTGTGAGGTGAATCGGTATGAATGGAGTAACTGTATGGTGTATGGTTGTGTCTATCCAGTACGGGTGCACCCGATGTGCCTATATGGACATTGGTGTGGTGTATGGATATAGCTACATGGTCATCTATGTGTTGATTATGTATATATGGAGTGACTGTAAGGTCATGGGTGGGATGTACATGTGTTGTCTGTATGATCATGTATTGGGGGTGTGGATAAATAGGGAGTTATTTTATGGTTACGGGTAATGTGTATAGGTATACATGGAATGACTACGGTCATGATTGAAGTGTATATACATACCTGGAGTAAGCTGGGTGGACATTATCGAGCGTGTGGGTATATAGGGAGTGTCCTTGTGGTAGATATTTATATATCTTGTGGATGTATTATCATTGGTGGGTGTATATGGATTAGCTGTATGATCATGAATGGCGTGTATGATTATGCAGTGAGTTGCTGAATTGTCATGTGTGAGGTGTATATGCAAGTATGGAAGGTATGAGTCGTCGTGTGTGCAGGTTTTTTGTATATCTGGAAGGGCTGAATGGCCGTTGGTGAGGTGTATATGCATACCTGGAGTGACTCTATGGTCTAGGGTGGGCTGCATATGTATATATCGAGTGGTTATATGACTGTGTGTCGAATAGGTATACGTGTAGTGACTGTATGGTCAATGGTGAGATGAGTACATGTAGGTATACAAGGAGTGACTGTATGATCATAAATGTAATGAATATCTATACATGGAGTGACTAAATGGTCATGTCTCAGGTGTATGAGTATACCTGGTGTTCCTGCTTGGTGACTCGTGGCGGTATGGTCATGTGTAGATTAAACGGGTATACACACGTGTTGCTATATGGTCATGGGCGAGGGGTATGTGTATATAGCGAGTGGCTATATGGCCATGGATGAGGTGCAGATGCATACATGGAGTGACTTTTCTGACATGTCTGGGGTGTATTAGTATATATTGTGTCGCTATTCGGCTATGGTGTGACACATAGGGATACAGGGAGTGACATGGCCAATGGTGAGGTGAATAGGTATACAAGGATTGACCATGATCATGTATGAATGTTTTGAATAGGTACACACGGGGTGACTATATGGAGTATATCAGGTGGCACGGGTGAGGGTATGTGTATGAAGCGAGTGGCTATGTGGCCATTTGTGAGGTGCATATGTATACCTGGAGTGACTCTATGGTCATTGTTGTGGCGTTGATATATATATTGAATGTCTATTTGACCATGTGTGTGGAGAATAGGTATACATGGGATTACCGTATGGCCAATGGTGAGGTGAATGCATGGGTATACACGGGGTGACTATATGGTTATGGGTCATGTTTAGGAGTATACCCGGTGTGCCTCCACTGTGACTCATGGCTGTATGGTCATCCGTGGTCATGGGTCAGGTGTACGTGTATACATTGTGTCACTATATTGTTATGTCTGTGGTGTTTATGTATATATGGAATGACTGTGATAATGGGTGGCTATCGCTTTCTACGTTTAACGTTCCCCCCCCCCCCCATGTACATAAACACCATCAAGATGGAGAACTCTCTGACGTGATCTCTCTATTGATTAACATATCCTTGAGTTATTGTGGAAAGCGATAGCCACCCAAGGTACACATGTACAATTATTAACCCACCCATTACCTCAGTCACTCCATATGTACACAAGCACCACACAAATTACAATATAGTCACCCACTTTATACACGTATACCTGACCATACAGCCGTACCTGGTTATACCCGTACATACCACAAATGACGATACAGCCACGATTCACCATGCATGAACACCAGGTATACTCCTACACCTGGCACATGACCATATAGTCACTCTATGTATTCATATTCACCACATTCACGATCATACATTCACTCAGTGTATACATATTCATCTCACTATGGACCATACAGCCACTACATGTATACCTATTCGCCATACCCATGACCATGGGGTCAATCCAGGTATCCATATACACCTAACCAATGGTGAGCCCTTCCAGATATACTAATACCCACACACACGACCACTTATACCTTCCATACTTGCATATACACCTCACACACGGCAATTCAGCAACTCACTGTATACCGTACTCATACACGCCGCTCCAATGATCAGTTAATATACAAAACACAAAACAAAGTCATATTACTCAACCAGTTCCAAACAACATGAACTGATCTAGAAGATATTTGTGAAAAAAACGTCATATTTTCAACTTCCGGCGGCCTTTTTGGCGGCCATCTTGGAGGGTAAGTTTCAATTTTGCGCCAAACAAAGTGTCATTATGTCTTAGCTTCACGAAAATATATACATTTGTATACATTTTAATAGATTTTCCCGCTATAATTTGCATAAAATTGACTTAGGGTCTGATCTGAAAAACGGCGGCCAGGATGGACGCCATCTTGTCTGGAGTCTACACGGCCATATTTTTTTCTTGTTAATTGTCCCCCGACGTTTCCGTCGGAGGACTATAGAAATGACCCTCGTCCGTCCGTGCGTCCGTCCGTCCGTCCGTCCGTGCGTCCGAGATTGTGTACCTTCATGGTGTAATCAACTCCTCCTACAGTTTTAAACGTAGAGATTTGAAACTCTGGGATATTGTTCCTAACATGTTGATGATTTGCAACATCTATATAGCTAATCAAAAATATAATTTTTTCCATATTTTTCGGGGGGTTTTCGACTTAGAAAATTTGGAACATTTTTGCCTTTTGGATGAGATTGGGTACCTTCATGGTGTAATCAACTCCTCCTACAGTTTTAAATGTGGAGATTTGAATCTCTGGGATATTGTTCCTAACATGTTGGTGATTTGCAACATCTATATATCTAATAAAAAATATAATTTTTTCCATATTTTCGGGGGGTTTTTGACTTAGAAAATTTGGAGCATTTTTGCCTTTTGGGTGAGATTGGGTACCTTCAAGGTGTAATCAACTCCTCCTACATTTTTAATTGTAGAGATTTTAATCTCTGGGATATTGTTCCTAACATGTTGGTGATTTGCAACATCTATATAGCTAATAAAAAATATAATTTTTTCCATATTTTTGGGGGGTTTTCGACTTAGAAAATTTGGAACATTTTTGCCTTTTCACTCAAATCCAATCATGAAGTTTACCACTCGAGTCGGGGGACATGTGGTCTGCGACCTTTTATTAACATTGCTTAAAAGTTGAAGGACATAATAATGAACAAAATGAGTGGGGTGAAGTTAAGTCCCGGGGGTGCAAGGGTACCTCTATTGGCTCCCGGACTCGATAAATATACAAAACAGCAATGTCTTACCGTAGGTACCTGATTCATATGATGTTAATGTTTCAGAATTATTACTGTGATGATAGTATCATGATACAACGTGGCTTTGAACGTTCCGCGGGGAGTATATAAGTTTGAGTAAGTTCAAGGCCAATTACGTGATTTCATATGACGTTGTACGGTGCGCCGTATCAACAACCCTCCAGCGAAGAAAACACGAAGATTTTAAAAGCCTTTTATTGAACCCTATGTTCATCCAATCGGGCGACAGTAAGTCTATTCGTGTTCGGCACCTTCAAATTATGGTAAAAAAGTTGGTTTGACACTTTTCCGCGGAAATGCTTCTAGAAATGTATTTTCTGAGAATTACGACTAGACTACATCACTAAATTCAACCTCTGGGAATCTCATTATGCAAATGACAGACACACTATTTGCAGATTTGTGTACATCTAAATTTCAGTTCAATGTCAAGGTTGGTTATAGCCACCATGCTCAGAATGGTGTAAACTCTCCCATTAGTCCCTCATTTCACACTAGATCTCCGATTCAATTTGAGATAGTCCGTTCTCGGTATCATCAGAAACATATAAATCAAAATATCTCACACTTCCTATTCATTTCAAAATCAGATAAAACATTATCACCAGCATTTAATGTTATAATGATAGTCAAATTCACATTTTGATATCATCGTAATCCAGATGTGACTGTAGATAGCTATGCATTGTGTTTGTTGTATGTAAGTCAACGCGTACATTCTGTATTTATTCTATATATATTTATTTTATTATAACCTCTCGGCACCTGTTTCTTTATTTTGGTCGATTGCGTCACTTTGGACTGTGTGGTCGTTTCAACTAATTGCACCAAACTGATTGTACCAGTCCAGTCCTGGTATGTGCAAAGAACCGCACACGTGTATTCCTAACCGTCAGTTTATGGAACGGGTGCATTCGATGGCGTTAGGTCCAATTCCGCTATAGTGTTGTCCTCCGTCCTTCATAATCTATCCGCCAGGAACACACGTGTGCGGTTCTATGTTTATTACACGCCCGACCGATATCTCTTAAATGCCCACTTAATTTTCGATGTGGCTAGAGGGTCTCCACTGGGGGGGTGTCCACCTTGGGAATTTCCAACTGCACCCCCCCCCCCCCTTGAGTCGGAATCACACCAACACAACTTTTTGCATAATTCCATTTGCACCCCCCCCCTTGTGTACCTCATGCCCAGGCCTAATTTCCGATATATTCATAAGCCATGCTTCTATTTTCCCAGTATGAGAACATTAAGATATTTTAACCTGAAAATTGCCCCCAAAAAAACAACTAGTGATCTAATTCCAGACAAATGCACACAGCTACCGACAACAGACCAGGAAACAGCGGGCCGACCATGGTTGTTCGGCCCGGTGTGAGAAAATTTTGAAAACTATATACAAGAAAATCGCAAATCCGAGCATCTAGACTGGCCTCAACTGAAGCTTTCCTAGTGTTGGAAATTTCAAACCTCATGCTCCCCCTCAGGTTGGAAAATTCTTCAACTCATGACCATTTATGTCTACAAGTTTGACCAAATGTAGTAAAATATTGTTTTGCTAAACTAATTAGCAGTTTTGTATTGGCCATGTGGATGGGGCAATGACACACCGGGCCGACCATGGTTCGGCCCGGTGTGCGAAAATTTTGAAATCTGAACAAGAAAATCGCAAAATCCTAACATCTAGACTAGCCTCAAGCCTTCCTACTGTTGGAAATTTCAAACACTACACCCCCACTTAGGTTGGAAAATTTCCAACTGATGACAATTCCAATGACAATGTTGACCAATTGTATGACAATATTGTTTTCTTAAATTAACTAGAAGTTTTTGACTGGCAACGGGGGAGGGACCAGGACACAAGCTTTCCAAGTGTTGGAAATTTCCAACCTGTCACCCCCTTAAGGTTGGAAAAGTTCCAACTGATGTCCATTTCTGTCAAAAATTTTCACCAAAAATAGGAACATATGCAAATATTGGTCGAAAAACAATAAATTCCCCCCAATAAATTGTTTTATAATCAAACTACAAGAACATTTTCAACCTATTGTTGGTGTGAAATTTCGTTGTGGCAGGTATAAAATTTCCAACTATTGAAAATATAGCTCTCTGCTGGGGGGTGAGACACCCCCACACACCCCCCCCCCCCCTCTAGCCACATCCCTGATTATATACCATTTGAAAGAGGAAGCTCCAAAACATTGTATTATCAACTTATCCGGTGTAATACACTGTGGACATGTTGTTTTTGTTGAGTTGCCAACGCGTTTTGTCATCAACATTGAAGTAAAAATCAGTATTATTTTCAATGCAGGGGGAATAACTCTATATATTAAAGATAGAATTCTTTCCCTTCCTTTGAAAAAGTTTGAGTTCTGTTGCATTCTGGGTGCCAAAGGGGGGAAGTCATTCTATGATTTCAGTAGTTTTCTATTTCTCTGTGGGCATCTTCTGAGACACAGATATTTCAAATAGTGATGAATTATATTATTTTAATCATATTTTATGGCATAGATTGTTATTAAAACCGTATATCAAGTCACTATAAAAAAAACATAATCGGCGACTCGAAAATTAAGTGGGCCTTTAAAGGGGTAATCTACACTAAATCTGGCCATTTATGGGACCATCTCCATACTCAACCGAATGTATGTAACACAGATAAGATCAGATTTTACGCAAAATACACCCAATGGGCAGTTGCACATGTAATAAATACAACATATAGAATAATTTAACGTGAGTAATCACGTACGATATGCATATACTTTCTCGTGAATTTACTGTCATAAAATCTGACGTATACTTGCTAGCTTTTGATAGATATATGTATATTGTCTCGAATGATAAAGAAAGACCGGATCATATCGCATATAACTTTAACGGTTGCAATTTGTTCGTTTTGAATCTGAATGGCTCGAATCGAATTTAGTGCACTCGGTTAATACATTTCGTATATAATTGCGACTCATTAGCGATCCTCTATATAAGAAAGTACAGTTGATCTATTTGCCCTCGTTTCTATACTATCATGTTTTCAGTGGGTCACATCAGGTATGTTTTGATATACGATGTCCCAAATAAATCATATAAAATCGGAGGCATTAATCCCTCACCAAGACCCAATAATTCTCAGATGAGTGGTATATTATTATGGACTCATTTGTCCTGGATTGTTCGACATTACAAGTAACCTCTACATTGTGAACCTACGTTTTCACACGTGGGTCATATAAACGTATTGTTTGTCAATTTAGTTCACCCTGGGAGAAAGTGTCCCGTGTCGACATGACAAAGGGGTGAAAACATTAGCAAAAGAGGTCAAGACATTCGCAGCGGAGGCCAGATATCATGTTGCTCTCACTTTAAGGATGGTTCGATTCCCGCCTCGAATCTGTTCACCAACATCAGCCACCAGAGTCAACCCAATTAAATGGATAAATCACCCATGAAACTAATATCGTCGCTGTATAAGAACATGGGAACATGTAACGCGCTCCTGTACGTATACACGGATTACACGCTAACATATATTTTTTTGCTGGTGCGATTTCTTAACGACTACATGTATATTGAGACATGTAAATGTATATTTGGAACTCGCTAATGAGCTTAAGATTTGTCATTGGGACATGAACGATTATAAGATGACGCAAATTTGAACGAACAAGCATATCGCGCAAACTCGAATTGTTTCTGTAAGCTATAATCACTCGTTTGCCCCAATATAGGCGTTATTCAATCCATATATGAAAAGGATGATATGTTCTCAGACGCCCATCCAATGATTTTCGCATTCCAAGCGTTTTGATTTAGTTTCATTCTCCTCGGTTAGAATTTGTGTTTGTTCGATTGGCTGAAAGCTGAAATGGAATCTTACAGCATTGCCAGATACATTGAAATGCTTTGCAACACAAAAATCATCATCATCGAATATGTGAGAGATGGTTGGACATTCGTGCGCGAAGTGGGTTTTTTGTTTTTTGTCTGACCCACATCTTTTGAATGTGACCATGTAGATCACATTATCTGTATCACAATTAAATTGTCCTCTGATTTGATACGATGTATGGGTTTGTTCGCCCGCCAGTGAATATCCCGTCGATGGACATATTTCATTCTGTTTATGTAAAAAAAATATCTTGTGGCAGAAGGAAACTGCCCCATTGCATAGCGTCAGCCGATTGTGCCGAATCCTATCAGGCTCGGTTGGCGCTAGGTAATGGCCCAATGATTCTATTTCTTTTATGGTTTCGGACTTTACTCGGCGGAGTACCCGCGCGGCTGCAAAGCCTGGAATAATGTCGAATTATAATAACAAGATGAATTTAGGTCGCTTCGGTTCGTACAGTTTCTGTGATATCGAATGATTTGTGATTTGATAACTTGAATGTAAGTGAAATGATTTATGGTGTAGAAGCTGGTGAGAATCTGTTGGATTAGTATACAATTTGGTATCTAGCACATTAGTGGAATGAAATATTGGCCCTTTGGAAACAGTTACATCAAAGAAATCAATATTGGTTTCCGAAAATGTTTCATCTAGTTTAATGGTTTCATCGTGAGAGTTCAATATATCTAAGAAAACATTAAAATCATCGCGCCCGTGGTCCAACTAATAAATATGTCATCGATCCAAGAACCTATGGTATGCTAGTGGTTTTTTCTCACAATTTTCTAGAGCCTCTTTCTACCAATCCTCCATGAAAATTGAAGCAAAGTTAGGACTGAATTCTGTACCCATGCTATACAGCCCGATATTTGCAGGAAATATTGGCCATTAAATTCTAAATTATTTCCTCTGAGAGAAGGTTCCAACAATTAAATAATTTCCTTGCTGTGCCTATCGGACTCTGAGTAGAAATCGAATGCCCTTCTAATCTGTGGTTCCTATATATATATTGGTATACATAGAGCGGACACCAAGGGTATCAAGAAAACCAATGTCAGAAATGGTAACGCGCTCAAGATCATATATTATATACCCATGATAGAATATAAAATATATTGGTTTTGCGAATGACCAACTCAGAATTCCGTTAAAATAACAATAATAATCAGCACCTAACGAACCGGCGGCCGACTCGGCCGTCTCCGACCACAACCCCCAGTGGGCTGCAGAACGAACAAGGTCTATAAAAATTGAAATATAAGACTTACAAATTATCTTTTTCATTTATTTTATTTGTAATTGGCATAGCTTATCACAAAACAAAAATCAACATTATTAACATAATGTTAACGACAATAAACGAAATTGAAATTCCCAACTACACCTTTTACCGGAAACACGAATCTCTACACCAGTATACACACGGAGCGCGCGTAGTGAGGTATGCAGACGAAGGAACTTCAATGTTTTATAGTTTGTTCGGAAAATCCTTTGTATCTTTCGAATAACTCGGATGTCTGGTGGCGATTGGTTTCAGATAAAAATTGATATACTGGGATATATTATATAATTCTGAACCACAGTCCGACACGATCGGTTTACCTGGGGTGTGTGTATTCATCAGTCCAAGAACTTAACTTTTTGTGATCCTTGGTCTGTTATACAATTTTTTGCCGGTCCGAAATTAGATACTCTACTTGTATTTTGTCGACGAAGTTCTGTTTCAGAAAGCTTTATAGGATATATTTAAATTTATAGGTGTTTTCTTTCCAAATTTGTACGATCAAAGGTGTATATAATGGTTTGTGTTGCTTAGTTGGCGCATCGCCTCTTTAATGTTGTTAACTTTAGAAAGAATGACGGCTGGCTTGGATATTTTGACATCATCCCTTTTCTATATCTCTAGTTGTCACGTCGCTGGAGTATGGGTTGAGCACAGACTATATATAGGTATTAAGGTTTTAATACAGAATTATCACTTTAATTGGGGTAGCAAGAGTTATGCCCTTTGATTTTATGCAATTTTATGCAATTTGATGCAAAAATGGCAAAAAAATAAGCAATGTTCGGACCCGTGGGACACAACTACAAGAATCGCGACTTGTCTGGAAGAACATTATTTCACACTAATATAAAAATAAAAAAAATTCCAAATTCTCACCGCTGAGATTTCCAAAATAAAACTTGTCTTCATGCAGATGACAACTTTTAGGTGCTAAAAAGTAAGTTCGGTGGCTGGAGCCACTGTTTCGTAGAACTCGCTATTTCAAATCTCATATACATCCTCCCAAAATCCACAAATCCATATCTAAACCTCTCTCAATACACATGCCACATAATGTGATGCCAGAAAACACTGGTACTCTGTTCTAAGAAATTAACTGATCATTCGAAACTGTGGAATGTCTGTCACCTATTCAAATGTTCGATGTCGGAGGCGCCCCCAGAAACGAAACGGTGACTTGATTATACATCGACGGCGTTCTAGGGTTTCAACTTGGACATGGTATGTACATTGGAACAATATAGGTTGTACGTTTTGTTTTCTCACATCAGCCAATGTGCATGACACTCCGGGATATATCGAACAAAATGAATCATATACTGAATACATATAATACATGTAGTACGACTATATGTATTAATCAAGTAGCATAGTTGCCCGACATTAGATTTCCGTTAGAATTCTGTTAAATGTCAATCGAACCATTAATTTGAAAAACAAATATATAAATACAGATGTTTGAGATTGTTTATGTATACATACAACATTGGTAACTCACTCTCTGTCTCACTCATTCTTTCTCTTCTGCGTCAACTGATTCATAATAATTATACTATTCTTAATGTTTTGTTTCCTTCTCATTTTCATTTCCCCTCAACCTGTTCTCTTGAACTCGGCCTCTAAGCTTGCCATACGCTCCTTCTACATACTATTCTCCATGCTTTTCTTCTCTGAGTAGATAACTTAAGATAAACGGTGACCCGCTTGTTGTTAGATCCTCTTCACCCTCTTCTATTCTAAATTGTCATTTAGTCATCTAAATCATATGGTCCAATGTCTTTTTTGATGTATACCTGTATTAACTGAGGGCAGAATAAATATAAACCAACAACATGAATGGAATGTTGGCAGATCGGTCATTAAGACAATATTTAACCCCTTCACGACGGGAACTGCGCTGGTGCAGCATTAAAGACCCTATGTCATTGCATTCTCTTATATATGCGAGATAGGGCGCCTCGCATATATAAGAGAATGCACTGGCTTACAAGGTCAAGGTAAATATTGTTAGGCCAATGCATTCTCTTATATATGTGTGAGGCGCCCTGTTGGCGACTCGCACATAATAAGAGAAAGCATTGGCACGGGTTTTTCGCAAACAATCAGGAAACACCAGTCATGGAAGGGTTAACGTACGGAGCAAATAAGCTTATTTACTCATAATTTACAGAACGCGGACGATTCAATACTCATTTATATTTTTAAAATGTGTTCAAATACAGTTGTCGTGCATGGCAATGACCCTGTGGCTTCATGATAGTGCAACAGCATGCACCGTAGATACAGAGACTCGATTGCACGAAAACGCAGGAAGGGTACGTCGTTGCCAATGCCGTATACGTAACAATTAGAATCATTGTGACGTAATTTCGTTCTTTCTTTAATTAGACATCTCCATTCACGCTGTCATGTCGTTGGAGCATGGGATGCAACTATTCGATCCCGGAGGCGCCCCATAAACGAAACAGTGACTTGATTCTACATCGACAATTATCTAGTAATTTCTCGTGGACATCAGCAAACAGCATATCTGTATCTGTCGACCGTCGCGCTTCTCGCCCAATTCTGAGAGAAGTGGCTAGCGGTGATACGCGGTGTAGTTTCAAGATTCCAAAGATCGTTGTAACCCCACCCAGAAGATTCCTTGGAAAACAACCGAACGAACCATGTGTTACACCGACCATCGATAATCCCGATATGACTGGTCGCACTCTCTTTGTGTGGTAAGTCACTATCTGCATTTTATTTATCAGGTCCGGCCCATGTGCAAATCTGACTATATAGTCCGAATTGCACATAAATTCAAATTTGCAAATCGAGCTATATCAGTTTATCATCACATTTTATTAGTGCAAAGATCATAGTTATTTCTGTCACCTAATGTTTGATTTCAATATGTTGCTATGAGAATGTTCAATAATTTCCAGCAGGAATAATTTTTTAACTGAAAATGGACTTTTGATGATTACTTTGGTCATACTTTTGGACAGTTTTTGTAGTCTTCAAACTTCATAAAATCACACTATTTTAGAAACTGATTGACCTCAGCATCAATTGTTGCCATAAGATTGCGAAATAACAAATTGGATTTCAAAATAAATGGTATTTTGTAGAAATGGAACATTTCATACCAAAACAGTATTGAGTATAGCTCAATTTGCATCTTATCATTATGTGCAAATCTGACTATATATATGCACTGAGGGAATGCTCGCCGTTTTCAATGCACTCTTGTGCATATTGTACATATTGAATATAAGCGCTCGTACAATGTCCATGTTTATACCAAGATGACAAAATGTCCATGGTCTTTACATGTTCAATCGATCGTTATCATATGGATTCAGTATATGGTCCTATGAGTATGACAATTATTATCGCTGCTGAGACAAATCTCTGAAAACAGCTCATGAATTGAGTCTTTAATTGAGACTGTCAAAGATGCACACAAACAATGGCATTGACATTGTGAACTTGTTGGGACATTTGACCAAATTGAATCCCATAGTACATGGCTAGGATCCTACGTCACTAATGTAATCTCTAAACCATAACTTCAGGCGTTCTGTAACATACGTTAATAATGTAATCTCTAACCGTCGCTTCAAATGTTCGGGAACATACATCACTAATGTAATCTCTAACCGTCGCTTCGGACGTTCGGGAACATACGTCACTAATGTAATATCTATGCCGTCTCTTCAGACGTTCAGGAACATACGTCACTAATGTAATCACTAAACCGTCACTTTAGACGTTCAGTAACATACGTCACTAATGTAATCACTAAACCATCGCTTCAGACGTTCAGGAACATACGTCACTAATGTAATCACTAAACCATCGCTTCAGACGTTCACGGACATACGTCACTAATGTAATCTCTAAACCTTCCCTTCGGACATTCAGGAAACTACGTCACTAATGTAATCACTAAACCATTGCTTCAGACGTCCAGGATCATACGTCACTAATGTAATCGCTAAACCATCGCTTCAGACGTTCAGGAACATACGCCACTAATGTAATCACTAAACCATCGCTTCAGACGTTCAGGGACATACGTCACTAATGTAATCTCTAAACCTTCCCTTCGGACATTCAGGAAACTACGTCACTAATGTAATCACTAAACCATCGCTTCAGACGTTCAGGGACATACGTCACTAATGTAATCTCTAAACCTTCCCTTCGGACATTCAGGAAACTACGTCACTAATGTAATCACTAAACCATTGCTTCAGACGTTCAGTAACATACGTCACTAATGTAATCACTAAACCACCGCTTCAGACGTTCAGTAACATACGTCACTAATGTAATCACTAAACCATCGCTTCAGACGTCCAGGGACATACGTACGTCACTAATGTAATCTCTAAACCTTCCCTTCGGACATTCAGGAACCTACGTCACTAATGTAATCACTAAACCATTGCTTCAGACGTTCAGTAACATACGTCACTAATGTAATCACTAAACCACCGCTTCAGACATTCAGTAACATACGTCACTAATGTAATCACTAAACCATCGCTTCAGACGTTCAGGAACATACGTCACTAATGTAATCTCTAAACCTTCCCTTCGGACATTCAGAAACCTACGTCACTAATGTAATCACTAAACCATCGCTTCAGACGTTCAGGAACATACGTCACTAATGTAATCACTAAACCATCGCTTCAGACTTTCGGATAGAACTCATCACTGGATGAGCTAGATATTTGTTGTGTGAGTTATTGTACATGCGAGTGAAAGGGATTATATGTGACCCGCCATATCAAATCCAGTCGTAAGTCGGGATTTTTTTACCCTGTGCCAATGCATTCTCTTATATATGCGAGTCGACCATACGTCGCCTCGCATATATAAGAGAATGCATTGGCCTAACAATTTTTTATCATTTTTTTTAAAATAAATATTTCTTACAATTTTTAGGACATAAAATAAAAAAACATCCATTAACCTGCGGGGAGCCCCACACATATATAGAAGCATATAGAAGAGTGTCGTCTGCTCATGTTTGTCTGGGGCTCTGTATGGGTGAAATTATAAAATTGTTAAAGAATACAAGAAAAAATTATAAAAATTGTAAAACATTGTTAGGCTAATGCATTCTCTTATATATGCGAGGCGACCTATGGTCGACTCGCATGTATAAGAGAATGCATTGGCGCAGGGTAAAAAAAATCCCGACTTACATCTGGATTTGATATGGCGGGTCACATATGTGCATTTTAAGAATATCGATTTTCATTGTAAATTTCAGTTATAAATATGAATATTAACGTTTTTAACTGTTACTGATTTTTTAAATGTACATTGTGAATTTCCACAGCTCATGTACCAGTGTATCCCGCCAGAAAAAAAACATTTATATATATGTTTTAAATCAAAACCGTTTTAAGTTAGTAACTTTATTGGTGGCGTGGGTTCTTAGCCCTGTATTGTGACATGAACTACAAATTGGTCATATATAGTCGCATAACCAGAAACTATACGTATAATGATATATCATCATGTTACCATAAACGAGCACGATGTCAAAATATGAGCTGAAACGGGATGCTATGTTGTCGTCTGCTTTGTTGTAATGTTTCGTCGACCAATAAAAATCGATTAATACAGCTTAAGTTTAAAGATATTTTAGAACTCTTTCTGTTTTCAAGTTTACACGAACGTAAGATAAACGCTCTTTATGTTTACCGTATGAGGAAAATTAACAACGAACGTTCATTATGCTATTATTCTGCAGAGCAAAACGGGAGCGTTCTTATCGGGCGGTAATTTATATCAATTCATTGATTTTATTTAGTTTTTCTTAGGCTTATCGAAGTAACATAAACTGATCGCATGTTAACCTTTCCACCGAACTATATACCATTTAGAGTTCTTCCCATATCTCCACTGGTCAGACCACTGTCATCACGTATAAAATGTATGTAAGTTTTTTTTGTATTAAAAACTTGTCGGTTGCAATTCATTATGCAGAAACTGAGCTGTCTATATTCAATTGGAAACTATCCGGATAATACCAAATTAGTCGGACATTTGTTTCGTTTTGAACGTGGTGTGTGTTTATGTGGCTGCTCGTGATGCCTGTGCATGTCTAATGGTGGTGTTTAAAGGTACTCAACCCGATAAAACTCCTCTCAATTACTATTTCAATGGCTTCGGGGGTCAAAAATATTTTATTCGAGTCGAGGAAGTCACCCATCAAAGCTCAGATTTGTTAGATATCGATTTTAGAAATCTATTATTTTTCATTATCGGGAATACTATCTGGCCCAGAACTTTTTAGAGTTATCCATCCTTGTCTGTTTGAATAGATTCGGAGAACACATCCAGAGCAGATTACGGCAGTTAGTAGTACTGATCTCGAGTTTATAACAAATTTCAAAAATCAATATCTAATAACTCTGAGCTTTGTTTGATGGGTTCCTCGACTCGAATCAAATATTTTTTACCCCCAAAGCCAAAGAAATAGTAATATAGGACCCTCCGATCGGATTGTTGTTGTTGGAATCTGTTGAGATGGGGACCCTCTTTACGGGTTGAGTACCTTTAATTTATATTTTACCTGCATGATAACTGAACATTAGTTAGGTTCTTTTAACTAATTTAGTGTGAAATCGGACAAGCCATCTCTAATTGTTCCTGCAAATTGTCCATATATATAATTAGATCCCACCGCCAACTTTGCTCAAAATTATCAACAGTTGGAAATATCATGCTCGCATAACATTAGTTGAAAATTTTACACCACATATTGGGTGAATGTGTTCTCATTATTTGATTTTCCAACCAATAATTATTGCGGAAGTTGTTTTTAGATCAACAGCTGCCAAAAGTAGCATATTTCTCTACTTTTTTGTCAAACATTTGGCCCGCATTGAAATGACCATCAGTATACATATTTTCCAGCCTTGGGGGGGGGGGGGTGTCAGATTTGAAATTTCCAACAGTTGGGAAACTTTGAGGTACCAAGGTACCCTCTAACCACGTCCCTGAATCTGAAGTCTAATGAATCTCTATATTATATTGAAAATAGGTGACTTCCTGCAGAAAGCGATGATTACGGTACAGATAAGTGTGAGATATCAGGAGCGTTCGATTGTCCTGGCTGGTCTTGTGTGCTGTGCAGCTTCTGGGCAAACGTTCTTGATGTTCCGTCGATTCAGCTTCCTGGCGATAACGACGTACCTTCGGACAGTTTTGATGAGGAATTTACGGTATCTTGTGTAAACACGACGAGGAATTAAGGAAGAGAAACGATGACGGAAGTAACGAGGTATTACGCTCATGAGTATATCCTGGCGAAGTGAAATAACAGAAACGCTTTATAAAGGATTTACTTCCAGAAAAATATCTGGATAATAGGAAATTCTTGACAGATCACCAGCGGTTTGTGACTTTCCTTTTCTACTGTAGAAGTACATGTAGAGCAACTGGCTATAATTTCGGTTGATGGATTTGTGCTCGAACTCTTTTCTATAATGCCGTCAATGGAAACTTTGTGGCACATATATCGGCCATTATAAGAAAAGTATGATGAAAAACATTTACCGACATGACTGTTCGATTGCAGACATGCAATAGTGGGGGTACATCAACGCATAATGATGGTGGAAATGTTATTTGATGATAAATAAAGCTATTCATTTTACATGAGTGTTTGTGTGTACATACGCATGGAGTATAGGGGTTTGCCTATTAGTTCGGAAACTCATCTTTCATTGACGTCATTTTGGCGCGCTATGAAAATGTACGCATAAGATTGTAAGTCATGATTGTGTTTGCTTGCCATGCAGGGAGTGAAATGAGATTGAGCGTCCTTGACAACATGTGCTTTAATTAATATTCTTTATTTATGTGTGCAATTAAGCTGTGCGAATTGTCGTAATGTATTGACGCAACCGATTTTCGGAAATCTGATCTGTTTTATCTTCACAATGTTCCCATATATATAGTTGTTTTACAAATACAAGGCTTTTGGAATTGGACAAGCCTTGAAATAGGGTGTCTGTCTTTTGCAGAATAGGGTCCACAGAGGGTGAATTTAGTGATGCTACCCCGCATAGCGGGCTAGCATCACCAAATTCACCCTCTGGGGACCTCATTCTGCTGAGGTGTAAGCAGAATGAGGTCCCCAGAGGGTGAATTTGGTGATGCTAGCCTGCTATGCGGGGGTAGCATCACTAAATTCAACTTCTGGGGACCTCATTCTGCAAATGACAGACACCCTATTTCAAGGCTTGGAATTGGACCGGTGACCCCCCCCCCCCCCCCCCCTTTCACCCCTGACAAATACAAGTCCAATTAATGTTCGACTTAAATAGGACTCTAACTGCTAGGCTAAATTTGTTTATCTCAATATGTTATTTAATACACGCAATTCTTCATCTTCAACAATCAGCGTTATCATTATCGCATCATCATCATCATAATCACCATGATGGCACAATCATCATCGTCATATGCATTGCATACATGTCCATATGTGTACGCATAAATTATGTAGATATATCCAGTGTCTGGTATTAACATCCATTACTGCATTTCTTCAAATTTGTTCATATTTATATACATATGAAATTTTGTTAAACGCTTTATAAATAGTCATAGACTGGGGGATATAAAGGTATAATAAAGAATAGATACGAGAGCATAGAATAGAAAATCTCCTGGTAAAGACGGGATCCGTAATGAACTATTCAAAACGATTATTCCAATTTTAATTGATGATGTTACACGACGCTTCAATGCTGTGTACCAATCATCCCATTATCCCGTCTCTTGGATCGAATCTGTTCTAATCCATAAGAAAGGGGACCGTACCGACCCCACTAACTATAGAGCTATTGCTCTTAGTAGCTCGCTTGGGAAATTGTTCAATAAACTAATTAACAAACGGATTACGGCATTCTTAGAAGAAAACAATTTGATCAATGAAAACCAATTTGGCTTCCGTATAAACAAAAGTACTATTGATAGCGCCTTCATTTTGAAAACAATGATAACCAGATATCGAAAGCAATCAAAACAACTTTATGCAGCATTTATAGACTTCCGAAAGGCGTTTGATTCCGTGGACAGTGATATTTTATTCCAGAAAGTTAGTAATATAGGAATAACTGACAAAACACTCCATATACTAAAGTCAATGTACAATTCTAGCTATTATATGACACAGACTCGAGATGGTGTTGGGCCAAAAATGCAATCAAATATTGGGGTAAGACAGGGATATTTCTATCCCCCACACTTTTCAATATTTTTGTAGACGATGTAACAAATGGTTTTGACAAGTCGTGTGCCCCTATAGAGGTTGGTGATACCCTTATTAATCACCTTCTCTTTGCCGATGATCTTGTTTTGGTATCGGAGTCACAATATGGTTTGCAAAACTGTTTATAAAAATTACACAAATATGTAAATCGGAATAGGTTAACAATTAATACGGAGACGACAAAGTGCATAGTATTTCAGAAAGGAAAAAGTCGAAACGATATCTCATTCAAAATAGGTGATTCCTCGGTCGGTATTGTCAAAGAATATACGTATCTGGGCATTACATTTTGTGCCAATGGATCATTTAAAAAGGCGCAACTTGATGTCCATAATAAAAGCATGAAGGCAATGTATGCACTGGTTAAATCTTTAAGACAAATTATAGATATTCAATCAGCGTTTGGAATACGCTCTTCGATAAGCTCATCAAACCAATTTTGCACTTTATGGTTGTGAAGTATGGGCCTCCGACATGAATCTGAACAATCTTGAAACCGTGCCGTGTGAAACAACTCACATTCGTTTTTGTAAATATGCTCTTGGTGTAAATCGTATGGCATCGAATCACGCGGTGCGAGCAGAACTTGGTAGATATCCTATTGTGTATGATGCCATATCTCGTGCAGTTAAATTTGCAATAAAGTCATCGACCACAGACCAAGAATCTCTTATTTACAAATCTGCTAACATATCAGAAGATCGTATTATACCAGATAAATGGTCGTTTGACTCGGAAGTCCCCAAATATAATGAACTTTTCGATAGTGGTGATCAAGCCTTGAAATCAATTAGAAAAATTTGTGATAACTTAAAAATTTATCATGTATGCTGTTTTAGACGAGATATATTCAACGACGAAAAACCATCAGGTAAAAACAAGTTGCGAACCTATAGAATGGCGAAAATCAAATACCAGATAGAACATCATTTGAACCTTGTTTAAAATTCCGCCGTTAGATTATCTTTCACAAAACTTTGGATCAGCAACCATACTTTGGAAATTGAGAAAGGCAGACACAAACGACCTAATGTAGCCACTGATGAGAGAATATGCAAAAAGTGTGGAATGGAGGTAGAAACCGAAGAACACTTCATTATGAGATGCCCCATTTATAAAAATCTAAGCGGAAATAAGCGACAATATTCAGACCTTTATAATATGGCTGACCAACATAAATTCTTAATCATCTTGAGAAAATTTAATGATGAACCCAAAACATGTAATATCATCTGCAACATGGTCCAACTCCTTCTGCATAAACGGTGTGAATCACCAAACATTGAACATTAATATATTTATGTTACTATACTTATAATAACATTTTATTTATGTAACTCGGTTTGACATCGGCCTCGGGTGGGCGTATCTGTCAATAAATTTATCTTTATCTTTAGTGTGATAAATCGACTGAACAATTAACCCTTTCTGTACTAAATACTCATTGGCGAGAAGTCACATCAGGACATGTTCAGATAATAAGTTCAACAAACGACCATTTTTAAAACTTATTATCTGAACATTTCCACCATTGATAGATAGATAGATAGTTTATTTGTCAGAATGCAATAAATAATAAAATAATAAAGTAGACAGATATATGTTGGCATCCTGCCGGGAATGGCATGGCCTTTATTTAAGGCCGTCGTCCTCTCAACCCCTTTAATGAATAGTATGTCCATGTGTGTCTTGCATCTAAGCATGTCGCTGTGGTTATGAATGAATTCATATGAATAATTCTGCTCGTGTGTTAACTGTTTTTTTTTTTCAAACTGTCGTCTGCACCACTCAAATGAATAATAGACTTTGTCCCCACATCCGGTTGTAAATAGCAATCTGATTGGCTACAACGCCACGTTGAAATCACCATACCCCCTCACCCTTGGCAGCGGGGTATAAGAGAACGTGCGCCAAACATCTGGCGTATATGAGAACGTGAACCATCGGGGGTAAATGAATGGGTTAGCGTAGATCGTCATAGACTGAGGTAATACTATATTTTCGTACCCGGGTACGAAATGTAAACTGAAGAAATGACCAGTAGGTAACTTAGAGATGCCACTGGTCTATCTGACCTTGTCCTTGTAAATCCAATATTTACGCCGCGAAGCTTGATAAATTTATGCTGTTTACTTTAGTTTTTAATAATGTTGTAGGAATAATAGTATAATTGGAGAAATGATGCGTGAATCGTAAGAAACACAACTTCTGCAATGTATGTGTTCTGACTAGTTTATACTCAGTTCTACTTCTAACTTATTGCCATCTTGGTCTATCTTTAAACTTTAAAGTCGGAGGTTATCTCAGTCGTTAAACCTGACGTTTATAATCAGAGCAAAGCTCTATTAGAGAGCATTTAGCTGTTTGAATAGTCGGCCCACATCCCCCCCCCAATATAGGTCTAGGACTAATTAAGTATTAATGGGCATGGGTATTTTTTGTGGGGAGGGGGCTGTGCCCACTGCATGGCTCGATTTAGCTGGATGAAAATAACTCATCAGTGCATGAAGCTAATCAGTGAATTAGTTGCATGTCTATCAACCTTTTTTCTCTCTCTCAAGACCTAAAGTATCAAAGTCTGGTATAGTGCTGTGACTGCTTGTCATCTAAATATTTAAACGAGTAGGATCTGTTCGGATTTTTCTCTCAGACACCTAGACCGAGTTCAACCCTTTTCACATTTATTATTTATTTACGCTTAAGCGCAAATAACCTCTATCATTTGCGCATAAGCACAAATATTAACGGTTAAGCATAAATCATTTGCGCTTAAGTGCAAGTGCAAAACATTTGCGCTTAAGTGCAAATAAAAATTAATATTCATTAATTTTAAATGGCACAGTACTAAACACATCACCCAAGTCTACCGTACATGTAGTAGGCCCACCATATGATGATATGAGGGAAGCAATCCCCCAGTTAACCCCTAGATCCCTTTTATGGCCATGGAAATGGTATAGATCTGTGCAGGATATGTCTCTTTTATAAAATATACTAGATCTCTGGGTTGGAGACACAAATTCTTGGGGACAGGGATGCTGATAATATGAAAATATGGTTGTTTCCCCCTATTTCAAGTCAATAAGTACACAATATGAGGAAAGAAACCCCACAGTAAACCCTAATTCCCTTTTTATGGCCATGGAAATGGTATATATCTGTGCAGGAGATATCCCTTTAATAAAATATAATAGAGCTCTGGGAGTGAGGCACCAATTTTTGGGTCAACAGGGACAGAGATGCTGATATGCATATGGAAATATGATTTTTCTTCAACTTTTGAGTCTGTATGGGGCTATTGCTATGGGCGGGCTATTACTATGGGCCCATAATAATATACTTTGAGATGGACTCAATCATTCACAATCAGAGGGAAGTAAGGGAGTGTTAGGTTTTAAGCGCAAATGAGTTGCGCTTAAGCGCAAATGATTTACGCTTAAGCGCAAATATTCGCACTTAAGTGCAAATAAATAATAAATGTGAAAAGGGCCTCCCATACTTTTGCAGATGTTATATTAGGTTTAAAAAAAAAAAAAAAATATTATAAATTGAGTTCAATCTAAAAAAAAAAAAATTAAAACAATATATATAAATCAAAATGTTTCAACAATCAAAACGTGCTTGAAGCGCACAAAAGGGCCGGTGCTGAATAAAGGCTCTGTCTAAGATCAAAATGTGCATGAAGTCCCACAAAGGGGCCACAGGTCTCTCCGATGCTGAATATAGGTGCCCGAAGGGAGCCTGTTTCAGCTAGTTTAGTATAATAGAAGTTGCTCCAGTAGACTAACAAAAGTGGTATGGATAATGGGCTGGTTGAGACTAATCAGGAAATAGTTAGAAATTATGGAATTTTGTGTATCCTGCACAATGATCTACATTGTAGGTTTACAGATGATCAGCAATTTAAAAAACATTTAAAAAAAAATTAAAACAGCTTCCGAAACATGTTAAACTGTTATTGGAACTAAATGAGATCATTTGCCAGTCATATCAGTGATATTAGTATAGTTGTATGCGGTTTTCGACCAAATTTAGGGAAATTGATGGGTGGGTTCCTCGACATGAATAATTTAGGGAAATTTGGGGGGGGGGGGGGTGTGGGTGTAAAAAATTGGGAGTAAAAAATATGTTTTTTTTGCATGTTTGGAGGTGGTGGGTCCCCGGAAATGCCAGATGTAAAAAAACGGCATACCTTCCTGCTAATTTTTTACTACCCCCCCCCCCCCTGTTCGGGGGTAACAGATATTTTATTCATGTCGAGGAACCCACCCATCAAACCTCAGAGTGATCAGATATCGATGATTGAAATCTATTATTTTTCACCACCGATAAATTGAAGTGGCCCAGTATTGGGCCAGTAAACAGTCGACGAGAAGATTGCCTCGGACAAAATTGCGGATGAAGATGGATAACTCTAAAATCAAGTGGCTTTTTTGTGTCAGATATTTGAACTATAGTTGACTGTGGTTAGCATTATTTTTGGGCAATTACTCGATTCTGATAACTGAAGCGGCATTTCAAAAATTGTTCTTGTTGGAAACTGATGATATGGGGACCATCAAACCGGATTGAGTACCTTTAAAATGTGAATTTGGCCTCCTAATTTAGATCTGCCATTTTATTACAATGTAACTGTATGTATGTATGTAATACAGGGATGTGGGTACAGCCTACGTGTACATGTTGTCCTTTCTACATGCAACTTTCGATATTCATACCACTTCAAGTGTTAGAAGAATGTTAGGCTGAAATGAGGCATAATTTTAATAAAGTTATAACAGTTATGATAATCTGTTAGAACTGATGCAAAATTGCATTTCAGTGAAATTTTTTCCTTATCCAAAAAGTTCTGTGAAACAAGTTTAACAGAATACCCCCCCCCCCCCCCCACCTGGATGTCATGGGTTGGCGTCCGTTCGCCTTTCAACATGTTTTTCGCCCAACAGGCCCCATCCCTCATTCGATAGTCATCAAACTTCATATCATGCAGAAAGACCCCCAAAACATGACCGATAGAGGAGTCACCATGTATGATTAAATAAACATTACTCATTTGATATCATTTTAACATGAAATTGGCAGAAAATTGTTTTTGGAGATTCAATTTTGTTTTTGAGAGAGGGAATTAATTTTTTTTTAATCAAAGTCACAAATGTTTTGTTCACTCATTTGATATCGTTATCCTGAAATGGCCAGAAAAATGGTTTTAGAGATTTTTTTTTCTTCAAGTCAACCCGACATACCTTCTTCACTCAACAGCCTCCATAAAGACAAAGAAAATCATACCAAGATATTTCTCTGCTTATTATTGTTTATATGTTAAGTCATGAAAGTTGGAACAGCGAGAAATTAACATTTACTGAGAAAATGTGTTTGAGTCAGCGTTTTGTTGGGGGGGGGGGGGGAATCATGAAGATGTTCAGGCCTGGATATCCTCTGCCCTCCCCACTCCCCCACCGGACCTATATCGCAAAAAAATATTCTTATGGTTTTATTGCTTATTATGCTTTATATAGCCATGAAACAGTGAGAGAGTTTCTTCTTCCAAGAAAAAGTTGAGTCAGGGTTTGGAGTGGGGGGTATGTCCTGGCATGGATATCTCCCCCCCTCCCTCCCTCACCCAGCACCATATCGCAAAAAAACAACTTTGAGCTATTGTCATGGCTTGGTATCCGTCGTCCGTGTGTGTGTGATTAATCAACAACACGGGCTACAGGTCGTACCTTTGGTCGGATCATTATGAAATTTGTCTCAATTGTTGACATTGACATGTAGATGAGAACAAGTCAATTTTGGGGTCATTCGAGAAAAAACATGGCGGCCATCTTGGATTTCAAAATTCAATCTATTAGCATGGGCTACATGTCGTACTGTTCATCTGATCATCATGAAATTTGTCATGGATGTTAATATTGACAAGTAGATAGGAACGAGTTATTTTGGGGTCATTCGGCCAAAAAACATGGCCGCCAGCGGCCATCTTGGATTTTACTCTTTGCATGACTAAATCATTTGACACAGCCTACAGGTCGTATCTTTTGTCGGATCATCATGAAATTTGTGATGGATGTTAACAATGACATGTAAATGGGAACGAGTCTTTTTGGGTCATTCGGCAAAAAAAACATGGCTGCCAGCGGCCATCTTGGATTTTACTCTTTGCATAACTACTCTCGGGCTCCAAATAAAAGTGCAGGCCCAAATAATAGTGCAGAGAGGAAATTCCATTTAAAGTTAATAAAAATGCAGACCCAAATAATAGTACAGGGGGAACTCTGAGCAAAACATCAACATAACTGTGGTAAACAATTATTTTTATAGTAGGTCAGTTATAGGAATCAACATTATAGTATGTGGCATGTGGTGTTCTGTTCAATATTTAAATGTTCACATATATGCCATATACTTGAATATGTACATGCATAAAGTTATAAGCTCATCATTTTGATATCAGAATCATGTAGAAATCTTGAGTTTGTGATGATTTCTTTTTTCATAGCCTCAAAATTAATAAACGTGCAGACCCAAATAAGCACCGTGCAGGGGGGAAATTTCCCAAGAAAATAATAAACGTCCATGCATGTTTATTTGGAGCCCAAGAGTAGGTCTCTCAACTTTCCACATTCCTAATCACTCCATTGACTGTAACACATGAAATTATTCCCTTTCCAAGTTGAGTTACAGTGTCATTGACACTTTCATTAAAATTTGCCAAACATAATATAGTATAACATTTCCTGAATAAAATATGTAATACAATGGTACTATATATGTTTGTTTTTCTAATATATTCAGTATGTTTATTGATGCTGCCCTCATGAAGATATAGATTTTTTAGAAAACAAAATTGGAGCTTTATAGTTAATTTGTCTACAGGTATGATTGGTCATTTTTAAATTGTGCATTTTTGCAGTGGGATAAGAATGGTTTGTACCGATTAGTGCTTAAATATTACCTGTCCAAGGCTCCTCCAACAAATTTATTATAATATGATAATATTAAAAAGCCACAACAGTACTTTTTATTTATTTGGGGTGAGGGGTATTTGTTAATTATGCCTAATTGCCTATAATATACAGACACACTAAAACATTGGACATTTGAGGTATTTTTATTGCAAAAAGGGTAAGTTTATCTCAAATTATTACATGAGTTAAGGACACTATCCCATTTTCTTTGAGGCCTTATCTCAAGTGAATCATTTATTTTGCTTGCATGCTTTTCAACTTATAATTTTTTTATTTCATTCCAAATGACTGCTTTTCATGTAAAAACCACTTCAAGTTCAATGTGATTCATAGTTATCATTAACAATCAGATAAGAGCTAACACAGCTTCTCTTGGTTCTCATTGGGTTAAACAAAGAATATGTTGGAAAAATTACCCCAGTATTTTCACCCCTCAGCCATTACTATTATTTAATTTTGAGGAAATCGCCCTCCCCCCTCCCCCCCGTAATATTATTCCGCACCTATGTTTATTTGGATCACAAGAGTACATACACATGTAGGCGGCTATGCCTACTGAATGCAATGACTACTGACTTCACTGAACTTCAATATGAATTCGAGAATTATGTTTCTATTAAACTGTTGAACATTTTGGCCACAATGTCTGGGGTGTAATTGACTGGTCCTGTCATCAAGTCCCATGTATAACTTGAAGTGTTGAACTGTTATTGTTACAAACTACTCAGATGATACTCAAACTTTAACTTATAAAAAAATATTGATTTGGCAGTCACATTGAATGATTGATTTACAAGACTTGCCCCCTACCCAACAATGTGACATATTTTCTGACCCATTCCTCCTACTCATTAAGTCATTTACTTAAATTCTGAATTATGATATTTGTTTTCTATATTATACATTTTACTACTGTGAGTAATACATGCAATCGATCTAATGTCTATTTATCACATCGTTTCCATTTCAACATCAAAGTGTCAATGATTTCAATGTCACCACTTCAAAACAAAACAACAGTTTTAGTGAAATCATACCTCGATCCAATCAATTCCAAATCAACGCCTAGTTTTGATTACCAAGCTCGTTTCCAGAATAACAACGATAAATGAAGCTAATGTCCCCAAATTTGTTGTGATTAATTTCCAATTCACTGAATACATTGCACATTTCCGTATATGAATGCAAAATTCAATGCGAATCGAGTTGATATCAAAATGTGCGAACACTTATCACTTTACACGGAAGCGTGATGACGTCACCGTCTTACGGTACGAAGTGCGTACGAAATCAAGGAGTATTACCTCAGTCTATGACGATCTACGCCAACCAAATGAATGACCCTTGAACTGGCAGTTTCCACCAATCGTGACGTTGCTCTCGCACGCCGAATTTGACGTCACCTGACGCCGGATCCTTGTGTCAGTTACTGAATTATTCTTATTTGTGTGAATTAATCGGATAACCTATGAAAAACACACTTAAATTAAGGAGACATGGTTATTGTTGCGGGGACAAAATCGTTATCTCCGGCAACATCGTGGGGTACATGGGGATTTAATACCTGAATGTCTCTTTTTGGACCCCTCGGCTCCGCCCCGGGTTTCAAAATCGACATCCAAGTAGTAAATCTCCATGTACCCCCGATGCTGCCGAAGATAACTAATATTGTCCCCACATCCGGTTTTATATAACAATCTGATTGGCTACAATGCCACGTTTAAGTCACCATGTCCCCCGTCACCCTTGACAGAGGGGTATAAGAGAACGTGCGTGAAACATTGGGGTTATATGAATGACCCTTTAACTGGCAGTTTCCACCAATCGTGACGTTGCTCTCGCACGCCGAATTTGACTTCACCTGATGCCGGATCCTAAGGTCAGCTACTGAATTATTCTTATTGGTGTGAAATAATCGGATAACCTATGAAAAACATAGCCTACTTAAATTAAGGAGACATCTGGACATGGTTATTGTTGTGTGGACAAAATCGTTATCTCCGGCAACATCGTGGGGTAGGCCTACATGGTGATTTAATACCTGGATGTCTCTTTTTGAAACCCTCGGCTCCGCCTCGGGTTCAAAATCGACATCCAGGGATTAAATATCCATGTATACCCCCGATGTTACCGAAGACAACTAATAATATTCCAATGTATACTTTTATATAAGTGGGAGAATCCAATTACTATATAATGGGAGTTGCTGGGCAAATAAACGAGTGTGTGAACATACACCAAAACACGCTCAAATGTGTTCACACAAACAGCGACAAACTAAATGCCAAGAAGAGCAACTCTATATTCACCTACGACTTGACTTTCGCGGAATATATATCGATCGCTTATGGGCCGAGAACAGAATTGGTCGAGATTCCTGTCCGACAAACAGGGGTGGTCGATAAAATGTCGCCGCAATGGTGTTATTGTTCCGTTTCTATTGACGCTAGGACAACACGTTGGTGGCAACGAGGCATGCTCTGTGTTTATGTCCGCTCTGTTAGTATGTGAACCGCTTATTTATCACTATTGACGCTGTTTTCGGATGAATTTAATGATGATGCGCTGTAAGGAACTGGTCTACTTTGGCCTTCTTGTGATTTTCGGAGAGCAGTTTGTTCGCGTATCATCCAGTACCACTACTACTACTCAACCTCCAACCACTACTCAGCCGGGACATGTCGGTGAGTACACTCGAATCAATGCATTTATTAGGGAATTACGTAGATCGTTTTCGTCGGGGTGTCTAACTTTGTATTTCATACGTAACCATGGTAGGTGGCTGGCCATGCGGCTTACCAAGTGGTACATCTTATACCTGTCTCGCTTCTCCTGAAACTCCCCTCCTTTCACAACGGCCCTGTCACTCGTGTATTCGCTCGGTGTTTGAACAGGGTGTGTGTGTTCCAGGTTGCTGCAATACATATAAACGGCGTGACAGAAACAATGTTGCACCAATATCTATATATACAGTAATGTCCTATATATAATCGACTCCTTAACCACAGCAGAATTATGGGTAATTTTGAGAGCTTTCCGGTGAAATGGCAACAAGCCATATTTCCGACTAAATCCTGAAAAAATTACACTGTTTCCGGAGATAAATATATAACTATCTAGAAATAGAAAAATGGAGACACAGACAACCTGTGACACCGGATACGTCCTTATGCAAACAAAACAGATTTGAAACATAGATAAAATTTGTCATGGAATGCGATGCCAATAATGATCTCAGGCAAAGTTTACTCGAAATTGTTGAAAGAAACAAACTTGATTTTTGCAATATGAATGAACGTAACAAATTTGTACCCATCATGAAAAACAATCATGGAAAACTAACTTCTTGTGTGTAAAACATCATCTGCTTATTCTTCATTCGGAGAAAACAGATCAGTAGTTGATATTAATTTGCAAATGTGTAATTATCACTATTAGAAATGAACTATGTTATTTTTTATTTTTTTTTATGATATACATGTTTATTATATACTTGCCCATGAATTATAAGGTTTTAGCAGTGAGATATAAGTGATATCCCACTAGTGAGTGATATCAGCTTGAAATTTCTGATGTATTGACATTCATTGGGGGCCATAGGCAAGTAACTAAAGTATATAATAAACAGAATATCCACACTTTTTCAGTGGATATGGGTTAAATCGCATTCGTGATGACAAAACACTGGTGGAAATTCAATGTTTTGTCATCACTCATGAGATATAACCCATATCCACTGAAAAAGTGTGGATATCCTCTATATATGCACGTTGTTTTCAATGGAGTGACTGCCATACATTTGTGTATTGCAATATATAATCTAGTTAACTATCTAACAGCAAATAACTATCGGTTTCAATTGGCAGATTATGTTTCTATTTAAATCCCTCTCATTTCAGTGGAAGGTCCAGATCACACCGTGCTGCTTACATATTACCAAGTGTCGCCGGGGTCGGTAAGTTCTGTTATATAAAATTGTTTGTATAACCCGTGTGTGTTACACTAAATCCAGTTCGGTGATTGGTCAACTACCAATTGGGTCATGTATTTCATACCCCAATAAAATACAAAATAATACGAACACATCCCAATGCCCCAACGGCCACATCGATATAGCGCTATACGTATCACTATTGGGTTATATGCCCCTATAATTATGTATCACTATTGTGTGATAAACCCCTATACGTATCACTAGTGTGTGATATACAGATAAATAGATAGATAGATAGATAGATAGACAGGTAGATAGATAATTTTATTTACAAAATGTCCATCAACAATACAATATTATACGCCCTGAAATAAAATATAAATTTGAATACACCTTGAAAATAAATATAAAAAACGCAAATGACAATAACTGCAGACACTTTGCCCATATGCATGCATATATGTATCGCTTTTGTGTAATGTACCCATATATGTGTCACTATTGAGGTGATGTATGTATCACTTTTGTGTATTATACGACATACCCCTATATGTATAATTCACTACCGTGTGATATACCCCTATATATGTATCACTATTGTGTCACATACCCCTATATGTATTACTATCGGGTGATATACCCCTATATATATATATATATATATATATATATATATATATATATATCACTATTTTCCCGTCGTGACATGTATAGCCAGTTATAGTATGTCGATGATTGCACTGTAACGTTGTCTTATCCGATCTAAGTCTCGTATAATTAACCCTTCTTATACTGAATTATCCCATTCACTTATAAAGTATACAGAGGAGTAGTCTATTATTAATTTGGAGGGGTGTTCAGGAAATAAAAGCGTACGAAAAACAAAATAAACAGATATTACAAGAGCAGAATGATTCATATTTGTTGGTGGGAAATGTTCAGATAATAAGGTCGTTTATTGAACTTATTATCTGAACATTTCCTAAAGGAACTACTCGTCAATGAGTATTTAGTATAGAAATAGTTAATGTGCGGTTTTGGCTGCAGGTCAGATGCCTTATGTTGTAAAAGACTCTATGGCATAACCCTTTCATGACTGGAGCTTCCAGAAATTTTTGCGAAAACTATGTGCCTAACATTAATCACATTGACCTTGTGTATGTAAGCCAGCGAATTCTCTATTATATGCTAGGCTCCCTATATATAAGAGAATGCAATGGTACAATATATTTAATGCTGCACCAGCGCGACTCTAGTCGTTGAAATGGGTAATATTGGCATTAATTATTATGCTTCTTTTTTCCAGTGGAATGCTGATTCGTTAAAGACTACTATGGTGAATCGATTCAACGATATATGTAATTCATTCGACGCCTTGTCGTGCAATCTGGCTCAGGGGTAAGACTTCCCAACTCCTGATATACCACTTTCGTGACTGGAGATTCTTGAAATTTAGCGAAAACCCTGTGTCAATGCATTATCTTATATAATTTATGCGAGTCTCCCGTATACAGGGAGCCTAGCATATATAAGAGAATACATCGGCCTAACAATATTTACTTTGACTTTGTAAGCCAGTGCATTCTCTTATATATATGTCGTGTCTCCCATAGGGAGCCTATAGGAAGTTTGTTACAAGACACAAGATACAAGAATTTATTGCAAAACACCTCAATGGGCAGTTGCAAGATACTGATGAATAATATCATATACATAAATAAGCAATACATAACAAAAATATTATAACAAACACAGTTCTTATCAACATTCCCTCAACAATTTCTTCAAGTTTTATTATTCCGCCGAAGGAAGAATAGCCGGACTATGTTGCAAACCTTGTTAATTAATTTAATATTAATTTAAATATTGATTATTTTGTTATGAGATACTCGCCTATATAACAGAATGCACTGGCACAGGGTCTCTAATGCTGCACCAGCGAAGCTCCCGTCATGAAAGGGTTAAGTGGTCCTGCTAATTTACTATGATGGGGGGGGCTAGCATCACTAAATTCACCCTCTGGAGACCTCATTCTGCTTAGGCCTCATCTTCTAGGAAGTATCTATGGTATCAAATTAACATTGTTTTTAGTTACATTTCCCTACTAGAAAGTTTCTATATCCCCTAATTTGCGGAAGATAAAATCGATAATCAACTTCAACTGGGGAACTTCTATCTGATCCTAGGTCTACCATAGCATTTGAGGACCTAAGCAGAATGAGGTCCCCAGAGGGTGAATTTAGTGATGCTAGCCCGCTATGCGGGATAGCGTCACTAAATTCACCCTCTGGGGGGGACCTCATTCTGCAAATGATAGACACGCTATTTGCAGGCTTGGGTGGGGGGGGGGGTCCTGCTTCATTTCTATGATGGTGGGGCTGGTTACATGTCGGGCATTTCCCTTCTCACATGCATACGGATTGATTTAACCCTTTAATTATCGAAATGATTCACCCCTTAAGTGCCACCGCAGACGCTGCGATTAAAATCGTAAGTGGGGAAAATCGCAGGTGGAGAAAAGTGACTTGCCCGCAGACACTACGGTGCTGCGATGTATGCAGCTACGATTTTATCCACGTGATCGATCACATGATGATAGCAAAATGTTATATCACATTCTCCGCATTATGCAATTATATACATCGCATGTATCTCAATTTTCTAAACTAACAAGTTGAACTTGAAAGTTCAAGTGAAATTGAATTTTGTTTTATTTTGACATTTTTGTACCTGTCAACTCCACAGCTGCCGCAATTTCAACAATTGCGGCAGCCCTCTTCTCCTTGTCTGCATAGCAGATGGCTGATATGTGGTTTAGGCCTGCACTCCCTGCCGTGCCACATTTCCACCAATGTGGCCTCGTTTTTGTAAGGAGATGTGGCACGTATGTTTTCTTATCGTGGTATTTATCACATGGCCAGTGCGACCATGGTCATGTGACAGCTACGATCGCGCGCGTTGCCAAGGTCACGCCACGATTTTCCTGGTAAAAATCAAACATTGCTTGATCGCTATAGGAATCACGGAACTAAATGGTTTCCCATAGGCGACAGTGTTAACGTTTCAGCCAAATTCACTGAATTGAAGCCTGCAGGCCATACCAGTGATGTATACCCAGCTAGATTGACACCAGTTGATCACGAAAATGCAAGAAAAATCATAGGTCATGTGTTTACTTTTTAAAATAAATCCTCAAGTGTACGACAGGGCTATCCCACAGCCAAATTTGATCTGGAAAAACCCAGAACTACAGCAGCTAGTTAAATAAATTTCCCGCTCACAAATATCCATTCCCCCATTCATTCGCCAGTTTAAGTTATTCAGATATTATGTACGAATCAAATAAACGCGATGTCATCCTTTAATAACGTGTCGCATATATCAGGTGAAGGTCATTCTTCAGTTACCTTCACCTTTAGCATTCCACGGTGTACTCGCTCCCCGACTCTAGAACACATTTAGCTCCCTGATTCCTATACGATTTGGCTGCGACATTGTCGTGGGCATGGGCAGTGGATGCTCCACTTGCGATTTTCCCCACTTACGATTTTAATCGCAGCGTATGCGGTGGCTCTAAGTAATACAAGTATGTATTGGAATTGTTTATTATTCATATATAGGTAATGGTATGTTCAGAAATATAAGCAGACGACAGACAGATAATACAAATTAATACCTAGTTTTTTGTGTGAAATTTAAGATAAACAGGTCGTTTTAGACTTATTATCTGAACATGGAACAGCTCGTCAACGAGTATTTAATAAAGAGAGGGATTACTTTCTTGCTGCGTGACGTTCGGCGTGATAATTCGTCTATACCTCCCAAATTATCTTCTCATTTAAGTGGGGAGTTCATGGCTTCCGACGTTGTCATTTTGCCCGGATATCCGAAGGTGAAAACTGGAACGAAAGACACAGACGTCAAATTTTACATGCGGTTTCCAAGTGACGGCGTAGTTCATCCACAGAGCACAACCTCCCATGTCCTACCGAAGGAGATACTTCTCCGTGAGTATTCGACAATTTCTTACCTAAATGAACTCTCACTCAGTATATAATAGTATATACATGATTGGCCTATTATCCGTATATAGGGGTGTTCAGAAAATATAATCAGACGACAGACAGAGAGCTAATAATTGTATTTGAGTTGGAATATTCCTATTATAATTGAACAGTTTAAAGGCTTCATACCGAATCACAAACTGCCTTTAAACTTTGGAAACCGAGATCATTCGTTAGAGTAAGCTTGTCGGAGGGTTAGACACCGAAGAAATTGGTAAAGAATCGATATTGGTGTCATTCGACGCAGTAGAATCGCTTGTATAACATATTCAAAATCCGCTAATGGGGAAAATCCAGAATTCAAGATGGCGTCCAACATAGCCGCAGATAATAATGGAAATCACAAATAGGTAGTTGTTATTCATGAAAACCGATCAGACAAACGCGAATTTGGCGCCAATATAAATAAGTCATCTTTAATTTCATTTAATGTGTTTTAATTTTACCTTTGTCAACAGTTCATGTCAGAGGAGAGAGGTTAGACCTGGAGTCGGCATCTGGGACCTACATAACTTACATTGAGGATGAATTCCATGGAATTCCCCCTGCAGACATAGCAAACAAGGTGATCATCCCGGTAGCAATCCTCGTGGTCATACTAATGGTGGTAGCCACGTGCTTCCTCAACTACATACAGTAAGTTTTATTTATTACATATCTATCAACGTAATTCGCATGACCGCACGACGTTCCAGGCGTGTGATAATTCTCAGAATCGCACTAGTGCAATCTGTCGAAGGAACTATTTCATTCAGTGTTGTTAGACTGGCTCTCGCCCCTGTCTGATTGTTGCGTTAACCCTAAAATGCCGTTAAAACTCAATTAAATTCACATTTTCTGTACCGGAGATGTACGATTGTGAGTCAACTTACTATGATACGAAGATGTGTAATAAAAATAGAACCTCATGAGTGTCTGGATTTTCACGGATTTTAACGAATTATCGCACTCGATTTGTTGGCGGAACGCGATACCTCTCGTGCGGGACTGAGTCCCGCACTCGAGGTATCGCTCCGCCAACAAATCTCGTGCGATAATTTCGTCAAAATCCATACACTCATGCGGTTCTATCTTTATATCAGCCACAAGGCTACTAGGTTTAATACAACGCCATGATTGGTTCCAACTATATAACATTATTTGTAGCTGGGTCAAGGACAGGTGCGCATTTTGAATTTAATTGTATTCCTTCGATTCGCGGGACACGAAAATATTTACATTTAACGTCGAATTAAGCATTCTATCATTTTTGTTTTACAACACTGATATATAATAGTCTATAATATCTATTTGAAATTACCGCACAGACACGGTCAATAGCACAATTGTTGCGAGGTTACAACAATGGTATGATATGCCGTTGTCGAGTCCGACCATAGTAAAATAATGACATTCAGATCGGGTGGTTGGCCCATGTTTCCGGATATTTGGTGATCAAAGAACATGAGCCATACATATTTATTAGATCTAATAAGTCAATGCAAGTAATCTGACTATGTTATGCGGAACATCGGCTATATAGAGTGGTTACACATTTATTCCACATCTGATATAGTCATCCGAGAAAATTATTCCAGAGAGATTGGCCTAAGGGGTCATAGGTCGATGAGTCCATAATGGGCTACATGCCCTCCCCCGCATATCACCCCAACAAGCCATTCTGATAGCAGTCCCAAAACTAGATACAGCCACTGGCTTCATTAATGAAGCTTTCCACAGCTGTCATTCAAATAATTTTTACCGGATAAATTCTACCAATCAGCAACTGAGGCGATCGCTTGCTGCTTGGATAATTCTGTATTCAACCTAATTTTGAAATCCGTGTATGCCTTCAGTGTTAAATTGCCTACTTTCACACTACTGTTTTTTGGTGGTAATTTGGTAAAATTCAATGTACTAAAATGTTGATATGTGCATGATGTTGGAAGTTTCATTCATGATTATAACACTTTTTTCATTTTGTCATATTTTTCACAATCTAATATCGAATACAACTGTCTGGAAACACTTATATCAATGTCTATTTTATTTCGATTTGTTTTCTGATATTAATATAATTACGACCTTTCAAGACAGTTTTATTGGCAATTAGAACAGAAGCTTCAGGCGTATTCGGGGCGTAGCAAGAGGGGGAACTCTATTTTGTTAGGGCCGAGGTGGATAAAATCAATAGATCTCACAAATCGAATTCTAATAATCTGAGCTATGATGGGTGGGTTCCTCGACTGAAATGAAATATGTTTCACCCCCGAAGCAGAAGAAATTGTAATTTAGGGGTATTAAATCAGACATGGTATCTTTAGTTTATATGTGCTAAATCAGACAGGGCATCTTTAATTTAGGGGTGTTTAATCAGACAGGGCATCTTTAATATAGGGGTGTTTAATCAGACAGGGCATCTTTAATTTATGGGTGTTTAGTCAGACAGGGCATCTTTAATTTAGGGGTGTTTAATCAGACAGGGCATCTTTAATTTAGATGTGTTAAATCAGACAGTGTATCTTTAATTTATGTGTTATATGTGTAAAGGGCATATTTAGTTTAGAGGTGTTAGATCAGACAGGGCATCTTTAATTTAGATGTGTTAAATCAGACAGTGTATCTTTAATTTAGATGTGTTATATAAGACAGGGCATCTTTAATTTAGGGGTGTTTAATCAGACAGGGCATCTTTAATTTAGGGGTGTTTAATCAGACAGGGCATCTTTAATTTAGGGGTGTTTAATCAGACAGGGCATCTTTAATTTAGGGGTGTTTAATCAGACAGGGCATCTTTAATTTAGATGTGTTAAATCAGACAGTGTATCTTTAATTTAGATGTGTTATATGTGTAAAGGGCATCTTTAGTTTAGGTGTGTTAGATCAGACAGGGCATCTTTAATTTAGGGGTGTTTAATCAGACAGGGCATCTTTAATTTAGGGGTGTTTAATCAGACAGGGCATCTTTAATTTAGGGGTGTTTAATCAGACAGGGCATCTTTAATTTAGATGTGTTAAATCAGACAGTGTATCTTTAATTTAGATTTGTTATATGTGTAAAATCAGACAGGGCATCTTTAATCAGACAGGGCATCTTTAATCAGACAGGGCATCTTTAATCAGACAGGGCATCTTTAATTTAGGGGCTTAGTATTTAGGGGCTTAAATTAAAGATGCCCTGTCTGATATATAACACTGTCTGATATAAACTAAAGATGCCCTGTCGTATATAACACATCTTTAATTTAGGGGTGTTTAATCAGACAGATCTTTATTTTAGATGTGTTAAATCAGACAGGGCATCTTTAATTTAGATGTGTTATATAAGACAGGGCATCTTTAATTGAGGGGTGTTAAATCAGACTTGACATCTTTAATGTAGGTGTGTTAAATCAGACATGATATCTTTAATTTAGGGGTGTTAAATCAGACAGGGCATCTTTAACCCATAGGGCACCTCGAATATTTATAAGAGAATACTAAGCCAGTGCATTCACTTATATATGCGAGGCTCCCTATATGGGAGACTGGCACAGGATATTCAATGATGTACCAGCGCAGCACCGTCATGAAAGGATTAAGCAGAGCAATAATTGTAGGTTCGTAATACATGCAAGTCTGAGTTTTTCTTACCTTTTTTCAGGAGGAGGAGATTCGAAAGTGAACGAAGAAGCCAACAACTAAACGTCATTAAAGAAACTTCGAAAGTTTCACCGGTGTATAACATCAAGACAGATGATAATAATAAGTCAGAGAAGCGAATTGATGGAAATAATATGGACAAACGACATAAGTGAGTATTACCATGATAGGTGCAGTCTAAAGTTCATATACAAATAATCAGGTTGTGTATTTCTCGGGAACAGTATAGATTGATGAATATGTAATATACTCAAATGCACTTACATTACGTAACGCCCATTCCTAGTTCCTGATATGGTAAACTCACATGTTCAAGTCTGATTATCGTGTGTGTCTCATTTGCAAAATTGCTTATGCCTCATTTTATCTGGAGACTTTCTTTGTTAACACATTTCTATAAAATCTTTTTCACATAGATTCAATTTCTTTTTTAGTTTAATTTCTCTATATCACCAAATTGGCAGACGACACGTTGCATAATCGAGGTTCCCAGTGGATGCACATCACAATATTCACCATTTGGGTACTTCAAATCCCATAGCTGATGAGGCCGTGCAGAATGAGGTCCCCAGAGGGAGAATTTGGTGATGCTATTTTTTGTTTAAACATATTTTATTTGTTCATAAATTAAATTAGTTTATGACAAAAGGGATTGGAGGACAAGTGCTAAATCACTTAGAATACCCTCCTCTCCCTAGTATGATACACTGACAAATTTTATGACACTAAAGACGAACAAAACACAAGGTATATTATATACATACATATAATGAAAAATATAAGTAAATAAACAGAATGGCGATTGCGGAGGAGAATTGGAGGGTCGGTTTACAGTGGAGAGATGGGATGGTGATGCTATGCGTGATATCGTCAATAAATTCACCCTCTGTGAACCTCATTCTGCAAATGACAGACACACTATAATCAGGCTTGCACATGTTGCCCCTGGTTGATAATACCAAACATACCAATGTATATATTGTACCAGGGACAAGGCTCACAAACATACCAATGTATATATTGTACCAGGGACAAGGCTCATAAACATACCAATGTATATATTGTACCAGGGACAAGGCTCACAAACATACCAATGTATATATTGTACCAGGGACAAGGCTCATAAACATACCAATGTATATATTGTACCAGGGACAAGGCTCACAAACATACCAATGTATATTTTGTACCAGGGACAAGACTCACAAACATACCAATGTATATATTGTACCAGGGACAAGGCTCATAAACATACCAATGTATATATTGTACCAGGGACAAGGCTCACAAACATACCAATGTATATATTGTACCAGGGACAAGGCTCACAAACATACCAATGTATATATTGTACCAGGGGCAAGACTCACAAACATACCAATGTATATATTGTACCAGGGACAAGGCTCATAAACATACCAATGTATATATTGTACCAGGGACAAGGCTCACAAACATACCAATGTATATTTTGTACCAGGGACAAGACTCACAAACATACCAATGTATATATTGTACCAGGGACAAGGCTCATAAACATACCAATGTATATATTGTACCAGGGACAAGGCTCACAAACATACCAATGTATATATTGTACCAGGGACAAGACTCACAAACATACCAATGTGTATATTGTACCAGGGACAAGGCTCACAAACATACCAATGTATATATTGTACCAGGGGCAAGACTCACAAACATACCAATGTATATATTGTACCAGGGACAAGGCTCACAAACATATCAATGTTTATATTGTACCAGGGACAAGGCTCACAAACATATCAATGTATATATTGTACCAGGGACAAGGCTCACAAACATACCAATGTATATATTGTACCAGGGGCAAGACTCACAAACATACCAATGTATATATTGTACCAGGGACAAGGCTCACAAACATATGAATGTATATATTGTACCAGGGACAAGGCTCACAAACATATCAATGTATATATTGTACCAGGGACAAGGCTCACAAACATACCAATGTATATATTGTACCAGGGACAAGGCTCACAAACATATCAATGTATATATTGTACCAGGGACAAGGCTCACAAACATATCAATGTATATATTGTACCAGGGACAAGGCTCACAAACATACCAATGTATATATTGTACCAGGGACAAGGCTCACAAACATATCAATGTATATATTGTACCAGGGACAAGGCTCACAAACATATCAATGTATATATTGTACCAGGGACAAGGCTCACAAACATATCAATGTATATATTGTACCAGGGACAAGGCTCACAAGCATATCAATGTATATATTGTACCAGGGACAAGGCTCACAAACATACCAATGTATATATTGTACCAGGGACAAGGCTCACAAACATATCAATGTATATATTGTACCAGGGAGACAAGGCTCACAAACATAACAATGTATATATTGTACCAGGGACAAGGCTCACAAACATACCAATGTTTATATTGTACCAGGGACAAGACTCACAAACATATCAATGTATATATTGTACCAGGTACAAGGCTCACAAACATACCAATGTATATATTGTACCAGGGACAAGGCTCACAAGTCTGATTTTGCAATCGTTCATTTCAGTGTCAATAGATTTCAGATTCAGGTTCATTCCAATCATCAAATTTTTTTGAGATTATGGAGGTCAAAAGTATATACTTGACATACATATATGTATTTAACATATACACTGTTGGAGATAGTGTATGATAGTCAAGCCCTGAAATAGTGTGTCTGTCATTTGTAGAATGAGGTCCCCAGAGGGTGGGTTTAGTGGTGCTATCCCGAATGTCAGACTACCAAATTCACCCTCTTTGGACCTAATTCTGCTTAGGCCTCAATTGCTATGGGAGACCTTAGTATAAGATTGAAGTTCCCCAGTCGAGGTTGGTGACTTTCACCCATCAGTCACCTCGATTATCCATGTTATCTTCTGCAAATTATCGGATATAGAAACTGAACAGAAGGGAAAAAGTAACTGAAACAATGTTAATTTGAGACAAGAGATACTTCCCAGAAGATGAGACCTAAGCAGAATGAGGTCCTCATATGGTGCATTTAGTGATTCTAGCTCGCGATTTGGGGTAGCATCACTAAATACACCCTCTGGGGACCTCAATCTCCAAATGACAGACACACTATTTCAAGTCTTGATGATAGTGTGAGTTGACTGTGTTTGCACATTGAATAAAGTAATAAATTAATTATTTAGTGTAAACATATTTATATTTCCAAATCCAAACATAATACACATAATACACAAATGACATAAATATACAACATATAAGAGATAATGTATGGAAATGAGGATCAGACAACAAGCCCGAGGGCTTATATGAAGTCTTCTCCTCTTTTGCGACATGCCCCTTCCCCAATAAGTGAGGGAGGGGTATCGATCAGACGGGAAATAATAGAAATAATATTTTTAAAGGAGAAGTAACTAAGTTGGGATGGACACAGCGGAAGATAGTGTTAGGGATAGCAGGAGGCAGAGAGAGAGAGAGAGAGAGAGAGAAGAGAGAGAGAGAGTGAGAGAGAGAGTGAGAAAGTAGAGGGGACAGAGTTTTCAATAATTTATTTGCTGCGTGATGAAAATTATGCTCGTAGTAATATGCATGCGTGAGGCTTCACGGGAGGGGGTCAATCGCAATGGCCAATTCCTATTTCATTTCAATGGGGTTCACTGCGAATATTGCTGTATTCTTCATGTAGAATCATTTCACGTATATACAGGATAGTGACAAGTAAGTAACTTACAAAATAATCGTTATCGGAAGACATTTAGTACTACATATATAATGGGGAACATCGTGCTGCCGCATAACGCGGTCGGAATCCAAAGCAATTTGTTACCAATACAGATCATGGAAATCTTTTTGTTCTCATAATATATGTCTGTACTGCATTAAATATTTGTTTGTTTTCGCGAAGACTAAGCTCTCTTGACCCCCGCATTAGTGTATTCTCAGATTAATTATTTGCTGTACAAAGGAGTTTGTGAACATGTATTGAACCGTTCTTATAAATAGAGAAGGGTTCGCGGTGTTCGTTACTTTTGTTTTGTGTTGTTTCGATATTTCTTATCGCAATTTCCTTTCTTTTGATATATAACTCGACAAAACCAAACAAATGGGCTGTTGCACATATAAATAAATACAACATATATCAACATATAAAAAAAATTAACATGAGTAATCACCATAAGCATATTTAAAATTACTTTCTTTCGAATTTACTATTCAAAAATCTAACGTATACTTGCTAGCCATTTGTTAGATATATCGCCTCGAATGGTGAAGATAGACCGCGTCATGTCGTTAATTGTGACAACTCGTTCATACTATTAAAAAACTTGTCTTCTTTTTAATCATCAAAAGGATGTAGTACAATACACGTTTAACCCTTTGAGTGCCAGGTCCGATTTTGTATCAACCCATATACCCTGTGCCAATGCATTCTCTTATATATGCGAGTCGACCATAAGTCGCCTCGCATATATAAGAGAATGCATTGGCCTAACAATTTTTCATCATTTGTTATTATTTTTTACAATTTTTTACAATTTTAATAATTTTTTTAGAATCTTATTTTTTTTGGGCTGATTTTACAGACCGTAAATTAGGGACGATGAGATCGGCCCCTGGCACTGAAAGGGTTAAGGGCCACAACAGCTCTAGATTTTCTTCTCACTGTTCACGTGTGCGATTTTTGAACGACCGCTGATTTTTTTTTTAAATTGAACCGGCATAAACGAAACGATCTCAAATTTAATGAAAAATATAAGAAACGAACCGCGTATTTTCAATGCATGGTACATGAGAAAACGTATATACACTATATATAAATTAGAATTTTCAGGGTTTGTTCCGAATATCGGAACGTACTGTAATTACAAGTATATACATAGATAAAATACAATCCAGACAATAATCAGTTACGGTCCAATTTTGCATTATCATGTCCGGAATAGAAAAATCAAATTTCGACAAACCTATCTAAAGATTCGAAGCGAATCGAAAAAAAAAATTACATAAGTATACATCATTGTCAATACGTAGTGCTGTTTTGTAATTTTTTTGGAAACCAAGATGTTGTAAATAACGATGTACCAATATTAGGTACATGATTATTTTCTGTGTTGAAATTGAGTTATATAATATATATATACACACTTGCATATACACACATGTATATATACCACACACATGCATACATATCATAACATACATATAGACACACATACATACATATACATAATCATACATATACATACACTGCGTATGAGATACCACTTGTGTGTATAGATAATTTTTGGGTTCGAACGAACCTTTTTTTTTTTTATAATTTTCGATAAAAAAACATCAATTTCATGAAACATTGCAGTACATTTAAGGTAAAGAGATTACATGACATATGAAGAAAATACAGTCATATAACACAATTTTTCCTCACATGGTTCTGCGATAAGTATCTACTCGAAATGAAAGTTTTGGAGGTGACCCTTTTTTTCCTTTTTTGCTTTTTGGTATTAAGCTATCATTTGGCAGAGCACAATGTGTTAAAGACTTGTTATCACGTAGGATTGTGGTTACTGATGTTTGCTTTTGAAGTTTAACTGTTTGACGACAGTGGGCAAAAAAAACACACAAAAATACACACAAAAAACAATATGCAATAAGAACCATGTAAGACAGACACAATTCAACAAATGTCCATCTCTGACAGCAACTCAGTGCGACCTGCCAGGAGTCTCCCTCTCTGATTTGCCAACGAACGAACGATATGATGGTCCCCATTTAATCAGATCCCAACAACAACATTTTTTAAATTCCGCTTCAGTTATCAGAATCGATTAATTGAAATTTGGCCTTATTATCAACACAAAGCCTCTTGATTTTAGAGTTATCCATCTTCATCCGCAATTTGGTCCGAGACCGTCGGCTCGTCGACTTTTTACTGGGCCACTAATAAGACTCGATGGTGAAAAATAATAGATTTCAAAAATAAATATCTAATAACTTTCTATAATCACTTGAGAAATCAAGGTAAATCACACATAGGAATGTAATAAAGTGTTTAAATCAATAGTAAATATTGTATCTGTACTTCAGTTGTAGCAAAATGTAAGGTGAGTTAAACTTTTATTGTCTTACTGAAATATAGCGGCAATTTTTCACCTCTGTTTTATCTACTTTATACTGCCTCGCAATATCCCTAAAACCACTCACAATCTAATTAAGGTCTCGAATTTGACAAATCAATTTCTCAATTTTGTCACGTTCCAGCGATAAAATTGGTTGATATATACACGAAACAAAATTACACTCCTACACCTATTCGCACTGTGGAACTTAATGGGGGACTTTGGTTGGTTGAAATCACGTCATGTGACGTAGTGCGCAGGCGCAACTTGTTATCGTATTATATGAACACACATTTCAACGCGATGCCATCATATATAGTACAAATGGGCGATAAAGAATCTTTTATTCTGCGATTTGAGTGTAAATACAAGAAATGGATGTTGATTTTGTTGGTTTCCATAGAGACAGAGTATGAACGCAAGTTGGTCTGACATTTTTGTGTGGAACGCATGCAAATCAATCCATTCCTTAATTAACGAAGTTATGGGGTATATACGAGTCAGCATGTCCGTCGGTCCGTCACTCCGTCCGTCCGTCCATCCGTGCATGGATGTAGCTTTGTCCGAGCTTGTACTCTCAGAACAAATGTGTTAAATTCTACACAATTTGATCTTAAACAATACTGTGTAGAAATTATAGAATACATATATGTTTCGGTGGAATTTTCTCAACATCGAATGTGAGTGAATATGTGAGTATATCATAGTTAGTATATGATATATGTTCTATTTGAGACGCAAACATCGTAAAAGCTACCATATTGAAAATATGGCATCAGCTTTAAAACTTTGTGCTACACAATTACATGCTGTTAATTTTGACACACAAAAAACAGTGCATACGAAATGTTAAAGCTGCTGTCAGTTTGTTGTTCTGTGGTAGCCTTTACGAGTGTTTGTCTCCACTAGAACACATCTCATCTAATAACTAGGACACACTCACATATATTCACTCATATTCAATGTTGAGGAAATTCCGTCAACAAATATATGTCATGATTGTGTGATTTCTACACAAATTTGTTTAAGATCAAATGTAACACATATTGTGTAGAACATATAGACATTTGTGCCAAGTGTGCATTTTTCAGTAAATGTTTTTTAAACTTGGCACAGATATTATACATGTAAGTACCGTGGGAAACTGTGCACTCAAAATATGGTGCCGGACGTTTGCATAATGAGGTCCCCAGAGGGTGAAAGTAGTTACGCTAGCCCGCACAGCGGGCTATGACTACTAAATTCACCCCTTTGGTTACCTCATTCTGCTTAGGCCTCCTGAAAGTATCTTTATTATCAAATTAACATTTTTTTAAATTCTTTAGAAAGTTTCATTTTCTTTATTAGTTTAGTTTCTCTATATCCCAAAATTGACAGACGACACAATGCATAATTGAGGTGCCCAATGGGTGCATTCTGCCTCATTCTGAAAATGTCCGGCACCATATTTTGAGGCCTGTCTGCAATTATGAGGTCCGTCTTTTTATTTTTATAATGGAGTTATCGCAACTTTTTCGACTTTTTTCCCAAAATAATTATGTCCGAGTTTGAATTCCTTGTATTTTGTTTTGGAAAAAAAATATGTTACTATGGCTCCACTTAATGTAGCCCAATTACACTGCATGGTTTAGCGTTTAACTCTTTAATGACGGGGGTTGCGTTGGTTCAGCATTAAAGATCATGTGCCAGTGCATCCTCTTATATATGCGAGGCTCCCATAGGGAGCCTCGCATATATAATAGAATGTACTTGCTTACATGGTCAAGTTAAATATTGTTAAGCCAATATATTCTCTTATATATGCGATGCTCCCTATGGGAGATTCGTATATTCAAGAGAATGCATTGGCACAGGGTTTTCGCAAAATTTCAGGAGCTCCAGGCATGGAAGGGTTAAAGTCCCATCTGGACAGTCCCATAATGCACATCCAGTTAATACACAAACTGTGCTTGCTCTAAAGAGACTTACTGAAGTCATACACATTTGTCAGCTGTTTTCAACTTCCAGAATATAAGTGATACGAACGCTCTTTATTTTACCCTATCAGGAACATTCTAACATTAAGCGCATGCGCGTAAACCGTTTCTGTTCAATATTCATTGACGAGTAGTTACCCCTTATGAAATATTCAGATAATAAATTTAGCAAACGACCATATAGGCCTGCACCTGTATTATCTGAATACTAGATGAATACTATACAATTAAAATTTATACACGTGTATGAATGATTTTGAGAATCCATTTAGTATAGAAAGGGCTTATGTACCACGCTGAAGAAAATAACGGATCCATCTTTTTCCTTTGTTTTTTTGTTTGTTTTTTTTTCAAAGAGATTTTCCAAGACACATAGGCTGCGGATATAAGTAGTTTTGAGAGCATGAGCATTTTGAGAGCATGAACGTGACTGAAAAGCGATAAATTACTATATATGATCTCAACACTGAATATTACGAATAATAATAAACAGATATGATGCCATTGCAACCGAAACTTTAGTGTGTTGTACCGAAACCTCCTGCCGCAAAAATTTCAAGTCGAAAAAAGGTCATGCATGTACTGTTATAACTCAGTAAACAAAATAGGGGTAACTTCACTTGGCATTTAAAGTATGTGACGATTGATGACGAAGACACATCACAAATTTCATAAATATCAAACGAATAGTTGCTGGGCTATCAATGGACGCCCGGAGGAAATCGGTAACATTCTAAAGGAGAAATAGAAGATATAGCTATAACTAAAATTTGACATGCAGCGTCAGTCCATATATATATATAAAGTATGGGAATGTGATGGCGAAATTTCATAACAATCGGCTGAATAGTTCTTGAGTCAGCACACACGCACGCATGAGTAAAATCTCGCATCGCGAAGACGCACACACGCACGCACGAACTTAATCCAGGTACATTCGAATGCATGAGGGTGTTAAACTGTTAATACCGTGGCGGCTACAAATCGCCATGATGCTTCAAATTTCGTATATAATCCACATTCTTCCCTTATAAACACGTCGATACAATCCCAGGCATGTTCCCTGTAATTTTACCCTGTTATTTTTAACGACAATGAAATGAATCAACCAACATGCACACACCGCACATAATTTTAGGATATGCATTTCTGAAAAGCACGCGTGTTAAAGGTTATAAACACCTCAAAAAAAGAAAGTCCCCCCTAATATATTTGGTAATATTTTATGAGATATTGGATGGATTTTGATGAAACTTTCCACAAATGATTTGTGGTGCCAAAGACATCAAGTGTGCTAATTACTGTGCTGTGGGTGAGATATGGCTGAGTGAGCACAAATTGAATGGAAGAGGGACACTTTTCAAAAGTTGCAAAAACACAGGTAGAGTGATCACAGACATTCAGCATTGCCCTGGTCCCCACTTCTCGCACAGGCTTGGAACATCCTTATATGTTGGTACCTCAATGGCCTAGCTACATGGTGGGAAACATGATTTACTGAAAAATGGTTTCAAAGAGACTGATTTCAATAACTGGGTTGTTCACAGCATGACACTGGATGGCCGGACATGCAGCAGGAACATTGTGTCCCGAAGATGACACGCATGTTATCGTTGACTCATAGTGTCACTTTTAGACCACATTTATAGCCAGTAGCAACTTGTGTGAACAATGGAACAATGGAGTGACTGTCCACGCTACGTCGGTGTTTTGCAACTTCTGCACCCCTCTTCCGTTCAATTCATGCTCAGCCGGCCATAACATAACTCACAGGACGGTGCCTCACACAGGTTGTGTATCAGATACCACTAAACATTTGAGTAAAGTTTCGTTAATATCCATCCAATATCTCATAAAATATTACCGAATATATTAGGGGGACTTTCTTTTTTTGAGGTGTTTAGTTAACTTTTTACGGGTGCTTGTCACGAGTTTCACGAGTGTTATTAATAATATATAGATACGCAATCAAACTTAAAGCAACATTTTATCACAGGTGTTGACTGTAGTAGTATTTTTGCTTCTGCTTTTTTCCGGTGCTCGAAACAGGTCGATAAATACCAGAAATATTTATATGGAACCTGGATCATAATTTGCCCAAAAATTTGGGAAATATACATGCATCATGTTTGGTAATTTCAACATTCTTTTTGTTTTTTCTCTCCATATTTTCCGAAGATATCAGCAAGCTAATACATTATCCCAGCAACTTATCTCGGATACTGCAAAAAAAAAAACGGAATTTGGAACAGATTTGTTTCCAAGGAGATTCTGGCTTTCAAATTCACAACCTCGAAGAAAGATGACCGAAGTCACTTGAACAGTTATATCTTCCAAACAGTCATATTAATATGGGAACGAGATTCATAGTGAACTAGCAGGCGCTATATTCCTTTTTAGTTCTTTACATGTATATAGAAGAAAACTATGAATATTCAATGCCTTACAATACCTGTAGAAGTCATTGAAATTAACGGTGTAAAAAGGAAAACTATCCTCTTTTCTATAACGATAAAAGAACTTTGATTCGCTGTTAGTTTATATATTTTTATTAATTCAGCCATTTTTTTCAGTGGCATTCACAGTTCGTAGATAGTAGATAATCTTGACTCTATCGTTATAATCAAATTTGTTCGTCAATCTCACATCTACTGTACAAAGCACTATTTGTTATATGCTTGCCAATAAAATAACGGAACATTGTCGAAAACATATATTCGTTGTTTGTATCTCTTCGACGCTACGGTGAATGAGATTTCATGATTTCACTGTAGCTTTCGTTATTTCACGATAGATTTCGTTATTTCGCTGTAGCTTGCCGAATGGACGTCATTATTTTGCCATTGAAAGCAGTTTACTATACCTACCAGCTGATCGGTGTCAGAATTTTTGGTCAACCAGATGCAGGTTGCTTTTCGAGTACTGTTCAATTTGTTGTACTATTAGACGTGAAAATGCCTGATAATTTAGCAACGGTGTGCATTAATAAGGCGCATATAATAAAAGGAACACCTACATTTTTTTTGAATGCCTGAAACATCTCATTCGTGTCTGGAAAGAAATATCGAATTTTCACTCGCTGCTTGCAGTCGCTCGTGAAAACTCTATATTTCTTTCCAGATTATCTTGAGATATTTCGGTATTCAAACAAAAATGGTAGGTACTCTCTATATCTGTTTTCAGCATCCGAAACCCAAGAGCGTCCACTTACGGCATAGTCAATGTTCAACCAAACATTCCAACCTTATATTTGGTATAATTTGTAGCAAGGCAACACAATTATGAATTGTATATAAATCCGATTGAATTGAACTATCGTCCATTTGCAGACAAAAGAAGGATGACTGGTACCAGGACAAAAACGATTTGAAGAAACGAAACCGAGGCGCACAACAAGAGAATGACCTTGACATGAATTCTTCGAAAACCGTTCCCATTGCGCCTACCTCTGACGACTACCCGGATAAACAACAATCGGCGTTACCTCCGCTCAAATACGGAATGGATTCGGACGACTATTCGAAAGATGGACAGAAGATAGAGAAAAAGAAGAAGAAAAAGAAGAAGCACCATCGCAGACGAGACGATGACGCAGACGGTCAAGCGAACGTGGGATATAACGCGGGTGCGTCTGATGTGTCGACTGATGACACACGTATCTTACACCAAGCTGAATACTCTCTAACCACCGAGATGTAGAATCACTTACTGGCGCTTAAATGGCATTCTCAACTTCTTTGCCATTTCCACTTCGATGGGGAAATAACCTCTGCCATAGATAGAAACCATACCGCCGGTCTATTTCAATTACGTGATTGACCATGTGCATACTACCGGTAAAAACGTATGTTGGCTGTGAGACTCGTCTGTTAAACTTGAACTATTTATTACTATTTATTAATACTTATCACTATTTAATGCATGACCAAGTCTGGTACTGGCATACAACGAATACATTCTGCTCCATTCACATCTATGCGTCAACGAGTCAAGGTCATCGGCTGTGTATTGTAGCATGGTTCGAATATGGTTTCTATTTATGGATGAGGTTATTTCCTCAGCGAAGCGGAAATGGCAGTCGTTGAGAATGATGGAAAGGGTAATTATCCGTAATTGTTTCGTAGCGCACCCTGGTGGCTGTATATTGTTTTTCCGCCCATTCACGAAATACCCATCTCATTTGATGTTATACCATTGTAACTAACTTGATTACTTAGTATTTATAAATTATCGGTTAACTTAACCATTTCATGACGGGAGCTGCGTTGGTACAGCATTAAATATCCCATGCCATTACATTCTCTTTTATATGCGAGTCTCACAATGGGAGTCTCGAATATATAAAATAATGCACTGGCTTACAAGGTCACGGTAAATATTGTTATGCCAATGTATTCTCTTATATATGCGAGGCTCCATATGGGATACTCGCATATATAAGATAATGCATTGGTACAGGTTTTTGCAAAATTTAGGGAATTAAGATGTGGTGTCATTCAGATTTTGACGCGCTGATATATGCAGTCTTATGGGGGCAAATTGACGTATCCAAAATTTTACGGATAACTACCCTGTTCCGCTTCACTGACTGCATGATTGTGTTCTCAAAATGGCTGTGATATTTAGATAGGATGACAAGGCGCTTTCTCATTTTCTGCTCTGTATGTGTGGGCAACAATATTGAATCATAGTTTACATATTATCACACATAGTTTCACTCTAGCTATGAATTAGCTATATGCATGATACACCTGTATTTTCTCTTTGTGATATTACTCAAACGCAAAGACATTGTATTCGGATCTGCCTTCTTAGTGTGTTACCCATTACAGGGCCGGGAACCTCGAGCGTCTAAACCAAAGCGTTTTGTGTTTAAAATTGGATTGAAACAGAAATAAGCGACTGTCTGAGAGAAGAAACTTGTTCATGAGCTGTAGAAAATCACAGTGCGCAAGTAGAAATCAACATTTTATTGAAACTAACTTTTATGTAGAAAATTAGACGAAATATATGTAAATTACTTATTTTTTGTCTAATTTTCTACAGAAAAGTTAGTTGCAATAAAATATTGATTTCTACTTGCGCACTGTGATTTTCTACAGCTCATGAACAAGTTTCTTCTCTCAGACAGTCGCTTATTTCTGTTTCAATCCAATTTTAAACACAAAACGCTTTGGTTTAGAGGCTCGAGGTTCCCGGCCCTGAATTACGGCCGTCGAAAACCGAGGAGTGAGAATCTGTCTGAACCACGCGAACATGACGTCATGGTGTTCTGTTGCTCAAATGGTCATTGTCACTACCTTTTGTTCAGTTGGGTAACCAGCTTTTTTAAACTTTCAGTTTGGGTACCCAGTTTTTATAAAAATTTACATTTGGATACCCTGCTTTATGAGCAGTCGATCTGCAGTACCTATGTCCTATGCATACAATTCTTCTCCGCTATTATTTTCAAGCATCGTGACGAATATATATCATAATTCATATATAAACAAGCATTCACAAATTTAACAGGTTCATTTCGCAATCAACTGACGCAATCACTAATTAAATCACACTCTGTGTGAGATTTCATAAAGCTGGGTACCCAACTGTAAATTAAAAACAACTGGGTACACAACTGAACGAAAGGGGGTGACAGTGACCATTTCAACGTTACTGTTGGTTCTTGAACTGCTCTCGATTTTCGAATCGTCAATTGTACATCACTTCTTGCCGACCTCGAACAAACAAGAATACGGATTCGAATATCCCCGATGCTGCGAATCGGGCGGCTGGTTCGATTGGCACAAGGCACCTAGTACAAACGCTATCGCATGCCAAATGGGGTGGGATGCTGAAAAATCGCAAGCCAATTTGCGCGCGATTTAGTTTGCCGTACAAGGACAAGAAGCATTCGAACTTCATGGAAGTAAAGTATAGTTTAAAAACATATTTTCATCTCAAAGTCAAATAACCTGTGCCAATGCATTCTCTTATATATGCGAGTCGACCATAGGTCGCCTCGCATATATAAGAGAATGCATTGGCCTAACAATTTTTTATCATTTTTTTTAAATAAATGTTTCTTACAATTTTTAGGACATAAAATAAAAAACATCCATTACCCTGCAGGGAGCCCCACACATATATAGAAGCATATAGAAGAGTGTCGTCTGCTCATATTTGTCTGGGGCTCTGTATGGGTGAAATTATAAAATTGTTAAAGAATACAAGAACAAATTATTAAAATTGTAAAAAATTGTTATATAGGCCAATGCATTCTCTTATATATGCGAGGCGACCTATGGTCGACTCGCATATATAAGAGAATGCATTGGCACAGGGTAAAAAAAATGATTAGTAAATGAAAGTTGCCATCTATCTGTCGTCTGACACTGTTTTTGCGACTCTCGTTTCTGTTTATCGGGCTGCATTCAATATGTCTCGTGTTCAATAGATTGGTTCCTGGTCCGAAAAATGCAAATATCTGAAAACGTAGTAACCTGACCCTCCAGTTGCAATGTTATTCATATAAAGCATAAATACTGCGAATGAAACTTTGAGTTAGTTTCGAAAGAGTATTGACTTTCTCAAAATACATGAAATATGATATATCCCTTTCTATACTAAATGGATTATCCCACCAGTTACACCGGTATATTTTTGGAATGATCTGTTATTCCTTTGGAGGGGTGTTCAGAATAAATGAGCAGACGACAGACAGACGAAAATAAAGTAGAAATACGGAATGATTACTAATCATTGGTGGGAAATGTTACGATAATAAGTTCAACAAAAAGTCGTTTGTTGAACTTGTTAACTGAACATTTCCCGAGTATGGAAAGAGATACATTAGTTTAAAACACATAACAACGAAAATGAACAAACTGCACAATGCCATGCAACGTACAAGTGGGGCATTTAGAGTTGTGCAAACGTAAGTGAAGATACCCTTTGGCAAAGTAATTCCTTTATAGTACTATTATAATTGTAACTTACTCGAAACATGTCACTAGTTGTAACTAAGTCTTATTGCTTTTTCAAATAGACATATTTGAAGAATGTATAATTAAAATATTATTGTCGAAAAATTCAATAACAATGGATTCACAATTTCGTCAAATATGGCATCTGAACTACGCAAAAATGTAAACAAACTGTCCGCCAGTCGTCCCGAACAAATCGCCGATAAATAATCGAGTCACTATATTTGATAAACTATATGATAGAATGACGTTTCACATCACTCTAAGCTTTTCATATCACCATTATCGTTGTATCATATTGCAATTCACATTTATTATCACGATAGCTCCTCTAAGAGCATTTAAGTGTGTTCTGTTTTTTTTTGTATTTATTTATTTTTCGAAACCTGTTTCCGAAATACTATTGCCCTCTTTCTAGATATGCATGACAATACTTATTCGTTTATTTTTTCGTTACCTACCAGGAGCCTACAGTTATGGTGAGTATTCAGGTGGAATCCAAAAATGCCTAGCTGCCTGTCAATAAATGTCATTTCAAACACCAAATATTGGTGTATGTTATAGCATGGTGGTCATCGTATACGAGAAATATACCAACAAGTCTTGGACGAGTGAATGTAATTTCGAGTAAACGATCTTTACCATGCATTGTACAACCTATACTTATAGTACACACCATGATAATTTGTCGAATTTAACCACAATTGCCCATGTTTCGTCGTGATTAAACACGGGTAAACAACATACTCATGCGTTATACCTAATTAACAAATATGCTTGTACAATGAGATAGGCAGTGTATTCGGCCACTTCGCAAGATATACATGTAAGACACACAAAACGCTAATGTTGATTTTGAAGGTAATTATTGAATTTTGATTTTTTTTTTTTATAACACTCACTTGTTTATTATCATATGTCGTAAATCGGTTTTAACAAATTGTCAACTTTCTACAACTGCCCTAAGTAACTTCACAAACATGTACTGTCAAATGTTATAAACAAAATACCAAAGGTGTGGGGCACACGTGCTGCTTAGAATGATATTATATTCACCCGGTGACAGAAGCTTTGGTTTTAGTAAGTGATGTTTCTGGACAGGCCATTGTTTTTGGATTCCACATATAGAAATAGAAATCGCAATTGTGGTCACATAGGAAAAGTTTTATCAGCTACATCCCCGCTCGTCTAAATAATTACTGCTGTTGTTCCTTGTTCCTTGTTTCTTGTTTACGGATCCTATTAATAATAATCACCATCACTACATACTATGAAATACAACTATTTATGATTGGCTGTAATTGGGATGAACCTCTCATAATTTCCATTGTACACCAATCAGAAGAAGTATTTATGAAAATAGTAGCAAAGTATGCTGGTGCTGCATACTTCTGTGCTAATGTGTTAATATTTTAACATACTGTGCGAATGCCTTCTTTCGCACCAATTACATACTTATTTCATCATTATGTATAAGTTGATATGCATTACATTAAATTTATGATTTTTTTAAAATCATCCTATCTGATTTTTTTATAAAATGAAAATTCAACCAAATTTATTTTTAAATTTTTCCCTCCTCCTGCCCCCGGCCATCTTTTAAAGTAATTATCCGTAAACAAATAAACAAAAACGTTAATGCTGCATGCTATATGTTATAGTAAGACTCTACGTGCTCTGATATGTGCTACCTTGCTGTTACATTAACAGTATTACTGTCATATGCTCTTTAATAAATGTGTTTCCATGTATATTTTGATATATATTGTGCTTACATCCTATGTCTGTTTATGTGTCGTTGTTTTATATCATGTTACCTACATGCCATGCCATGCTTTCTACTCAAACTTTCCTTGATTCCATGTATAACAGCAAGTGACTAAATTAAGACTGCTAACATCATTAGTAAACTGCTTTCAACCAGTATAAACAGCATAAGTCACGTGTTGTGCCGCTTTGTGTCATGTTGCTTACATAGTGCTCTCTACCAATATATATATATATATATATATATATATATATATATTTATTATCCATCCCTTAACTAACACTATTTCTGATTGGGCAAAAGCCGCCACGTGATAATCCGGGAAAAGTCATATTGGACTCCCGAATGTCATATTGGACTCCCAAGTGTGCAATATGACGACTCTGTGACGTTACGAATTAACTATAGCGAAATGAATCGGTGAAATTGTGATGCGCGCACAGTAATCTGGTGGATTTAGCAGACGTTTCACTTCCGCATTGAGTTTTTGTTTTTTCATTTCCGTGTTTACTGTTCCAAATCATGCTTTCTGATGATCAAATACAAGCTTTTATAGAGAATTAAGTGCCGACAAATACCAAAAGTAACCACTAAAGTTTTATTTCCAAAATTTGGATAAATTTACAGATGGATAATAAAAATGTCATTATACAATGGTGTGTACAGTATGAGTTTTTCTTGTACTCGTCACAACCTGGGCTCGTACAAGAAATACACATACTGTACACAACATTGTATAATAACTGATGTATAATATATCTTCAGCAGTAACAAGATTTCGAAAACAGCGACGATATGGTGATATAATTATGTCGTATAATGGAATTACTAGTGCTGTAACAGTGAAGTTTTATATTAGGAAGGAACATCTTTCTGTTCAGGCCTCAAAATATGGTGCTGGTCATTTGCAGAATGAGGTTCCCAGAGGGTGAAGTTAGTGACGCCACACACACAGTGTGTGGCATAACTAAATTACCTCTGGTGACCCCCATTCTGCTTAGGAATATCTGTTTTATTAAATTAACAAGTCTTTTAGTTTATTTATAAAGTTTAAATTCTTTTTTAGTTTAATTTCTCAATATCCCCAAATCGGCAGACGACAAAATACATAAATCGAGGTGCCCAATGGGTGCATATCACCATCTGCTGAGAACTTGAATATATGTCTAGGTCTCCCATAGCAGCACTGGGACCCTCATCCTGCAAATGACCAGCACCATATGTTGATGCTTGTTTGTGTTGGTATATACGTGTACCATCATCGCCATCGTGAGTAATATGTATATGAAATGACTGGTATGTCACCAATTATTCCACTCCTGTGGCTTAACGGTGTAACCCTTTACCCAACAAACCGGCCAAAACCGGCCAAATAAAGCTTCAACAGCCTAAAATATCTTCGGTCTGTCTCAATAACACCATTCAAATATGGATATCATTGGAACCGGTTCATTGACCACATTGTGATGGTTACAGTTATGCCCTGTGCCAATGCATTCTCTTATATATGCGAGTCGACCATAGGTCGCCTCGCATATATAAGAGAATGCATTGGCCTAAAAAAGCCAATGCAATCTCTTATATATGCGAGGCGACCTATGGTCGACTCGCATATATAAGAGAATGCATTGGCACAGGGCCCTTCTGTTGGGTAAAGGGTTAATACTTGAAAAAAATAATGCAAAATGTCGGGATTGAATGTTCAAATGTTTTCAACCTATCGTTTATTGTAAAATGTGAAGTTTACCCTCAAAAATAGAAAGTTGTCCTATGTTTAATCAAATGTCATACGAATATGACACAGCGAATATTTTCATATAACGAGAGTGGCGTTTAATTTAAATGTTCCAACTGTTAAATATTCAGGTACCAATCGAAAAAAAAGTATAATTCTAAACAGTATATAAGAAAGTTGAAGATTATCATATACAAATGTGGAACTCAATAGGCACCGAATTTGACATTTTATCGTAAGAGTGGTTCTTTGATAGTATTCAACAGATTAAATGGAGTCACAATTCCAAACATTTTATACCAAGACGGCGGTGTTCGAATAAGTAATTTGAAAATGTATAAGTGTCGGTCTAGGTACTTATGGAATATACATTGTACTTGCATGAGTGTGGCGTGAATATACTATTTAAAATTTCATTTTCAAGGGACGTACGGCCAGATCTATGAATAGTTGTGTGGCGATTGCAGATGAATTATTAGAGGACGCGACAACAATCCGGAATGGAATTATCCGGTGAACATTTCAGTAACTGTATGGTGTATTCGAATTCTTGCCCGGAACCACTAAGGCGTGATCTGTACCCGAGCATTTGAACAATGACAACATACCAAGAAAATGCCAGGATTCCATGCGCGGGTCATTGTTGTCAGGATTCCATGCGCGGGTCATTATTGTCAGGACAACCATGCGCTGGTCATTTATTTTTACCATTTTTCATCATTTTATATAGTAGGGTATTTTAATTATGTTAGATAAATTGGAATCGTTAAGTTATATTAAAATGTTATACAAAATAGAGTTTCTTTGTTTTTCATATACATAATTTGTTCCAGTTTTATCACAACTTCATGCAATGAGTCGCACGGAAACAAATCAGGAATTGTTTATTATTCAGATGTATGTGAATGTGCTGTTCATATTGTCAAACTAATTCTGAATTTGGTCATTGTCGCTTGGTTTTGTGCAAAAACACACACAGGACCCCCCAAATGTGCAAACAAGTCACCGAGCATCTGATAAAAAAAATCAATTTTAATTTAGTCGCGTGTTTGTGATTTTCGAGTGAAATATCAAGGAGATTTGAATGGGTTGAGCTGACTGTCGCAGACGAACGAGACATTGAGATGCTGCATGGTGACTTTTTCCACATTTTGGAAATCCTGGGTATCTTTTTGCATGTTTGTGAAATCATGGGTGTCTTTTTTAAATAACCTGGGGTGTCTTTACGCACGACACCATGCGTGCGACAATGACCAATTCAGCCAAAGGAATGCCTATAAAGCCGCGTTGACACACTCGAAAATTTGCTTGATATTTCTTTGCAGGCATTTTGATACAGAAAGCTATATTGTGCTAGAAAACGAACGCAAAAAATGCTTATAAAATGCATCTGAACCGCAGCTCTATAAATAAAGTGCTATGTGCGAAGTAAAACATGTGTTCTTCCACCTGTAACGATGCTACCAAAATAGCTGCATGAAATTATTTCTCAGATCAATCAGACAGGAATGTATTTGATGTCAAATGATAGTACCACCGTAACACGCATGTGGAACTACATACATTTTACTATGACATGCATGTTTTTAGCTTTGGTAACATGTCTTATGCATGTGTTTAGCTTTGGTAACATGTCTTATGCATATTCTTAGCTTTGGTAACATGTCTTATGCATGTTTTTAACTTTGGTAACATGTCTTATGCATGTTTTTAGCTTTGGTAACATGTCGTATGCATGTGTTTAGCTTTGGTAACATGTTTTATGCATGTTTTTAGCTTTGGTAACATTTCGTATGCATGTGTTTAGCTTTGGTAACATGTCGTATGCATGTGTTTAGCTTTGGTAACATGTCTTATGCATGTTTTTAGCTTTGGTAACATGTCGTATGCATGTGTTTAGCTTTGGTAACATGTCTTATGCATGTTCTTGGCTTTGGTAACATGTCGTATGCATGTTGTTAGCTTTGGTAACATGTCGTATGCATGTTGTTAGCTTTGGTAACATGTCTTATACATGTTCTTGGCTTTGGTAACATGTCTTATGCATGTTGTTAGCTTTGGTAACATGTCTTATGCATGCTGTTAGCTTTGGTAACATGTCTTATGCATGGTATTGGCTTTGGTAACATGTCGTATGCATGTTATTAGCTTTGGTAACATGTCTTATGCATGTTGCCGTCATTATAGTCTGGCACCATATGATGTTCTATGACGAAATTCCAGCAAAAAAATGCCATGCAAACATATCAGTGTGTGAATGTTCAGTGCAGATCTGAAAATACGGTGCCGGACAATCTCAGAATGGGGTCCCCAGTGTGCTGAATTTAGAGACGCTACACCACACAGCGGGCTAGCATCAGTAAATTCACCCATGTTGATATATTCTGCTTAGGCATCATCTTATCTGGGTTTTTTAGAAAGTTTCTTTTTCTATTTAACTTTAGTTTCTCTCTATCCCCAAATTGGCAGACGACACATTGCATAATCAAGGTGACCAACGGGTGCACGCCACAATTTTCACTATCTGGGAACTTAAATCCGAGTCTAGGTCTCCCAATGGCAGATGAGGCCTAATCAGAATGAGGTCCCAAAAGGGTGAATTTAGTTATCCTAGCCCGCTATGTGAGGTAGCGCCACTAAATTCGCCCTCTGGGGACCCCATTCAGGCCTGACGCACACTAAGGAACCAATGTGGAAGTATATGTAGGAATGTTAAAGGTGGTCTATCTCTTTGTAAACATGTGTTATATATTTAGCGGTGATAGGATAGGATAGGATAGGATATTTTATTTCAATATACACATATTAATACATATTACATTTTACAAATATTGTATTGTACATTCGAGGGGGTGGCATAGTCAGGCTAGACTGTCCCTGCCACCCCCTTAAAAATGAGTAGATGTTATGATAGGCGGTCAAGATTTGTTGTACAATGCACGGCTATATAATTATGTATCTCATAATGGTTGCATTTAAATGGCTTATATGCATGGAGGGTATACGTATATATATAGATAAATTTCTTAAAAGTCGAGTAGGAATGTACTGAGTACGGGGTATACAATATTAGATAAGAATCGAAGACCCCTGACCGGAAATGCTTCTATCGATTAATATTGATTGTATTTTGAATATGTTCTGGTCTAAAAACGTGTAGTTGTTTAGCTAATGAACAATAGTGGTTACTGTTACCAGAGACCAGAAATTTTATTGTGTCATTTTGTCACAAATAAAAGTTAATTAAACTTATTATCGCTTATAACTATGTAATATTTAGAACAATACAAACAATCTGGGACATTTGACGTTCGGGCATGGCTACAGAACACCCTAATGATCCCTATCGATATGTGGTATCACCCGAATGATCTGTTCTAAAACTAGAACAATAAAGTGTCCCACTTAATCGTCTATATATAATAAAATATTATAAATAAAAACAATATTAATTGATAGAAGCGTTTCCGGGTAGGGATTTCCAACTCAAACGTATTATTTCATACCCAGGAAACTATCTAAAATATGTTATTTAATGAGATAATCCATTTTTAAGTTCATCACACAGCCTAACGAGTTTGTTGCTGGTTGTAGAATGCATTTGCCGAACAGTCCTACAAATGAATCAAATGGGAATCAAGTAACTACCCAGCACCGTGCATTAACACGTACTTATCAAAATGATAGAGCAGTAACCCGCTTCGTAAAGCATGCAGAACTAACGTCACACAAACATTCCTCAAATTAGGCACGCTGAAAGGTGCTGTGTTTAATGGCCATCTAAACAAACTGCAAGCACAATCGGGATTTTGGGAAGACATACCGTGATTATCTAGAACCTCCATTGGCGTCAACAGGTAAACGTTGATTGAATAAACGTTATAACTTTTAACCCTTTACCCAACAAACCGGCCACAACCGGCCAAATAAAGCTTCAGCAGCCTAAAATATCTTCGGTCTGTCTCAATAGAACCATACAAATATGGATATCATTGGAACCGGCTCCTTGACCACATTGTGATAGTTACAGTTATGCCCTGTGCCAATGCATTCTCTTATATATTCGAGTCGACCATAGGTCGCCTCGCATATATAAGAGAATGCATTGGCCTAAAAAAAATCTTTTTTTAACACTTTTTACCATTTTTTCTTACATTCTTTAACAATTTTATAATTTTTAATGTGTTAAGCCAATGCATTCTCTTATATATGCGAGGCGACCTATGGTCGACTCGCATATATAAGAGAATGCATTGGCACAGGGCCCTTCTGTTGGGTAAAGGGTTAAATCTGTTGAAGCAGCAGAATGAATGTAACTTTTATGGTGAATTAAATCCACCGACGAAGGCTTTCGGCCGAAAGCTTTGGAGATGTTTCAAGAGCGCGTTATCATTTATATACTTTTATTACACGCTTGTTCCTAGAAGTACAGTGTTATTGCTGTTCCATATTTACAAATCCGTATGGAACGTACGTTCCATACGCATCTCGTTGACGTAAAATGACGTACATGACGTTCGCCTCAATCATGAAACTGGAACTATTTGAATAAAAGAATCATCACACATGACACACGCGCCCTGTATGATATATGAGCCTAAATAAACCTTCTAATCCTGTATTTTTAATGCACGGATTCTGGGACGCGAAGCGTGTAATAAACACAGAACGACACGATGTGTAAATGGGTTTGTCGATACGGCACTCGTGCTGTCGCGGAACGATAAAAAAAAACCCCAGGCGCAAGCGCCTCTCGTTCTATCCTTCCGCAATAGCACTCGTGCCGTATCGACAAACCCATTTACACATCGTGTCGTTCTGTGTATGTAACGTACAGTCCCTAAATCAGGACTACCATATTACGTAGCTGTAAATAAGTGCACTCAAGATGTTGTCGACAGTTGTAATAGTTGCTTCCACGGTACTTGTCGACAGTAACGTGATGACAGAGGGTGTCTAAATGATTGGTTTATTCGAACATATATGTAGGCTAACAGTAACATTTACATAAATTCCTGCATATTTCTCAAAATAACAAGATAGTTATCGGGTGTATTCTATTCGGGACAACGCAGAAACACGTTTCCGATTCGAAACGAATGATTTGTCCAGCGGAATTTGCAGCCGCACTACATTCTTTGATTTTGACAATTGTCCCTTCATGACATCAGCACTATTCAGACTGTCCACTCGTGGCTTTTCGGGGTATTCACTTTTTTCGATCGCTCTCGAAATCGAACTGAATTCGAGCGAATATTTCCGCAAGTTAGCACTATTGTCCTTGTTGTGACATTTAAGATATTTCGTTAGTACCCTCGCGACAGGCAGTATAGATTTTGCGCCTCCGTGTTTGGTGTTCCTTTGCACGTTTTGTTTATATATCCGTTCGCGATCAATTGACGTGGACACGTCGACAACGCTGACGCGTTTGCTAAACGGTGCGAACGCATCCCTGTGATCTGCGATCAGTTTGTGACACTCCGGAATGAATCCGGTTATGGAATCCACGGCTTGCGCATGCGGGTTCCGCGACAAACTGCTACTCCGGCAACTCCGCGCAGACTCTGGTCGTTGTCTATCTACAACCGCGGGAATTGTCGGCATAGTGTTAGCACGCTTAAGGATTACTTTTTCCAGAAATTTCACTCGTTTCATCTTTGCTGGGTCGATTTCTTTTGGCTCGCTCCGTACAGTTTGCAAACAGGCTTTTGCTGTTTTCGGTCGCCTTGGATAGAGAACAGTCTTGTCTTTTTCGTACTCACTCAAATCAATGTCAGAGAAAGATTCTTTATCACTATCCCGCGAAGAAACATTCCCCGCGTTCCCAGCAGATTTAGATTCCATAGGCCCATCTCCATCAACTTGGTCTTCAGGGAAATGTATCGCGTCCAAGTGATTCGCCATTTTGCTCAATACACAACTCGCGGTAGCCACTATCGGCTCCTCTTTAACGGAGACGCCATCGTGCGCGTGCGTGCCGTCTGTCACAACGCTTGTGTTATCCATGTAATATTTCAGGACATCCATAGCTGTTTTTGAGTCGATACTGAACTTCCTGTCTTCATTATTTTCTTTTGTTCCACGTTTCCACCCACTATCGCGATGCTCACGTGTAATCGGTTCTTCGTGAACAGTATTTTGGTCGAAATTTTCGGCAACAGCGTCATCCAGCTGTCGATGGAACTCCGTTATAGCCTTCATTAGATCGGTGAACTCTCCTTTTTCTTTTTCTGCCACGATCGACATGATACTTTCTCGTTTTTCCTTGGTGGAATTGGACAATCTCCGCTGTAGATCCATTATCGCATTCTTCATCTCTTCAGCTTCTTCTGTGTCTATTTCCTTTACGTCTTCGACAACTGGCTTCGGTTTCTTTTTCACGACAGACGACGCATTATTTAACACGTTTACAGCAGAGCTCGCCCTTTTTACGTACCCAAGACAAAGGGCCATTCGTCTCTCTCGTGTTGCCGCTGCCGGAGGAGGCTGGTCGTCTCTGACTGGTATAATGTTCTCTTCCTCTTGTTGTTCTTCTGGTTCCGGCTCCTCTTCTTCCTCTGTTGTCACTCTCAGAGAGAAATCTTTGAAATCTGAAAATATTATAAGATATAATAGTTCTTGTGTTTAAACAAGCATAAATTAACTATGCGGTTTGTAAAATTGGCACAGTTGGCCACCGGTCACACTTGTCGACGGTTACAATATATTGTGTTAGAAATGTATGCGCATGTTGCAGCTGTTCATATTTTCAACACATATATATATAAATATATATAAATTATGAAGATTGGTACTTTTTAGCTTTTTTAAATGCATATCAGTTATAGTTTTATTGACTTTTCGTAATAGTATAGAACTGACATACCTTCATGTCAGTTTTTGGTGTTATGATCCGTTTCGTAATAGTAGAGATGACATACATTTATATCAGTTAATAGTTTTATGGATCGTTTCGTAAGATTAGAACCGACATACCGATGATACCGTCATATAAATTATGGTGTTATAGTCCGTTTAGTCATAGTGAGAGCTGACGTACCTTCATATCAGTTATGGTATTATGGTCCGTTTCGTAATAGCAGAGCTGACATACCTTCATATATGTTTATAGTCCGTTTCGTAATAGTAGAGCTAACACACATTCATATCAGTGTTTGTATTATGGCATGTTTCGCAATAGCAGAGCTGACATACCTTCATTTGAGTTATAGTGTTATGTTATGTTAGTATTAATACAGCTGACATAACTTCATATCAGTTATGGTTGTATGGTCTTTCGTAAAAGTAGAGCTAACAGACCATCATACCAGTCATGGTGCTAAGGTCAGTTTAGTAGTAGTCAAGCTGACATACCTTCATATCAAGATATAGTTTTATGGTCCGTTTCGTAATAGTAGAGCTGTCATACCTTCATATATCAGTTACGGGTGTATGGTCTTTTCGTAGTAGTACAGCGGACATACCTTCATATCAGTTATGGTTGTATGGATTTTCATAGTTCTAGAATTATGGTCCCATCGTAATGGTACAGCTGACATACCTTCGTATCAGGTATGGTTTTATGGCCCGATTAGTAATAGTGAAGCTGACATACGACCATATCAGTTATGATTTTATGGTTAGTTTCGTAATAGTAGAGCTGACATACCTTCGTATCAGTTATAGTTGTATGGTCCGTTTCTAAATAGTAAAGCTGACATACCTTCATATCAGTTACGGTGTTATGGTCCATTTCGTAATAGTAGAGCTGATATACCGTCATATCAGTTATAGTTTTGAGGTCCATTTCGTAATAGTAGAGCTGACATACCTTCATATCAGTTATAGTTGTATGGTCCGTTTTGTAATAGTAAAGCTGACATACCTTCATATCAGTTATGGTGTTATGGTCCATTTCGTAATAGTATAGCTGACATACCTTCGAGTGTAAACCTCCCATCTCCGTCGGTGTCGACTGCTTTCAACATATTTGATACTTCCTCTGGTCCGAACAACAGACCCAAGTTATCGAGGAGTTTGTAAATGTCCGCCCCTGTCACTAATCCGTCCCCATCCGCATCAATAATATCAAAGGCTTTCTTAATCGCTTCCTCTTCGTTTTCATTCGCTTTTCGTTTCTTAGCAATAATGTTGTCCAGGGCGTCAGCATCGATTTCCCCAGCAGCTGGTAATAAGAACATCAGAATATATAATTCCACATTTGTTGGCAGACCGAGCAATTCATATACATAAATAGTGTCATACAGGCGAGGAACATTTCATAGTAAACTGTCATCATTAAAACATTCATCGGATATTACTATATGAAACAATGGAACACATTTCAACTAATTTTATGGAACTTGACGCAAACGTCAAACTACATACTCTTTTTTTTTGTTGGTTATCGAATATATAATATGTAATATGTCACTCAGTAATTTAATTGAGACAGCTTCAATGCGAGTAATCTGACAATAACGGCACCCGCTAGCCAATGCTGGACACGAACTTTATATTTCCCCAATTTATGCTTCTATATTATCCATCGGTTTCCTTGTCATGTTATATGTATGTTTTCTATAGTTTCTGTATGTGCATGTACATGTATATTGCCATAAACGAATGTATGTGTTTGTGGTCGTGCAATAAATATATATTTATCTATCTATCCATACATAATACGATTTTGAGGATAACCTGTCGCCGGAATATTTCATTAGCGTTCGAGAAGAATTAACGAAATATTATATGACAAAAAGGAAAATTGTTTGAATAAATTAACAACTGATCGCTGTTTCAAAGGAAAATATAAAATGGAACCATACTTACTCAACATTACCAATTTGTATACGATATCGTGTTTCAGTAAGCTTCAAAATTAGAAACATAAGTTGCATGCAGCCAAAAATATCTGACGAGAAACATATTTATTTCAAACGTGAATCGACTGAAATCGAAACAGAAGAACACTTTATGATAAATGTGTAAAACATGACTATCTGCGGCAAAAACATTTTCACTTTGTACTAAAATTTTCTTTATGTGACAATAGCCCCGCGTGGGTGTATTTTGTCAACAAATATTATGTTTAGTTATGTTAGGTATTACAGTGTCTGGAATATAACTCCCGCCAAAGACATGGTTCCCACTTATTTCGCTAACCACATTCAAGCACTATTCAAGGACCGCAGTAATAATTCAAGGACCGCAGTAATAATCTTCTCGGAATATGTTTAAAAGTACCCAATGCACTCGCAGTGGGTAAATGTGCAAAAAATATATAAGTCTGTACAAACACCATGCACCACCAAGAAAAACTAGATAAACTTTGGTCTTATATCAATGATAGTTCTCCAATAAACAAAGTGCGATCATTGAAACCATTGGTATGTAAACAATACTATTACAGTTTATATTTATAAACGATATAGCCAACGGCATAGTATAAGTGCAATTAGTTTAGTCTAAATATTATTTTCCGAACAGCTTTCAATGATTTACATTTTCCAATTCTTACCGTCACGTTTTGATTATAATTTGGTATTTTATCAGACTAACTAAACTTTGACTCGATAATGTCATTGTAATAATATACATTTATTGCAATGTTTCGAGGTTCACATGAGGATTTATCAATCCGAGGAAGTTAATATTCACCGAGGCAATATTAACTTCCAAAGGTTGATAAATCAACATGTCAACATCGAAATAATGCAATACGTGTTTTATTATATGGTGTACCAATGCTATCAAGCCACATTAGGCCCGAAACACACCATCCCGTGTATATATGTGCATCGATCCATCAGATGCAAAACAATGTAGATACTTTATCATTGGAAAAATACAGGGATTTACAATTCCTATTAATAACTCATGACTTCGCGTGACTTGTTATTAACCAGTCTTATCGATATCGTGATTTATCAACTTCTTTTCGTGTGATTTAGTATGACAGTTTTAGAAGAAAGGTTATAATCATATATTTACATACACCTAATATCTGTTCCTATTTCCACATAGCGTTACGATAGACACGCCCCCTTATACAATGCGTTCATAAACCTATGAACGCAACGTGACGTCACTTCCAATGTCGTTCATAGGTTTATGAACACATTGGTCCCGGAAATGACCGGATATTGTCGGACATTGCCGACTGATTGAGTATCTATATAGTACGTCCGGATTTGGCAATACATTTATTTTGGTCTATAATCAGTGCTGTTGCCATGTGTTACTGAGCGTTGATGTTCAAAAATCCCGCTTCTCAATAGCGTTTTATCATTTTCCTTACCGCTACAGATATCCCCCCCCCCCCCCCGAACCTCACAAATATATCATTATGGTAGAACGGCGTGTTGTCGATTTCTTAACCACAGCCGAATCTTAATTGTTAGTTTCAGATATCATTCTTGAAATCAACACGTCTACATTAGTTACTAGCTAAACAAGACAGTTTGTCATATGTGTATACTTAACTGTGAAATTGCGTTTTTTCAGTTCTCCGTGAACGGATTCTCAAAATGTTTGGTTTTCCAAAAAACCAGGATTCAAACTTTCTTAACTGAACTCCATGCGTTCATTTAAAAAGATGAATAAATAGTGGGAAAGACAGACAATCCTAGTTCATAATGAATTTAAGTATATAAATATAAATAATAAACGGCGGATTCAACGTGGTCATGGGTTTTGACCGCGATTAAAAAGCAGCAAACTCTGCATGAACCCCTTCGGGGTTCATGCAGTTTGCTGATTTTTTCTCGCGGTCAAAATCCCATGACCACATTGAAACCGCCGTTCATTTCTTATATAATAATAATATTTTGCCTAACAATTGTTTCGATATGAGAAATATCGTTATTGGACAGTTATTAATAATGAAAATAAGAACAAACTCCATCATGCGAGGTGACAATAATGGTACGATGAGTCGTGTCGAGTCATACCATAATAACAAACTCCATCATGCGAGGTGACAATAATGGTACGATGAGTCGTGTCGAGTCATACCATAATAACAAACTCCATCATGCGAGGTGACAATAATGGTACGATGAGTCGTGTCGAGTCATACCATAATAACAAACTCCATCATGCGAGGTGACAATAATGGTACGATGAGTCGTGTCGAGTCATACCATAATAACAAACTCCATCATGCGAGGTGACAATAATGGTACGATGAGTCGTGTCGAGTCATACCATAATAACAAACTCCATCATGCGAGGTGACAATAATGGTACGATGAGTCGTGTCGAGTCATACCATAATAACAAACTCCATCATGCGAGGTGACAATAATGGTACGATGAGTCGTGTCGAGTCATACCATAATAACAAACTCCATCATGCCATGTGACAATAATGGTACGATGAGTCGTGTCGAGTCATACCATAATAACAAACTCCATCATGCGAGGTGACAATAATGGTACGATGAGTCGTGTCGAGTCATACCATAAGAACAAACTCCATCATGCGAGGTGACAACAATGGTACGATGAGTCGTGTCGAGTCATACCATAATAACAAACTCCATCATGCCATGTGACAATAATGGTACGATGAGTCGTGTCGAGTCATACCATAATAACAAACTCCATCATGCCATGTGGCAATAATGGTACGATGAGTCGTGTCGAGTCATACCATAAGAACAAACTCCATCATGCGAGGTGACAACAATGGTACGATGAGTCGTGTCGAGTCATACCATAAGAACAAACTCCATCACGCGAGGTGACAACAATGGTACGATGAGTCGTGTCGAGTCATACCATAAGAACAAACTCCATCATGCGAGGTGACAAAAATGGTACGATGAGTCGTGTTGAGTCATACCATAAGAACAAACTCCATCATGCGAGGTGACAACAATGGTACGATGAGTCGTGTCGAGTCATACCATAATAACAAACTCCATCATGCGAGGTGACAACAATGGTACGATGAGTCGTGTCGAGTCACACCATAATAACAAACTCCATCATGCCATGTGACAATAATGGTACGATGAGTCGTGTCGAGTCATACCATAACATACACCATGAATATGTGCGATAAATGGCATTCAATAGAGAGTAATCAATTGGTTTCGATGATAACGTGACATAATTCACGAGGGGAGCCGGGCCTGGTAAAACCCGAGTGAGCGGAACGGTAACCAATAGGACCGGCTACCCGAGTGAATTATGTCACGTAATCATCGAAACCAATTGATTATTCTGTTTATTACACACTTTCAACCACTAAAAGTTGCTAATTCTAAAGAGAAGATGTGACAAAATAAGCCCAGATCAGCTGATTCTCCCATTTTTGACCACAACGTACAGTTGCGCGTGCAGTTACGCGGATGGACACATAATTTAAACAATTGTGACGTAACGATACCGATTGACCTCATAATTTGATGCGATTCATTTTTTAAAGTTTCGATAATTTTCTGTAAAAATTGTGTTTATTCTGACCGAACAAGCATGGCACTTGGAACGGGATATTGTGAAGATTCTGATGGTGTGTGTAAATAATGTTGGTTCATACAGGAAATGTTTGGAAATCGTGCTAAAAGTAGAAAGATAAGTTTCGAAGTGACGATATTTTAATCATCGACGTAAACAAACTCTCGAAGAGCAACACGTGGAAATTCAGCTCGTAACTGGATAAATTTATTGTTCATATGGAATTGTTCATAGTTCATTTTGACTGGAATATATATGACATCGTCCGAATGATCGGAGTCGATAATAGGTAAGATTCTTCTTCATTTTACCAGTTTATTAACTGCTTCTGCATCATCGTTAGCAGTTCGTTTCTGTTCAACTTCAACCATGTTTGAGCCGCAGAAAGTGAAAATAGTTCCGGCTTAGGGCGGAACTGTCAAAAATCGCGTGCTCTCACCGGTGACGTAATTCACATGTGTGACATTATCACTTTTAACTCACCAAGAAATCCTTATAAATCACGTCAAATGTGTAATAAAATCGTGTTTCCGGATATTTGGTATCAAAGAACACGAGCCATACATAATTATTAGATAGAATAAATCGTCAAATAACAATACAAGCAATCGGAATATTTTGCGCGGAACGTCGGCTATAGAGTGGTGACATATTTCTTCCAGATCTGGATATAATCGTCCGCGAAAATGAGTTATAATTATACAGAGAGATAGGCCTAAGAGGTAATAGGTTAATGAGTCAATAATGGTAATATTATTTCAAGCGGGATTTGATTGATATATTCTGAGGATCTAATAATAAAAAAAAATATTCGTTTTAGTTACTTATTTTGTCTTCTTTTTTTTTTAGAATCTACGTTGCTACATTGTGTTATACAATTTGAGGCCGGTGAATTCGTTTTAATTATTTACTGTCGACTTGACGCTAGGTATTCGTTTTAGTTATTTACTGTCAATGTAAGATGTCCTAATAAGATCCAGGATGTCATCATCTTTGCTGTCCACACCGAGGCTGTCCAGTATCGGGACAATGTTGTCAACAGAGATGCGGACCTCGCGGTCTACAAATCCCAGAGAGAAGGCTTTCTTTACCCCTGTAAGAAAATAAGGGAATTATTCACCATAAACAAAGGTAAACTCACCCAACGTAGCCACCCTCTCATGCGTCATATGGCGTGGGAATTATTCACAATAAACATAGGTAAACTCACCCAGTGTAGCCACCCTCTCAGGCGTAATGGTATGCAGAGAACTGATGCTGGTAAAGCTTGATGCATAGGTTGTAATGCTCTCAATTGGAATTTGATGTCGATGCACTCCGCTTTAAGAATTTCAACGTTAAATATTCCCACTATACATGTGAGTTTAAACACAATTGACACACCAAATGACAAGGAAATCGCGAAAAGATCCCTTCAACTGAATGTAAAACAATTGTCATAGTCTTTGCCATAATAATGTTACTACAAAATGTAAAGAGAGACAGAGAGACAGAGAGAGAGAGAGAGAGTGAGAGAGAGAGGAGAGAGAGAGAGGGGGAGAGAGAGAGAGAGACATGATCCTACCCTTATTCCATTCAATATACCTATTCTATAAAATCCGCAACTTACCGTCGAATACAAAGTTTCTGTAAACCAACATGGGGTCCACTTCTTCCTACAAGATAAGGTAGGTTATACATTATACTGTAGTTTCAATAGAGAGAAAGACTGGTTCCCAGGGTTGTCCCAGTAGGAGTACCAATCGACAAAACCCAGCATACATGTTTGGTTCTTCTTGAAGAAACTAAATAGAAAACCAACTGAAGAACCAAATATGAAACAAGTTAAAGAGCCTAATTCCACATGGAACCAAACTTGTTTCTAAATATTGCACTGAGGGGGGGGCTAAATCTGATCTGTTTTTGTTCTCTATCTGGTTCTCTGGATAAAACCAGAAAATGGAACCAACTAGTTCCTCTGTGTTCCCCATTTGGTTCACTTAATGCATTCTAGGAAATCACACAAAGAGTGTCAGATAGGCATCCAACATGTACCTCATGCCACACAACTAGTACCCAAAGACACACTGGGACTGTCATATCATACAACATGCAAATGTCGTCTCAATCTATTCAACTATAGTGTCCCAAACGACCCAAGCAGTGGCACAATCGACCAGTCAGTGTCCCAATGCACCAAATCATGGCCTAAAATCCATAGCGAGTGTCCCAAACCACCCAATGTGTATGCCAAAACTACCCAATTGGTGTCCCAAACCATCACAATGGTGTCACAAATCACCCAGCGGATAGAAAAGCCACGAAACTAGCATCACATGTCATCCGATCAGTCCCAAATCTACCCAACTGGCGTCACAGACCGTCTACTAACTGTCATCTCAATACACCCACAATAATGCACAAAACCCTACATCGAGTATTTCACACGATCAAATGAGTTTACCAAACCATTATATACTCGCTGGGTGTTTAGATATATTTGATGAATGGTTTTGTACACTAGTTTGTGACCCTCTCTAGATGGTGGATGTGGGACATTCATGGAATGGTTTTGGGACACTAGTTTGATGTTTTAGACAAGCCTGGTGGTTTGAGACAATCGTCGTGTGGCGTGGAACACTCACTGGATGATTGTGGAAAATCAGTGGTTTGTTTGGAACACCAATTGGATGGTTTATGGTACTCAATCAATTGATGGTTAGAGACACTCACGTGAATGATTTGGGACACTGATGGGTGACATATATGGCAATCGTTGGATGGTTTGGAACACTAATTGGGCCGGTTACTTAATGTGTACTTGGGACACCAGTTGATTGATTTTGGAGGCCCGTTTTACACTCACCAATTAATTTAGTATACTATTAAGAATGTGGCTTGATACACCATTTGTGTGGTTTTATGCTCCTTAGATGGATTGGGACACTCGATAAGTGGTTGTTGTGGACACTTATTTGATGTATTTGAAAACTTGTTTGGTTGCTTTGGACAGTAATCTGATGTCAAATAGGGCAATTGGCCAATTGATGGTTTGAGACACGCCCGATGTAGTTTGGGACTCAACGTGAATGATTTGGGACACTCGATGGGTGAAATATATGGCAATCGTTGGATGGTTTGGAACACTCATTGGGCTGGATTCGATACCATGTTATGGTTTGGGACACTATTTGGGTGGACTATGTTATTTAGTGTGTGCTTGGGACACCAGTTGGTTGGTTTGGGACGACCGTTTTATGACCTGGTACACTCACCAATTAATTTAGTATACTATTAAGAATGTGGTTTGAGAAACCATTTGTGAGGTTTTATGCTCCTTAGATGGTTTGGGACACTCGTTAAGTGGTTGTTGTGGACACTCATTTGATCTATTTGAAAACTAGTTTTGTTGCTTTGGACACTAATCTGATGGCAAATGGGACAATTGGCAATAAATGATAGTCGAAATGAAGAAGATTTCGTTACAAATCAATGAAAAAAATTAAAGTTTTGACTTTCGATCGTCATTTCCCCGCCATTTTTGGGACACATAAGGGACAAATTCTCCGTATATAGCTCATTGTTATGGAATTAGGATTGGATATCATCTACGGTGGTACAGCTAGACAATTACGTCAATAGTTTTCGTCTATATAGAAACAATCTGGTGAATATCGCCCAATTTTTCTACTTTCGGTACCCATTTTGTCCCTATTTTGGGAAGTGGTGGCCTCATTTAGGCAAAAGTTGCCACTAGTGGTTCATATCTGACATCTAATTAGTATTCAATATACTGATGTATTCGATGCGGGATATGCTGGCCATTACAATAATAACTGATTTTTCTTCGAACTTTAGTACATCTATTTCGAATTTGAGGAACAATGATGTGGCTCACAATTATCAGACATTTAAAATGGTATATCATATGTTGGCACAAATGGCCATTTAAACCAAACGTTTTCTTATAAATGGAAACGATTTAGTGAATTTTAGCGAAAATTGTCCAAATTTACTACTTTCGGCAGGGGGGGGGGGTCGCGCACAAAAATTCCATATATAGGGCGGGGGTGGGTGGGTCATTTGGACCCGGAAAAAATGCGTAAATGACAAAAAATGCTAATTTTTTCCTCCACTGTTTTTGTGCTCATGTATCTGTTAATATCAACCATATGACACACTAGGCTATTTAAAACATACTAACCAGAACTAACTGCCAATTAGGGGTGTATGTATGCTGATGTATGTCAAAATTAATATACCAGATTTCGACGGATGAAAGATATATTATATATATATAAACAAATCATATAACAAACATTAAAACACAAGAACAAACATTTATAATATGCATATCCAAGATAGCCTTTCAATTGGATGTCAAAGTGTATGTTATAGCTATATATATACACATGTGTATCCCTTTAAGGATTTGAACAAAATATAAAGCTGAGTTTATATTGATGAATTGTGTGATGAATTTTGCAATTACTTTTGACAAATTTGTTTACTGTTATAACATAATTATATGCTCAGACACGATCAGTCGACAATGCTTGCATATAAGCATAATTATGAAATGATTACCATCTTCTGTTATTAATCCACATAATGGATATTATTTGTTATCAAGATAAACTTGATGATACAAACAAAAATAACAATTCCACTATATTCCACTGGTTTAAAACTATAAAACAAAATAACTCATACAAAAAGTTCATACTATTTGGATAACAATATGAAAGCTTAGCCTTTTGTGATATTAATTCAACCAGTTATTATTCACAAGTCTAAGCAGTTACGTACTGTACAGATACATGTATTAAGGTAGTATATCTGGAGTTCCAGTTATTTGACTGCCAATACATATGGTATTGTAATTGTTAGTTGCTTGTTCATTATTGGTTGCTTTGATATTCAATTTAGGATATAGCAGGATAGAGCAATGTAACTATAAATGTAGCTTTTGGTATTAAAGTCTCAACTTATTCCATATGCAACATAAAGCTAGAATATAAACATGTTCTTGAAACTAATTATAAATCATACTAACCTGGATCAAACTGCGCAGGTAATCTATGCAACTCTCTTCATGCGAACTTTCTCACAGTCACATATCTTAACTGGACAGTCTGATCCAGGATGCTTGTTCTTATAATGGGTTTCCATGTGATACGTCCAGGGCACATACATGTATACGGGCGGTTTGTACAAGGTGATCGTGGCTTGGATATCTCCGCTGGCTTTAAACTAAACTTTATACTCTGATAATAAGTTAATAATACTACAAATTCTTCACTGATATTGGTATATGTCAATCTGCACATCAACATGACATACATACATGTATTTAGACTGAGCTGCTGTGAGTGTGACTTTCCTTGGATACCATCACACCCATGTGCAGATATATATCACAGAAATAGGGGAGATGAAATTTGTTCTACCCCTATTACTACAGTATTACTATTGGGCCTTGGCTCTAAAACATCTTATACTATTGTTATATAAAAGAATATGGAGTTATTGAGGATATCAGGACATGTATTACCTCATAATTATTATGTTTAATGGCATTATACCCAATGATTTTATGTGCATGCATTCAGCATTTCCACATTTTATACTAATAGAATTATCTCCCTTTAGAGCAGTTTAGAGGTTTATTAAAATGCTGGGAATAGTATTAAATAATAAGAAATGGAACAATTCTTTGCTAGGCTATGATTTGGTTTATATTTTATGTTTTTTGTAAGATTTTGGGGGTGGGTCCCAAAAATTGGGCGGAAAAAAAGAAAAAATTGCAGGTAGAGGGGTGGTGGGTCCCCGAGAGGGGCAAATATTTTTTTTTCGCCCTATATATGTAAATTTTTTCCGCGACCCGCCCCCCCCCCCCTGCTTTCGGTCGCCATTTTAATTTTTGACAATCGAATTGTACACGAAATAGCATATGTCTGTGAGCCCTCGTGCGGGGCCAGTCCTCGTTCCTTAGTAAACCGCTCGATCGGTAGTAGCGACGGGCGGTGTGTTCAAAGGGCAGTGACATGAAAACAATAATACTTTGTTTATGTTGCACGTTTCTGCCAACTGCCCCCCCCCCCAGGACTCAACTCCACTCCATTAATTTTCTTCCTTGATGTCTCCTCTAATTTTGTTCACTTGTTAACAAGAAACAAAAGTGGCCGCAGAGACTGCAGACAAGATGGCGTCCATCATGGCGGCCATTTTGTTTGATATGCACCAGGAGACCTTAAGGAAGAAAATTAGTGTGGTGAAATTGAGTCCTGGGGTGCTAGGGTCGACTAATATCTCTTGGACTAATTATTTATGTGAAACATGTGTGAATAAATTGAAAAATTTGGAAATTTTCTATGATTTCAGTAAGGGTTTATATAATGTGTATATGTCAGTATTTTGTATATAAATCCGTCAATAATGTCCTCAATACCATAATCGTATCTAATTTAGACTAATTTCCCCTGCAGTCTAAATGCACGATTAATTGCAGCTTATTTACACGTTCTGACCTTTAAATCCTATGTGCTTACATACTTGTATCTATTATTGGCGGATTACATCGGCATTATCCGATAAGAATGTGTTCGTGATTCTGTATCCATATAAGGGTATTAGTGTTAAACGAAGCCGAAAAGAAACAATAACCCTTCCCAGTACTATTGCATCGACAATCGTATGTCACGAGTTCGCACACACCTGAATTCCAAAGGTCATGATATGTGTGAGTTGGAAATAAATGTGCAGGACAATTTAGTCACACGACTTATCAGGCTATATAAAGCAAGCATCGGCGAAACTAGAAATGCTTTGATATCAGATTCAAAACATGTTGTATTGCAATTGGTCATAGGAGTTACCAAAATAACTTCCAGCAACATGTTTGTGTTAACCCTCCCATGACTGGAGCTTCCTATAATTTTGCGAAAACCCTGTGCCAATGCATTCTCTTATATATATTTGAGTTTCCCATAGGGCGCCTCGCACATATATATAAGAAAATGCAATGGCCAAACAAAATACCCTTGACCTTGTAAGCCAGTGCATATGCTCTTGTGTATGCGATGCTCCCTATGTGAGAGTCGCATATACTAATAATAATAATAATAATAATAATAATAATATTTATATAGCGCTTATCCCCAATAAGCGGGCCCTAAGCGCTTGACATAAACATAAACATGAAATATAAACATACACAATATCAAAGTCACTTTCTGAAACGCCGCCCAAACAAGTAAGTTTTCAATGACTTTTTAAAGTCGTCAAGAGATGGTGACTCTTTTATGTTCAATGGCAGAGGATTCCATGCATTTGCGCATGTTACTTTGAAAGATCGGTAGCCAACCGTGATCAAATTAGCACCAGATGGTGTCAAAAGAAGTTTGTCCTCTGAACGAAGTGATCGGTGTGGGACATACGGAACAAGGATATCACTGAAGTATGCTGGAAGAGATTTTGAGTCATGGGTTGCTTGATATGCATATGTAACAAGTTTATAAATAATCCTATCTGTCACAGGTAGCCATAGTCCAAGTCTTCTTGTACTAAAACCAGCTAAGATATTGGGATGGCGATGCTGGCGTTTAGTCCAAGCCCGCTTGCATACCAATCCTACCACACGACTTACGCCCACGATCTGTGGCGGGAATCTGTGGTGTATTTTACTCGATTTACCTAGCAAATCAATACATGATGCTATATACATCGGAAAGGCTTACATCTTATGGTCAGAATGGTGTATAATAATCTAACTTTAATGTTAAATTACACATAGAATATTCCGGTTGATTGCCATAAACATCGTTGTTTTTTCTGTTTGTTTACTTAACTGAAAGCCGAACTCAGGTTCCGAAGAACTTCGGCATTGTCCGGTGTTTGTTTTGGCCGAGACGAATTTCGATACAAACAAAATGGCGGCCCCCATGATATTCTAATGCTCATTGTGTTTACACTGTTTTAAACTGTGAGATGGTTATAATTCCCGTAATTTATGTAATGTATTACATTTATATCTTCAATATGTATTTAATCTATGTATTTATTTATTTATTGTCACGTATAATTACGATTACAATGGAGAATTCATCGTGCGTGGTTGATTGAAAATCTACGGAATATTTTCACCGGAAAATGCCGAACGCAGTTCGCAAGGTCAACTGAGTTCGCATACTTTTAAAAATATGTAAACACTGCGGCAAATGTTTCTTTTCACATTAAATTACCGTTTTAAATTCACAACTGATGTGGGTTTCAGATAAAATAGCATGTCTTCTGCGGAAAATATCCGTTTATTGTCGCAATTGTGATATTTTATTTCATATAATTGTGGTTTTATTTGAGCGGGTCACTAACGCTTAAGCCGTGTCATAAGCGAGCATATAGGGCGGTCTTGGACTAAACGCCAGCATCGCCATCCCAATATCTTAGCTGGTTTTAGTACAAGAAGACTTGGACTAAGGTAGCCAATGTAATTCTTGCAACATTTCATCTATGTCGTCAGATCTTTTACGACACAGAACTATCCTTGCAGCAGTGTGTTGCAGACGCTGAGGCCTGGTAATTTGGATATATGGTATACCAGCCAAAAGAGAGTTGCAATAGTCAAGTCGACTGAGAATCAGAGATGACGCAAGTTTTTTTTAGCTGAGTCAGTGTTTATGTATTTCCTCATTTGACCCAGTTTTCGAAGTTCAATGTATATTGTCTTGCATATCTGGCTAATATGTGATGTCATAGAGAGTGATCTATCCAAAAATACACCAAGGTTCTTCGCGCTATCTGAGAAATAAACTTGGTTACCATCAATAGTCATAACATCTATGCCCACCTTTTCTATGTATGACGGCTTATGACACCCATATTACTTCAGTTTGTTCACTATTTAATTTTAGTTTATTAGCCAACATCCACGATTTCACAGAACCGATGCATTTTTCCATTACAGTGAGAAGAAAATAGGGGTTATCACCAGAAATGTAAAGCTGAGTATCATCAGCATACATGTGCGCAGAGACACTTTGTCTCCTGATGATCTCACCAAGTGGTTGGGTGTAGATTAAGTACAAGACAGGCCCCAGAACAGATCCCTGAGGGACTCCATATTGCAGATGAAAGGTTTTGGAAAACGCACTGCCAATTTGAATCCTCTGAACACGATTAGAGAGATGTGAACCGAACCACTTGAGCGCGCTGTCAGATATCCCAAAAGAAATTTCCAATCGCTTCAACAGTATTTCGTGATCAAGAGTATCGAAAGCTGCGCTCATGTCAAGCAGGGATACTAGTGAAAACTTGTTATCATCACTGGCAAGAAGAAGGTCTGAAGTGATACACAACAATGCAGTTTCAGTACTGTGACCAGGTTTGTACGCTGACTGAAACTTTTCCAGAAGCAAATGTTTCTCCATATGATTTCTCAGTTTTTGAGGACAGCTTTTTCTAACAGCTTCGAGACGAATTGAAGGTTTGAGATGGGCCTATAGTTAAGAGAATGCACTAGCTGACATATAATCTTTAATGCTGCACCCGCGCAGCTCCCGTCGTGAAAGGTTTATATTTGTCTGGGTGATGACTCCAAAAATTCGGAGACTACTGGTCGTGCAATCTCGACAATCCAGATTGCCAGCTCGACAATCTCAATTTTCAAAGAAACATGAGGACCCATCATAGAGGGTATCACCCCGTCCCCCTACGGTACGCGGGATTCGGGGTGTTTTGAAGCCATACGCGGGATTCATACCCCCGAATTAACTGGTATTCGGGTTCAAGCAAAACATCTTGGACGCAGGTTTTTATGGCGCAAAATAATATTTTGTGCTAGTTATCTGTATGAATGAGTGGGTAGAATAGCTTATTGGGCATATTCGACCACCATGCCATCATAAAGTATCCTTAATCGTATCATAACGGCCTCATAACGCGACCGGCGTCTCTTCGGTCGTTAACCGGAAAGCGTCCGGAAACTATATTTGATTTGTGTTCCAATTCCAAACTTTTAATTAACCGGTATATTAAAACAGTCAATTTGTATGTCATTTATCGCATATTATTTATTCACATGTATTCAGGATTCACCCCCCAAAATTAACTGGTATTCAGGATTCATGGGGAGGGGGTGATACCCTCATCATAAGAACCACACAGAGTGGAAACTTTCCTCAAAACTATTAAACATAAAGCAATGCATTTTTCGATTCCAAGAGCATTAATTTGCGGTGTCATGTCCAGTCGGATGGCCAAATCGAATTATGTTGTTATTGCAACCTTGATACTTAGAAACTTGAATAAATGATTCAAGATGTATTAAGATATATTCACACACCTTCTACATTCACACAATTAGCGTCCGTAAGAATCAATACAAATCACCATACGGTTTACACGAAAGTTTCCGAGGTTTATTAAATTAAGCAATAACTGCAGCATCCACTGCATAAAAAGCGATGAACGATCTACGTCACTTCAAGCCGATCATGTGCACGCGCTCGATGCGTTTAGTTATTGTGATATTGTATTGGATTGTGAACAATGTGTTACTTACAATTGTTTTGTTAGTTTTGAAAAGTTGTTCATGTTCTATAAAAATGTACTGGTATACGATTATGTTACTTACAATTGTTGTGTTGGTTTTGAAAAGTTGTTCGTGCTATTAATGTTTTATTAAAATGTACTGGTATATGACTATAATGAATGACTGGAAGATCCATTGGTTTTGACCGGCAGGGTATAATTAAACAAAGTTCGTGTAATTCACACACTTAAACAAGAAACTGCTCGTGTTACAGAAGTTGTGATTCTGTTTACATAACACAGCGCAATTCTATTGGTTAATCACACACAATTGATATAAACCCTCTTTATTATTTCCATATCAGGAAAACAGTAACAAATAACGCTCTTTATGTTTACCATATCCGGATCTAAACAAAAACCAGGTAACGTAACGTTTTTTGCTTTTGTTTACATAACAAAGGGAACAAAATTGACAATAACATACGTTTTATGCCATATTTCTGATTGGTATAATAACAAGGTCTGTCTATATTTTACTATTTTTTCTGTTTATGGCGGTTTTTGAAGGAGGTGAATATTTTAACAGCATACCCACCGCCAACGCCGCCCGTATCTTTAAGGTTGTTCTTTGCATGTACCTGATGTTTTGGTCATTATAATAAGTGAGCCTAATTCTCAATGGAATTTTTTGCACATTTTGAATATATTCTAGCTTTCCCCAAGGTAATTGGCAAGGTATGTCTCAGTTTCTATATGTAAATGGTGTGCAATGATGTATTTTGAGCATATATTATAGTACTAGATCATGACACGAATATCTATTCTGGCTACGCCCGTAGAGATCATATTCCTCTCATCCAAAACATTGGAACTTGTTTATGTTCTGGTGGGGACCTTTGCAACATTAAAGAAACAACACGTGAAGAACAACACTGAGCTGTATGTATAAAAACATGGCACGTCATATTAACTCTTAATATTACCGCATGACATTTCAAGGAGTGGGTGAACGTTTAGGTAAGACTTGAACTCACCGAGTCCTCATTATAGCGAATGTATACTGGACACATCGCTGCCAATTCTCCGTAGATTATCTGACACGGTGGGGAATCACGTGGATTCGAGGTTGATGAGTACCACGCATTCAAAATATGTGACCCGTCATATCAAATCCAGTCGTAAGTCGGGATTTTTTTTTACCCTGTGCCAATGCATTCTCTTATATATGCGAGTCGACCATAGGTCGCCTCGCATATATAAGAGAATACATTGGCCTAACAATCTTTTACAATTTTAATAATTTTTTCTTGTATTCTTTAACAATTTTATAATTTCACCCATACAGAGCCCCAGACATACATGAGCAGACGACACTCTTCTATATGCTTCTATATATGTGTGGGGCTCCCTGCAGGGTAATGGATGTTTTTACTTTTATATCCTTAAAATTGTCAGAAACATTTATTTAAAAAAAATGATAACAAATTGTTAGGCCAATGCATTCTCTTAAATATGCGAGGCGACCTATGGTCGACTCGCATATATAAGAGAATGCATTGGCACAGGGTAAAAAAAATCCCGACTTACGACTGGATTTGATATGGCGGGACACATATATGAGGAACTCACACAAAACATAGCATTTTGACTGTTATAGTTATGAGCACATGCTAGTATATTTTTAAAACAAGTTGAAAACTTATTGTTCAGAAACATACTATAATATGCCGACAAAAGTAGCCAGTCGGAAGTTCATGGAATTATCGTCCATACATCTAAGAGAATCCTTCGACTGACAACTTTGGTCAGAATGTTAGAGCAAACAACTGAGTTTGAACACAAATGAGTTATCAGTATATATGTTTGAAAAATAGTATATCATAAGCTCGTAGCTACATAAAGACTATGAAATATATCATTATCCTCGTTACTGGTCAAATTGGCGACCGCCTCGGCCAATTTAAATGCGTGATACTCATCAACTCGAAACCACGTGATTACCACCCTGTCTGGGCATTGTCGTGACGTTTAGCATCATTATCCATTTTTGTGTATATTGCTCACCAGGCCCCTCGGGTCCCAGGTGCCAATCAAGATGAAGTCTACCTGTCTTTTGCCGATAATTCTGACATTTGAATATGACCAAAAGTTCAACTTACACATGGACATGTTACATCTTAATGAATAGAGTGATTTTCTCGAAAATATCGGGGGGGGCTTACTTTTTTAAAGTGATTAGTACTTACCTCTTCCTCCTCGCCGTCCATATTTTCCTTTTTGCTGATATCCACTGGCATCTTGATATTCCGGAGATTTAATGAATAAATCTCGAGAGAATGAATATACTACCACCTAATACATGAAACACGCACTACGGTCAAACCAGTTATATATTTCTTTGTTACGATATCGAAGCTAGTATGCCAACAAACTGCCAACACTGTTAGCGCCCTTAATCCAATAAGGCTTCGGAGCGGAAACCTATTTCGTATGTTTAGTGTATGAAGACTATAACTACAAGAAATAAGAGTGGCCTTCAATGAGAGCTTTGTGGATAATCTTAGCATTTGAGAAGAATTATCGCTGAGATTTCGGCGTCCAATCCGCTACCCTGTCGTACTGCCATATATAATACTGAATGTGCAATTAAAGATTCATAATCCGATTCGATGGTCCCCATATCATCCAGTTACAACCACGACGAAATGTTAACACATAGTATTCCCACGTGTAACCAGAATGGTGCCATATAACATGTATATATTTGCATGAATAAATCACGATTATCGATTCGTAAATAAGTATATGTATGTATCCGCACACCAACTATCACAACATACCGTATTCTCATCCCCTTCTATTCCGAAATTAATTTGGATCGCCACTGATTCACTGATCACAAGTGGCGTCGCGCCCTTACATGGCCCCTCATAACGGCGTCCGCGCATATCTGTACTATTTCTGAAAGAAGTCAGCGGAATTGTGGTGAAAAATAACAGATTTAAAAACAATCGACATCTGATAACTCTGAGGTTTGATGGGCGAGTTCTTCGACTCAATTCAAAATATGTTTTACCCCAAAAGCCGAAGAAATTGTAATTTATGGGCGTTAAATCGGATAATGTATCTTTAAGGACTTTGGGCATTTAACCCTTTACCCAACAGAACGGCCCTGTGCCAATGCATTCTCTTATATATGCGAGTCGACCATAGGTCGCCTCGCATATATAAGAAAATACATTGGCTTAACACATATTAAAAATGATAAAATTGTCAAAGAATGTAGAAAAATATTATAAAAATTGTTAAAAAATGTAAGAAAAAATTATAAAATTGTTAAAGAATGTAAGAAAAATGGTAAAAAGTGTTAAAAAAGAATTGTTTTAGGCCAATGCATTCTCTTATATATAAGAGAATGCATTGGCACAGGGCATAACTGTAACCATCATAATGTGGTAAATGAACCGGTTCCAATGATATCCATATCTGTATGGTGTTATTGAGACAGACCGAAGATATTTTAGGCTGTTGAAGCTTTATTTGGGCGTTTTTTGCCGTTTTGTTGGGTAAAGGGTTAAAGCCGCATGTCGTAGTATATATTCCAGAAAGACGCATTGAAATCATAAAAAATATCTTCTCTCTTCGTTCTCATGATCTCATCGGTCCTTTACAGATAGTAGTGGGCAAATTAACAGAACATTAATTGACTCGGATAATGACTTTATTTGTTGTCGGTGATTCATCAAATGAGCTTCGAAATACGCTTAATTTGTTTCAGCTCGATGTCTCATAACATTATGCTTCACTATACCGAGTATACAAAATCTATTTTCATTTCACATACTATGCCATGGGGTTGACAACATAGACGACGTGGTAAATATGTCATATATACATGTACAATGATTCAATTACGAAATAATCCGATTTAACGCCCCCTAAATTACTATTGCTTCGTACGAATGCCGACCGACATACTCTCGATACCAAATTGCGTTGAACAAAAATTTATATATATCTGGGTAATTTTATACTATAGTTGACAATGGTTAATATTTTTTTTTGTGGCAATTAATCGATTCTGATAACTGGAGCGGGATTTCAAGAAATGTTGTTGTTGGAATCCGATGATATGGGGACCATCGAATCGGATTGTGTCTACAAACGTATTTACCAGACGTCGTCTTGCAAGCTCCATACAAAGTTCAGTTCCCAACGCAGGACTTGCCTTTGCCCCCACCTATACGTAATGTGAAGAAATGTAACATTTATTATTTGAGCCTTTTGTAGGTTACAATTCATTCAACATTATTCTGAGAAACTGAACTGTCCATATTCATTTGAAAATTGTCTAAATCAAGTCAGAATGAATTGTAACTGACAAAACACTTCAATAAAACATGTTAGATTTAATTAAGAAAATACATGCCGACAGCGTTCAGACATAGCATAGAATAGAGAGAGGACTGAACTCTGTTTTGCAACTTGCACATCTTGTCGCCGTTTTCGAGTAAATTATGACGTAGGTTGCAGGGGGGGGGGGTGACGTTCGAATCCTGTTGTTGTGCCAACGGCGGATTGTCAAAACATATCAGTAAGTACTCAATAATCGATTCGACATAGAAAATGCATGGTCTTAGAAACATTGTGACGTCATGTTCGCGAATTTGGATTCTGATTCCCGAAAGCAGACGACAATTTCAAACTGCACTGAAAATCTTGTTGACTAAAATGTCGACGTCTACTCGTTTGAGTGATAATTTGTTGTGTGTATCGTGTTCAGTGTTTCAGTAATGAGTACTCAACAACGACAAGTCAGAATATCTATGTCGGATTTAATAAACACGTTGTACACTGTGAATCTATAATGGTAGTCATTTCGAGACGTTTAATCTAGGTTACCCCCGTCATTTTTGGATCCTGAACTGCAACATTCAGATGAGAGAAAGGTGGCCGATATGTATATCGGAACTTCATAAGTTCATCACCTTTTATAGAGTAAACATTTCGAAGACGAGGTTCTCATTTCAGTGATATCATAGGCAATCCAGAGACAACCGTCCGAACAACGGACAGCGCGTCATGTTACGCCGCCGAACACAATGCACTGGAGCATTTTCAGGATTGGGCTAAACTGCTAATATGAAGCCACCTTGACATCATCTATGTCACCCACATCATGTTTACTATATATGTGTCCTTACATTGTTAGTTCATCGTTAAATGGTTACTGTATACTAAATCCGGCCATTTATTGAACCATCTCCTTTTCTGCTCAACAAAATATATGCAACAAATGAATGAATATATGAGGCATGGATTAGTGCAAAATGCACTCATGTGCTTGTGAACGATGCAAACAACATGGTCATTATAATTAAAATGATTTTATGACTCGAGCCATAAACTCATTTTCATTGTAATTGTAATTACCAATGTTGTTAGCATCGTTCATAAAGCACACGAGTGTATTTTGCACTAATCCATGGCTCAAATTCATTCATTTGTTGCTTATATTCTGTATAATAGGAGATGGTCCCATAAATGACAGAATTCAATGTACAGTCCCCCTTTAATAATTTTCAACAGCGAGAAGAACGGGTTAACAGTCTGAACTCCCATGCAGGTGCGCGAAAAGTGAGACGAAGGTCATCTCGTAAGCTAACGTTACTCTTCAAATCTTACGAGAATCAGTGGTTCAACCCCCAGATATAATGTTGGCACAAATAAAATAAATCACAAAAACATTTATTTACATTTCACTATAAAAATACAGCTATATGCAAAATGAGGTGACTTTCTTCTGAAATATGTTCGTGAAGTACATGTGATCGTTCTTTGTGGTTGCTCAATATTCTTTCCCGCGTGAGGGACCCCCTTCTGAATGAGGGGTCACTTATTTTCACAGAGATTGACACGGTGGGGAATGACGTGATTTCGAGTTGCACATTTTGAATGCGTGGTACTCACCAACATCGAAACCACGTGATTCCCCACCGTGATTAAGGCCTATTTAGGCGACCGCGAAGCTCTGATAGATAAATAAGTTTACACGCGCGCAAACAGCCAACATCGAACACAATCGGAAGAGTTTGTTTTTATACTGATTTTATTTCCACACTTACGAGATTCTCGCAATTTATAATCATTGTTTGCAAATAATGTTTGTAAGAAGGTTTCTACATTTCCAGACATGCGGCGACTCACATCAGAGGGAATGCACGGAGATCACTTGGATATCGCTATCAGATCTTATTTGAATAAACATACATAGACTTCTGAACTCGATGAATTATATTTCAGTTACATCGATTTGAAATTTTCTGAATGCATTTTAAAAGTTTGCAACTTTTCGAAGAAACGAAACGGTCTGTGTTACTATATTTTTCGTGAGAACAATGCAACAATTATCGACTTTTGTTCTACAATGTTAAGAAATCGCTCCAAGGGTTAGTAATACTCGAAAAGCGCCATATTTGCACAAATCCGAAGTCAAAGAAAACTTATTCAACAGAATTGGAATGTTGTGGGTGACCAGTGGGGTGACCCAATAATTAGAGCGGCCGTGTAGTTAAATCAGCATTTAAGTATAGGATAATGGCTGGAAACTGTACATTATTTCAGGGAATGGATCGATCGAGACCGCATGTCGAGATCGTTACATTCGCCGCTGAAATAATGTACAGTTTGAAGCTATTATCTTACTTAAAACATGGCCGAGTCCATTTGTTTGATGCATCACCTCTTATCAGAATGGATTAACCCCAAATTGGGTGAAGACACCTGAGTTGTACCATGTGTTCGGCCCTATCCACTCGCTCATTGGCTGCACGGATGGCGTGACATTTTAATCCATTGTCAACTTAACGGACAGGCAGCACACCATAGCGTTTCCGACCGTTGAATGGACATGACGTACCGACACTGAGTTCCTTTTGCCCTCACATTTCGGCATTTGTATTAAATTAATTATGCGGCATATTTCGGATTTTGCGGAGAATTATACATTGAATGGCAGACAGGTGCGAGCGGTGTGCAAAATCGGACTACATTTACATGTAAATTACTTTATATGTTTTACGTTTTATTGTGAGTGGTGCTACAACATGCCACCCGGGAACGGAATCAGATTCGAGAAATTTTAACACTTGCAAATTCAATGCCTATTCATGAAACGACATGCCTGGAATTTGATGTTGTACCCCCCCCCCCCCACATTTCACCCCAACCAGGGCGATGATGCTCTATATATAGGTCAATCAGTCAGAGAGATATTATACTTGAAAAATGTTGCCTATAGACAGCAACGTGCATACATTATGGTATCATACATTCACGGCATATAAAATGAAACGTCCGCAGAAAAATAACCGTTCATTAAATTGGATACTGAGCGTCCGATATATTAAAATAATGAATCGTTGTTTGAAAAATAATGTACGATCTCGACAATAACCATCCATTATCCTAAAAACTGGACTCGATGATCAAAGGAGTGACGTCATAGCCATATTTTAATTTATAATAGCTGCTCAATATCAAAGTTTCGGCCACAGGCCATCCTCAGTGACACTTTCGGCTATACACTTTCGGCTATATGTTACAAGATTACTTCTCTAAATGACAATCGGGTGAACATTGTGCGTCGCCTGTGACCGAAAGCTTTGATGGTGAGCAGCTATTCAATATTAAGGGGGAGACGCACGTTTTGCATAAATCACAGTAAATCCAGCCAGAAATGGCAAGTGATTTTCAACAAAGAATTTCTCTGGATCTATCTGGTGAAAAATCTTGAATTGTACATATGATAATTTTCATTATATATAGAATCAGAGCAATTATAAAGAGACAATAACAAATAATGGATTTTAATACATTTGAGAGGTTGAAAATATTTGTTTCATTTCTGTCCCTTTAGGTACCGAGAACTGCCAGAAAAATTTATAATTTCAAACAACATGTCAACCATCAAATAGCTTATTGTCATGACTCCATGAGAGGAGGCTTCATTTGTATCATAATGTTGAGTTAGCTTTTTAATTGCATATTATAGCATCATACCCCATGTATTATAATGAGGAATAAAGCAGTCACAAATATGCCAGCCCAAAAAAAACAAATGTTCAAATGTGGTGCTGTCCACTCAAGCAGGGAGTAATCAACAGAAATTAGGCCGCAGTGTTAAGAGATATGGTGGTCAGATTTAACTTGGTTATGAACCCATGACCCAGAACTCAACTGAGCCCAATTTTTCAATGACCAACAAGCATGGCATGAAAATTCTCAATAATACAAAATTATTTATGGTAGTTGTCTTTCTGAATGAAAATAATCATTTAATTTCATGAATCAAGAAAAATTAAGTCTTCTCTCATGATCTTCAGATATGATATCATGTATATATGAAATGCACTTTCGAAAAAAATCTGTTTTACAGTAGTTCTCGGTACCTGAACACAGTGAAATTTTAAAGATGTTTCATGCCATAAAAGTAAAGTAAATGAGATTATAAAAACCAAATGTCCAATGGTTCTTATGTATGGTACCACAATAATCTCTTGTACAAAATTTCACAACGATATTCTTGATAGATTTAGAGAAAATACATTTTGAAATACCAGGAAATTTTGGCAAAACGTGCGTTTGACCCTTAAATGCTATTCAACAGAGTTTGAATATCTTCATGTTTTCCAACTTTCGGCACATATTAATCCGACATGTTTTTATTTTGCGATTGTGTGAGATTAATGGACATCTTTCTCGTAATGAAAAACTAGTCATAAGAATTACGGATAGCTACCATTAAATATTTCGGACGGGCAGATAAAAACAATTGCGGAATCCTTTTCATGATAGTTACTGTAGCTATTATTAGTGTACACACACGAGGATTGACACACATTCTTAATTTCTTATATAGACAGGCGAAGAAGCTGTAAATGAAGTGAGATTAAATAGACACATATTTACACAATACTCGGGAAATTATGCGAAATGAACACAAGCATCACCCCTCAATACCTTACTATAAAACAATTCGATGACATTACATTATAGCAATTTATGTTTGCTTCCTCTATAATATAGATGTGTCATTTTTATTTTCACGCCGCCGGCCGCGGGCAATTTAGGGATGAACACTATGTGGTTTTCATTAAGATTCTGGTGTACACAATGAAAGCTTGACGTTTCGGCGCCTGGGCATGCATGTGGTTCCTACGTCACGGTTGTCTTTAAATTATTAACAAGAATAACGTTGATTATAATTATTGCCCAGTAAAATGTACTGTATCGAGAGTTGGTAACACGCGCTTTATTTTGATGATTGCCCCCAGAACTTCCATACCAATGTGAAGCTCATTTTCGGTGTTTCTCAAATAAAACAGTGTTGAATCGTTATATCAGAAATTGATGGTCGTGCTAACTTGGACAATAATGAGATGTATTCCAATGCAATATGTTCACACCGGATAACTCTACGTACAGTGGGAGTCCCAACAGAGAGTTGGTCGTTACTCGCTAGTGGTAGACGGGCATTATGAATACTCAAGGCAATAAGTAATACAAGAACCTCAATATCTCTTCGAATTTAACAAGATCCGAAGGAAATCATTAGCAGTCAAATGGAACGTTATTTTCAGAATGACTAGAACCACCCACAATGGTTGTCGTGCTGGTCCCCTAACGACACCGATGTGCCACTTAGATTAAACGAAATAATCTCTTGAGTCAATCATTCCACTGCATAATGCGATGCTGCTTCTCCTTGACCTTCGTCCTCCCCGTCAGCCTCGTTCTCGGTCTGTTCCTGTTCCCCGGCTTGTTGCTCCTGTTGCTCCTCTGCCTCGCCTTGTTCCTGTTGCTCACCTTCCTCGCCTTGCTCGTGTTGTTCTTCCACTTCGCCTTGCTCCTGCTGCTCACCTGCCTCGCCTTGTTCCGGTTGCTCTCCTGGTTCTCCTTGTTCCTCGGTTTGTTCAATTTCCGGCCCCTCTTGCTCCTCTGGACTTTCTAATTCCGGTGATTCCTGTTGCTCCGGTCCTTCCATTTCCGGCCCCTCGAGTTCTGGACCTTCAACCTCTGGTGACTCGATTTCAGTTTCTGGTCCCTCTGGTGGCTCAATTTCGTTCACTTCTGGCTCCTCATACTCATACCAGGGGTTATTATTGTTGTTGTTGTTGTTATTGTTATTATTGTTGTTGTTGTTGTTCCAAACATTTCCAGTACCTCCCTGGTTATTTCCGCCGCCGCCTTGTCCCCCTCCTCCCTGGTTATTTCCACCGCCACCTTGTCCCCCTCCTCCCTGGTTATTTCCACCGCCGCCTTGTCCCCCTCCTCCCTGGTTATTTCCACCACCGCCTTGTCCCCCTCCTCCCTGGTTATTTCCACCGCCGCCTTGTCCGCCTCCTCCCTGGTTATTTCCACCGCCGCCTTGTCCCCCTCCTCCCTGGTTATTTCCACCGCCGCCTTGTCCCCCTCCTCCCTGGTTATTTCCACCACCGCCTTGTCCCCCTCCTCCCTGGTTATTTCCAACGCCGCCTTGACCGCCTCCTCCCTGGTTATTACCGCCGCCGCCCTGATTTCCTTGGTTACCGCCAGCATTGCTATTCACAGAACCGCCACCTCCAGCATAACCATTATTACCGCTATTTGGACCACTCTGTCCGGGGCCTCCTGTGTTCCCAGCATTATTATTATTATTTCCAGTGTTAGTGTTCACTCCTTGGTTAGGATCCGGAAGTTGAGCATTGTTGTTGTTGTTGTTGTTGTTGACACTTCCGACATTGGGGTTAACAGTCACTGTATTAGGAATTCCGACGACGCCCGTTACTTTCGAACTGACGTTATGCGCTGGATTCACTGTCGCAGGTTTATTCAAATCAAGCGAAAGAGTTACATTAATCTGATTCGTTGTATCATTGGCGCCATCTGTTGACGGTTTTGAAACATTACCTCCTCCTCCTCCTCCTCCAGATAACACGTCTGTCCCGGTTCCGTTTCCATAAACAGTTTCGTTACCAGCGCTACCACCTAAAACCGATGTATCGTTCTTGTTTTGAACCGGGTGTATCTTAATCGTTGTTGGTTCGGTTGAAATCGGTTTGGCTGTCGTAAAATTGCTCAAGCCATTATACTTTCTACAGGAGAAGCAACAGTTGGTGTTTATAGTCACGTTGTCGTAGTTGGCGCACTCTGATTCGTTACATGTCCCCACGTGATCTCCGTATTCGCAACCTGTGGAGAATTAAAAAAAAAATTAGTTCCGTAGAAGGAGCCTTTCCCACCAGAAAAGTTTGTAAATGGCGGTTCAATGTACACATTTTATGGCACAAATGCGAATGGTTACAAAATTCGATGTTTGTGAGTCTAGTCGACTAAATATGGAGAACATGCAATTGTGGTACAGAATGTTAACGCGAAACGCGATCGTGGCCCCTACCATTTGCCTATTCAAATGACTCGCAGTCTAAAAGGAAAAGTATAAGGAACAGCCGATGGAGAGGAAGAATGGATACTCCATAAATTAAGTCACTTATTCCTCTTTTTGTCCTGTTGAGAAGTGACTTCTCTCTGCCAGGCCAACATGCTTATGTCCAAACAATGTATTTGAAGTGTTTCACTTACACAGATCGGTTGTATATAGTGGGGCACTTACTTATTATAAAGGGATTGTATATATAATAAATTCTTGTATTGCAAAAGAAACAATTTTGATCACAGAAGATTAATTATTCTAGGGTGAAAATTGAACTTAATCCTTTATGAGTTCTCCATGTTAATAGTCCACATCTCCCTTATAACAAATATATAGGGAGAAGTGACTTCTGACAATTTGACACCTCTAGACTTGTCCCTGAAAATATGTACGACGCCTTCTACGTCCCTTCAGATAATCAATATTGTTATTCCTCAGTATACATATCGCGTTTCTTGTAATCTTGTGGACAGGGAATAGATAGTAATTAATAATGTATATGCCCTCTAGTGTAGCAAGACTGTTAATTACATTCCAGTTATCTCACCGGAGCCACAGGTATAGCTTCACTTGATAAATCAATATGAAAGCAACCCCTTCGTCAAAATGAAGCCATCGTTCTGGGGAGCATTTGTGAATAGGTTAGAAGGAACTAAATAAGTAGAATTACGTCATTTTCGTTTTACACGATATCTCGAGTACGAGCAAAACAAATTCCGGCACATGATTGGGGTATAATATTTCAAATAAATGTAAACAAGTTCAAGAAATATAATACCCATGGCATGCAAAAATGTGGGTGTTTCCTAGTCTGATATGTGTTCGTTTCCATAGGCGGGACATTATGGCTGGGTATTGGCTTTCCTCAGCCTTTAAAGAGATGTGAAACATTACGGTAGGTTGATAAAATCAAAATGGAGAATAATCTTACTCAAAGTAGTTATTTTTTACAAATATGATATCTAAATTGACAACACACACCGTCATTCTGATATATTAATTGAATGCAGTGACTCTCGGTGGCCAAATCGTTTTCGTTAGTTTATCGCCGATAGTTGCGTCTTCGCCGATGTGAGTAGAATGCTACATTCCCACAGTTGGCATAGCGCCTGAATACTAAATTATCAGTTCCACGCACCCGAGCAAGTCCATAATATGTCTTTAAAATGTTGTGCAAAAAGTGGGGTAGTGTGAAAAATGCATGTTGAAAAGTAGAAAAAGACGTGGCTTGAAAAGTACCACTGTGGCAAAAGATGTCGGAAGGATTGCTCTTCACAACCTTATTATGAACTCGCGAATTTAGCGTTGGCGTGACCAAACGTTAACGCCGAGGCCTATCATAGGCCGCCTATATGGGAAACATTTAGTTTCTTCTAACCAATATACTTTCATTTGGACTATTGTTAGATATGCTATACATTCATGCAGTGGGGCCAAGATGGGCATCTGTACTTGGGGTACAATGGAGGTATACTCTGTGCATGTAATTTCATACAGTTTTTTGGCCAAAACCCCCGCTGCTAGATTCTTACATGTTTCCCCACATCGCTTCACGAATGATCAAACTTCTGCGACATGCGTCTTGTAATTTGTAACGTCTTGTAACCAAGCCTGCAAATAGTGTGTCTGTCATTTTTAGAATGAGGTCCCCAGAGGGTGAATTTACTGACGCTATCCCACACAGCGGGCTAGCATCACCAAATTCACCCTCTGGGACCTCATTCTGCTTAGGCCTCATATTCTGGGAAGTATTTATAGTATCAAATTAAGATTGTTTTTAGTTACATTTCCCTTCTAGGAAATTTCTATATCCCCTAATTTGCAGAAGATAAAATCCATAATTGAGGTGCCCAATGGGTGAACACCACCAACTTCAACTGGGGAACTACAATCTGATCCTAGGTCTGCCATAGCAGTTGACGGCCTAAGCAGAATGAGGTCCACAGAAGGTGAATTTAGTGACGCTAGCCCGCTATGCGGGATAGCATCACTAAATTCACTCTCTGGGGACCTCATTCTGCAAATGACAGACACGCTATTTGCAGGCGTGCTTGTAACCTGTTATTGTTACCAACCTTGTATTCCTGTAAACAACCATTCGCACGATCCACAACATCTGAACTTTCTCTCTGGATTATAACATTCCCAGGGACTCCCGGCAATCTGTTCTGCGCATGACGTGGCTTCTGTTCCTGTTGGCTGGTCACCAAATGCGCAGGTCTCTGAAAACGAAGATCAAAATACGGGTGGTTAATTTAATATTAATTACATATAGATGTACAACATATACATATTCGATTTTACATTGGAATTGTACAAAAAGCACAATATGTCGGGTTTTGTACAAGTAATTGCAAACTATCGCTCGAAATCATCAAAGGTGCATGTACCATTAAAGTGAGTCAAGTACACAGCCCCACTCTCCCCACCCATATGCAGGCGCAATGGATATGTTTATTCACTTAAAAAGGTAGCCGTGATAGATATCGAGAACATATGTACAAATGTTTCTGTTGGGAGTTGGTGGGCCCACGACTTCCTTTTATAGAATTGGACTGCATACACAAATTCCATTAATATCTCTTTGAAGATTAAGCAATCAGAACAGTCCCATTTTACAGTATGAAATTTCCAGCTGTGGTTTCGGGCATGGATCATATGTCCCGCTCCTGGTTAAATATTGCGCCATTTGAAGCAAAACGCGTGCAGATACTCGATAATTTTCAAAATATATACACAAACTTACCGGACATAACAGGTGCCGATGCCATTTCCACGCATGTACCGTTTAAACATCCCTAAAAGAAAAAAAGTGTATTGCGAACTGATAAACGCCACAGCTATCCGTATATATATATGCCGATATACAGTAAGAGATCGGGCAACGCATGTGATCATACTAATTAAATAGAACTGGATTGTTATTCTTGAAAAAAGTGGGATACTATAGTGTATGTAGTTGCCCGGGATCAGTGGCTTCTACGTGCAGTCGATATATTTAATAGTGAAATTAACAACATGCGGTGTATTTTCTCCACCCGCAGTAAGCATGGAATATGGTAATAAGTGCAAATAGCGAAGGATAACCATAAAACAACCACCATTAAATACACAGAACAACACGATGTGTAAATGGGTTTGTCGATACGGCACGAGTGCTGTCGCGGAAGGATATAACGAGAATCGCTTGCGTCTCGAGTTCTATCCTTCCGCGACAGCACGAGTGCCGTATCGACAAACCCATTTACACATCGTGTCGTTCTGTGTTTATTACACACACTGTAACACGCTTCGCGTCCTAGAATCCGTGCATTCAAAATACAGGCTTAGAAGGTTTATTTATGCACATAGAGGGTGTGTTTTGTCATGTGTGATGATGCTTTTATTTTATAGTTCCGGTTTCATGTTTGAGGTCATGTACGTCATTTTACGTCAACGAGATGGGTATGGAACGTACGTTCCATACGTATTTGTAAATATGGAACAGCAACAACACTGTACTTCTTGGAACAATCATGTAATAATATAATTTTCAGCCAAACAATAAGTGTTGTCTATATGGTTGCTTCCACAGGTCCCTGTGGATATATACCAAATATACCAATATATACTATAACAGTGACAAGGTTCACAAGTCCGATTTTGGGGAAAATAACACCATCTATCATATTGCTCATAGATTCTCAATATCGTTCAAATCAGTCACAATATATTTCATTGTTTCTTATTGGCCATGAAATTTCCTTTCTTTTGATGGATAATTCCATAATATCAAACGAAAAGAAGTCGAGACATCGTACCGAAAACTATTTGAAATATCTACTTGAAATTTGGGAGTAAAACGGGTCGTCAGTCTCCCTGTCCGCCTAATAAATTCAATAATTCTAAAATATTGTAAACTCAGCTAAAATATGCCCCAGTGTATGTTATAGGGCATACAATTTTCTTTCGTTTGATATATAACTCGACGTGGTCCATTTAAGCGAAGTCGACATATCCCGCGGGGAATTAGCAAGTTCGGCAATTGTGATAGCAAGAATTGAATTGGTATCCGTGTATAATCACTACTTACCGGACAGGGAGACTGACGACCGCTTTTCGTCGATATGTTTTGCTAGTTTTCGATACGATATATTCTGACTTGTGAACATTGTCACTGTTATAGTATATATTGGTATGTCTGCTATTTTCCCCCATGGGCATGTGGTTGCTTCTGACTTGTGGCCCTTCTTCTCGCGCATATCGCCGATGTACGTAAACCGTTGAACCATGTGCATGCACTCTATAGTAAAACAGTATAACCGTGGGGAATCACGTGGTTTCGAGTTGATGATGAGTGTCACGCAATCAAAATGGCTGAAGCGATAGCAAACGCGACCAGAATATTAGAAAGGGTCATAAACTTGTTCCACAAAACACATCTTTACAACTAAAAGATTTGAATTACAATTGCCATCGGCATTGTGTCTGACATTGAGGTCAGCAGAAGGGAAAAAGTTATTTAAAACAGTGTTAATTTGAGAATAAAGACACTTCCCAGAATATGAGGTTTTTCAGAATGAGGTAATCAGATTGTGAATTTGGTTATGCTAGCCCGCTGGGTGCGATAGCGTCACTAAATACACCCTCTGGGGACCTCATTTTGTATGCCAGGTATACTATATCCAGTCTTGGTCATCGCTGATGTTTGTTGATAAAATAAAATAGCCGCCCTTTTAACAATAATGCTTACATAGCATTCCAATGGTTTCAGCATGTTAATAGTTCAGACATGCAAAATCTCGTTATTTAAAAAATAACAATGATGACATTTAGAAAAGGTTTGTCAACTTTCTCCATAATTCTCAGAGACATATATATTGCTGTCCAGAATGATCTGCAAACTGAACTAATTCAGTAAATATTGACCACCCACATGACGTTCCACCTAGCGTTCGATTGGTGCTAACAAGATTTAACATAGACATCACGCAAGATGGCGTCCAACATGGCGGCCGTTTTTTTAAAATTAATATACCTTCTTGTTTCCGCACGGCGTCCCGTCGCCGGGTAGTATTTTACTGCACATTCTGTCGGAGATATAGCAATGCATGCCCGAATTACAGATAGACTGGTAATCTACTCCAATCATTTCCTGAAATCGAAGAATGATTAATGGTGTATATCTACGTGAATAACATCACCCCTGTTCTGTTCAAAAGTCGCCAAACTGTAGCAGAATATTTGCAATGTGTTTATGGAATGTGTGGAAGATGGTAACGTAACTAAGAAAACTATGTGCCAATATTTATTGGCAACCATTTATCAACATGCTAATCAGATTCCAGAAGAAAATGCATATATGGTGGCGGGATCATGTGGAGAATCTCATTCTATATACAAGAAAACCATAGTCAGAAATGGTAACGCCACCAAGATCATATTATTAGCCATAAATATAAATTATAATATAAAATATATTGGCCTCAGAATTCCGTTAAAACAACTATCCTTCAAATTATTACAAAAAAACTACGGCTTATTACTGCAGGTTTTTCATTCACCAAAATCAGAAAGCTTCTAAATTCGGATAAAAAATTGGGTTCCCGCCATAAAATCTTCAAGTGTGCATGGCCCAGCCATTGTTCACACCTAAACATCGATCGCAATTAACGCGGTCATAATAGTTACATATATACTGCAACTATAAGACATCCAGCGAATATACACCCCACGAAAACCCGAAATGTGTTGTCCTGCGAGATATCCCATCGCCATAGCTCAATTTGACACGGCCAGATTAGCCTTTCTACAATATCCTAAAACAATAAAGCTTCACAAATCATCGGCATAATCAATAGAACTTTCACGAACTTGGACATTCCAACTACAGCTTTTACCGGACTCGGGGTCGCAGTACAACTCTAGCGCGTCCCAAAATAACCGGAAAAAAAACAATTATCTACACAGGTCCACAGATTTCTAATAATTGCCCAACAGTATACACCGGTGGCGTTAATGAGCCATCTTCAGCGTCGTTTCCCCATTGGAGACACGTTTGTCTGAACACTTATCATATTGATGGCAATGCCTAATCCAACATTCTAGTCAGTTGATTGTTGTGTGTATTTTTTTCTTTTTTTCTCCTCGGTCTTTTCAACACATGATGTGTTTTAATTGAATCGTCTCTATTTTAAATGTATATTTGTATATATATATATATATATATATATATATATATATATATATATATATATATATATATTAATATGCCCCAAATTTCCAGTTTCCTGTAAACGTTATGGTGAAGCCAATTAAGACTCAATAACTCGGTTATCGGGTATCGATTATGTAACAAGTCGCCAGTTGCACCACGGGACTATCAAATTAGTGATAACTTCCATTGCGGCATAATGCGTTATTACCTTACTAGTATTGATCACGAATAAATCGGAAGTTCTAATCACTATTCATAGATCACCAATGCATTACTCCAATACATATCGGATTTATAATTTTAATTTTATCCATTGTCTTACTCACTCGACATGCGTATGAGTGGTTTCCGATGCTGTATCTGCATTGGGTATCCGCATCATATATCTCCCCCGGAAGTTTCTCCAGATAGGGGGAGATAATCATCGCGTCTATGGTAGAATCCTTCACCAGCATGCAGTTATGTCTGAAAAAATATCATCGTTATCAAAAGCATTTCACACACTAATACATATGTGACCCGCCATATCCAGTCGTAAGTCGGGATTTTTTTTACCCTGTGCCAATGCATTCTCTTATATATGCGAGTCGACCATAGGTCGCCTCGCATATATAAGAGAATGCATTGGCCTAACATTTTTTTATCATTTTTAAAAAAAATAAATGTTTCTTACAATTTTTAAGACATAAAATAAAAAAACATCCATTACCCTGCAGGGAGCCCCACACATATATAGAAGCATATAGAAGAGTGTCGTCTGCTCATGTTTGTCTGGGGTTCTGTATGGGTGAAATTATAAAATTGTTAAAGAATACAAGAAAAAATTATTAAAATTGTAAAAAATTGTTAGGTCAATGCATTCTCTTATATATGCGAGGCGACCTATGGTCGACTCGCATATATAAGAGAATGCATTGGCACAGGGTAAAAAAAATCCCGACTTACGACTGGATTTGATATGGCGGGTCACATATAAACTGTGTAAATGTGTTGTCCACTTGACGTCCAGTGTGATTCCAACCAGTATGATACCGCCAGCATAGTTTATATAAATCGATCTCATTATAACTGTCCACTGCAGTGAACTTAGTACTGCACGGGCTAAACTGGAAGACATTAACACAACATATTGTGCGGAGTTTATAATTCTACAAATCGTGTGTTCAAAGTGTTCTGTTTACAAAGCTCCCCAATCGCCCTCTGTTGTTGGAATTATTGAACATCAACTTTCCAACTGTTGGGAAAATATCCACCATGACACCTGGACTATACACTGGCTCAATGACGCTCCGACACTCAGCTATGTACACCGCCATGACGAGATATAAACGAGAAGTTATTTTCTTTATAATCTGGTAACATGTTACGCTGTGCCACTTTATTATATGACTATCGTTTTTATTTCCCCAATACCACTAGAGTAAAGCGATCATTTCCCGACCATCGGAAAAGCTACAGTTTGATCCGATGTCATACCACCCTTCTCTATCTCGCATACTGCGCATGTCAGTAAAAAGCAGGACAGTTCTTTCTTTATTTTTGTTACTAGCTAGTGGCCTACATGTGGTTTCATTTCATAATTAATGACAGAAATTGTGCTTTTTAAATAAAAAGCATGCCATATAATAAACCTGTTATCGTCGTAGTGAATTGATCTGGGCTTCGCATCACGGCTCGTTGAAGAGGTCAAATTGCGGCGGCTCGTTTGATACAGCGATCTGACCTCTTCAACTCGACGTGATACTTCGCCCAGATAAATTCACTGCAGCGATAACATGTATTTATCGACACTTTGGTGACCGAATACTCGCCGGAAAGTAGTTCACTTCGGGGGTGTTCAGGTAAAAAGCCCAACAAACTGTTTTTATCTAAATATTTCCTACAAATGAATTAACGGAAATCCTTTTTAACGCAGTTGCAGTGATACTCACCCTGTCAATTGTTTGGTGTATTCTCTAAAGTAATTTATAGAGCAGGGGGAGAATTTCCATGGATTCATCCGGGTCTTTGTCGCTTTTATCTAAATATTTCCTACAAATGAATTAACGGAAATCCTTTTTAACGCAGTTGCAGTGATACTCACCCTGTCAATTGTTTGGTGTATTCTCTAAAGTAATTTATAGAGCAGGGGGAGAATTTCCATGGATTCATCCGGGTCTTTGTCGCTGTTGGAAACCGGAATCGCGGCGTCATGATGTACAGAAAGGTGGACAAACATATATTACCATCCATGTCGTGCCTGGCACCCAAACTGGAATGGTTGAAATATTAAATTCTTTATGTAAAGTACACACAGCTGAACACGCTACGATTGTAACAGTGTTGGCAAGTACACGATTGGAATACTGGAGACAAGACTTTTTTGGGCATATGGAAGAACACCGACAGTCGGCGATTGGAATTATCAACACATTAGTGCTGAAGGGGTCAGGATACTACGTATTCAGATTTTTGCAGTTTTGGACCAGGAACCAGTCTATTCAACTAGAGGCATTGAGTGCGCGCAAATAAACAGACACTATAGTTGCAAAAACAATGACAGACGACAGCTAGATAGCAATTTTAATTCATTATTAAAGCAACTATATCAACTTTGAGAAGAACAGATGTTATTAATTTGTACTTTTACTTCCATGAAGTAGAAACTTAGACAGTAACTGTTGTTGTCGATTTTCGCGCATTAGACTGGTCCTTGACCAAATCGAACCAGTCGACCGATTCGTAGTAACCTGACTCTTTCTACCACATTAGGGTTAGTAAGACAATCATACCTCTCTCCATTGGCTCTTCAATCAAGTCGTCGCCTGCCATTGGTTTATCCGGACGCAGGAAATATACACCCATCACGATGGGTTAAATTAACCAATGTATCGAGGAAGGCAGATATAATATCACTGGGCTGATAGTATGCCTTAGGGTGGATACGCACACGAATGTAATTTATGTATGTAAAATACATGTATTACATGTATTTTACATGGCCACACCAATAATTTACTACATTAATCACCTGTGCGCGAGTGGTTCGTTGTTAACAGGCCAGACAAGTGAGTAGTGATAAGCGAAGTCAAACTGTCTGCTATCAGGACATTTAAGGCCAGTCCAAAACATGTCGTCTCTTACGGATGCGGAAATTAGTCAATATGTGTGATATCTGGCATTTTATTAATGCACGAACACCAGAAACGACACGTCTGGCATATTCAGGTTTGATATAGAACATGTTCGACCATGATGCTTGTTTGGCGTGAGGTCTCGAAAGCTTCAAATCGCTAAGGGACTTAGTTGAATGTATCGGTTGGAATAATCTGGGCAAGAAGGTACAATATATTATGTTTTACTTAAATAGCTCAGAGTTAGCCACTCCGCCTGGTAGCTTTCTGGATCATATAGAGCCCCAAGTCGGGGATCATATATAGCCCCAAGTCGGGGAAATCCTGATCCACCACTGCTAAAAATATCAAAAGAGGACTGGTAATTATTTAGATAGAACGTTCACCTCTGAGAGCAGATTCACCTGCGCTATGTTTCATAAAAACATTTTAAGTCCCACGAACAATTATTTTTAAGTGACCTGGCGACTCGGTCCAAGATATCGGCTCCTCTACATTCCGACTTAATTGGAACTAGAACTCAGTGCGGTCAGCACGTCGGCAATGATTGTGTTGTCAGTTGACACATATTTCATTGTCTGTATGATCCATGTAAAACGCCAAATACACGATAATTGCAGAGATTACATACATGTGTGTATCCACCCTTAAGGGGGCATAAATAATCAGAAACATTCAGCTGTTACATACCTGTGTCCCAGCTCGTGTGCGGCGACTGACATAACCCGGAAATCAAACGTCTCTTCAACGACAGAAACCGAGAATGAACTGCACATTGCATTGGAATAAGCCAAACCTGGTGTTGAGGAAACGAAGAAGACAGTTATGTCGAAGTCAACAACTACAACTACCAGTATGAACATGAAGTTTTAGAGCATCCAGTAACCTAGGTCTCTGAGAGCAGATTCACCTGCGCTATGTTTCATAAAAACATTTTAAGGTTCCTTCGTAACTAAAAAATTGAGGGCATATTTTTTTTAACTACATCTAGCAGCATAATATCCATAAACATGTCACGCCTTCGAGTTTTTGTTAAATTATCATTAATATTATTATGGATGAAACTATAAGCAACCACTGGAATGATTAAACAGAATTCGCACACTAGGCGTGAATACGACATTTATAGCAGTAAATAGATCTTTCTTTTAATTCATATTCTTACATATTTGAATGTATCTGCCTGTGTTGCATGTTCTGCTGAGGTCACATACTTTGTTACAGAATTTTAATTGATATATATTATCATAAATTAAGGCCCATTTAATTTTCGAGTCACCGATTATTTTGTTTATAGTGCCTTGATATACGGTTTTAATAACAATATATGCCATAAAATGTGATTAAAATACTATAATTCATCACCATTTGGAACGTCTGTCTCAGAAGGTACTCAGAGTAATAGAAAATAGCTGAACTAGAAACATTTCCCCCGTTGCGGCTCCCAGAATGCCACAGAATTCAATCTATAGTTTATTTTCAATGGAACGGAAGTAATTCTATATCTTTAAGATAAATAATTATTCCCCTTCCATTGAAAATAATAGACTTTGCAGAAACTTGAACACAGAACACAAGTCGGAATCGTAACTAAAACAACATGTTCACAGTTTATTACACCGAATTAGTTGATAATACAATGTTTTGGATCTTCCTCTTTCAAATGGTATATAATATGGCATATATTTTATATAAAAATGTGGTCTGGGGGTTCGAAAATTAAGTGGGTCTTTAGATACGAAGTCATTGTTTTTGCTACATACCTGCATTACTCACGGAACCTCCATATGTTAGGTCATATCTGAAATGAAAAGTGCCATCAATACTAAATACACATTGGTGATAGGTCGTTTGTTGAACATATTATCTGAACATTTCCCACCAACAAATATGACTCCTTCAGCACCTGTATTAAATTTACGTCATACTGCCGTCTGTTCGTTTTTCCGGAACACCCTTCACAATGAACAATAGACAATTCCAATGTATACTTTTATAACTTGAGTGGGAGAATCCATTTAGTATAGAAAGGGTTAAAATGTCAGTATTCAATAGTGACAGCAATAAGGTATAAGACAGAAATCGAAAACTGGAGACTTTTACATGTATAAATCAAGCAACGTTTTTGTTCTGCCACATAGATGACGAGTCCAATAGCGTAGATCTGATATCGAAATTTGAAAATGTTGGTGGTGATCACTTCCTCGTATTATATTTGACCTATTTCAAAGGTATTCACACCTGAAATACACTCCTAATATTACCAAACATAATATTAACATAATACTTATAGTAGAACCTTATATAGATGTATCACGTGATCAACAAACGAGATCTGAAAAGCCAGATACGAATATGATGAAACGCCAAGTATGAATTTGGTTAAAATCTAGGTACGAATTTGGTGAAAATCTAGGTACGAATTTGGTGAAAATCTGGGTACGAAATTGGTCGATGCCTTGTTTCAATTGCATGTGCTTTCATTGATACTAACCCCGTGAAGAGCATGACGTGGTCATTAGGTGGCAGACTCGATGTGTTCACCCAACCCCAAAAGTCGTCCAGAACATCAGACGAGTCAACTGATCTGGTCACTGGATCAGCTTTACCCTCTGTCCAATATGACTCCAGCGGGTCCTAAAACGATAATATAGGTTAGTATGACAGCGTAATAATGTTCTGCAATTTATGGTAACTTGATTGATCAACTTAGCTAATATGATTAATTTATCAATTCAGCCATCTTGATTAAGAAAATAATGCAATCACATTTTCAGCATTTTTCAGATTTATATTGGACATCTTCATTCCCGCATATAATGCATACATGGAAGACAAAGACAATTCCATGCTCAAAAGAAGTTTGATGTAGTGTGTGCCACGTATTCCATGGTGCTGGAACATAACAGATCGCTTCATAAAACTAGACAAAACAGAACACATGTACCTCACTTTCCAATACTTAGTAGGTGTGTGGCAGCTACATTCCTAGAAGCTGAATTTCGACCCGACGACTATATATACTCACATCAACTATAACAAGTCCGGCGAAGGTGACGTCAATCTCAAAATCCTTCTCGTGTATCGTCTGGAATCGTAGATCAATCTGAATCGAGAATTAAAAAAACGAACTAGAGTACCTAGGTTGTGTTTACGACGTATGGTATTTGATTCGAAGCCCTATGCAACATAATGTTGGGGACTTTACTATACCAATTTGTAGCCTAAATCCAAATTATATATTCTCAATTGCCGTACGTGGTTTGAAACAATAACAGTTCAGGGTGGGTTCCCCTCATACCAACCGAACTGCTCGTAAGTGGTTCATTTCTCAATGAGACATGCTTCTTAAATATACGATATATACTTGAATTGTGTGCTACATATGTATAATATTATTATACATAAATTTACATATATTAAATTAATTGTTTACGCTGTCTACAATCAGTTCAATTTTCGATTTTCAAACTTGATTTGAGTTGAGGGACATCTCCATATGCCATTCCGATTTATGCATGGCAATTTCCATAAGAAATGAGAATATGTTGACGCTCACTGAAGCAAGCACATTTGAAGTACTGAACATAAATCTGATAATAATTATATATAGTCTTGTAATTATTTGTGGATTACAATATGATGGAGAAATATATTTTATATATATCTTACCCCGTTTACAATGAACGCGAAGTACTGCGATATCGTATCGTTCGTTTTCTGTAACCTCTCTGCCTCTGTTAGAGCATCCACTCTATTGTACCACCTAGAACGAAGAGAGAAATCGGTGAATTCGAAAGGAGCTAATCCCATATCCACCATTTAGTGGGTCTATTTACGCGGTTAGAGTCAACGAATTCACGAATACAATCATCTTCAATTCAGTTATCAACTTTGTAATTCAGGGCCGGGAACCTACGTTATAATTTGATCGAAAATTCCTGCAAGATGTCTCACATTCATCGTTTTATCACCTGTATAAATAACTCAACAAAAAAGATAGCAAATCAGCAATGTACCATGTGTTGCTGTTCACTACGAATCTAGTATCCACATACATATGACTGTTGAGAAAATAAGAGTGGTCAATGGCCATCGGTCAGCATTAAATTTTGTCCAGGTTGTGAAATTTAAAAGCCTAATTTCCTTAAAACAAGTAATTTCGACATCCGGTTTTTGTTGCACTATCGGAGAGGAGTTGCAGTGATAGCGCATGTGTCTAATAGCTTGCTAGTATGTTTGGAGAATAATATAAAAAAAGAATGTTAAAATTACCAAGTGTGATATATGGCCGCCATTTTTAAGAAAATTATGACGTAAGTTCCCGATTCTCGTCAATTGTAGAAATTGGTTCATGTATTTGCATGTTCACAAGATTACACTCAGGTCATGCTATGATCTGATTTTTTTTGCACATGTGTATCACATCATCTCCCCTTGGATACCTTCCCCATCGCCACCACCAACTACAAAAACACTAAAAAGCGAACGTCACAGGCTATACATGGGAACATTCTAAACTAAATTTATGGTATAAAGTTCTTGTCAAACTCAACTTACTTTTTGTATATGGCATGGTCGACCACCATTAGGAGTTCTATGGTATACAGTGTATGTGTAGTCGGTGTCACGGTTGTCGGTGTCACGGTTGTAGTGACAGTTGAATTCACTGCTCTTTTTGCTCGCCAGTTACCCTCTTCCAGTGAATTTGGCACAGCCGCTGCAATAAGTCAATTTGAAAGGCCATGTTTATATGTGACCCGCCATATCAAATCCAGTCGTAAGTCGGGATTTTTTTACCCTGTGCCAATGCATTCTCTTATATATGCGAGTCGACCATAGGTCGCCTCGCATATATAAGAGAATGCATTGGCCTAACAATTTTTTATCATTTTTTTTAAATAAATGTTTCTGACAATTTTTAGGACATAAAATAAAAAACATCCATTACCCTGCAGGGAGCCCCACACATATATAGAAGAGTGTCGTCTGCTCATGTTTGTCTGGGGCTCTGTATGAGTGAAATTATAAAATTGTTAAAGAATACAAGAACAAATTATTAAAATTGAAAAAAATTGTTAGGCCAATGCATTCTCTTATATATGCGAGGCTACCTATGGCACAGGGTTTGATATGGCGGGTCACATATAAAGTCCGTTGTCGAGAATTTAAATTAAGTTCAAGTTTGTTCTAACATTATTGTTCTTTATATCCTATGTCTTATGATTTCGCCATAGTCTAATTTGTTCGACTTATGAGATGGTGTGTCAAAAGGAGATAGGCAAAAATTAGAATATCGTGGACTTGAGGGTTTGCTGGCAGCCGCCATCGCAACACGGGGGTCTGCGTTGGCAACATATATGAGATAAATGTGTGGTTTCTCAATTCAGGTAAAGATCAAGGTAGCAATGTAAGAGCAATGTAGGCTTTTAGGACAGCTTTTGTCGACATCAATGTATATAGTTTTTGATGAAGTAAAACTGCCAAGATTTTGGATATTTGAATACGTTAACTTGATCGCAGACTATATCGCGTATACGATGAATGATCGCAAGTCATAACCCATTTCGAAAACAATATATTACATACGTGGAAAGATTATATCTCGACCAAAATTGTGTTTGAGTTTTAGTCGTGTAACGCTGTGTGTGACTTCTGGTCCTAGCCCCCTCGACTCATCTTGCTGTGTTTGTCGTTTGGACTTGCTTGCACTCCATTCGTTACTCTCGATGCTGGATCCGATACTATCAGATATAACTTCCGAATCCATTTTGCTGCTCGATCTCGGCTCCCTTAACGCTGTTGTCAATTTCGCTTTAGACTGGTCTTAAAAACGAAGAAATAATAATTGATGTACATTCGACAACAAGATTTAATTCCTAACCGTCCGCACGAGATCTAAATGTGTATGAATAAATTTAAGACTAACTCATTTAGAATATATGAAATTCACGACGCCATCTCGTTTCCACGAATTTGATACATTGGTTGAATGATATAAAAAAGATTAAAACCTGAAACACAAGTCAAGAAAAATGAAATTGTCTTTCATGTTTTCCACAAACAATATTCGGCTGTGTTATGTGGTTTCTTTCGACTGAAAATCTCTATTTAAATAAATAAAAACAAACATTTGTAACACAAGATGTTACAATGGTATATCCACAACACGTTTAAAATAGTTCTGGTGTTGTAAGTATTTTTCTAGAACTTTAAGAAGGAAAAGTCTGTAAAAGTCCAAGTGAATTTCTTGACATGTTATGTATAAAGCTATAAGCTTGCATTAAGGTAAGATTCCAAGATGATTCAACCTCGTTTAAACGTGTGTAATTAAGTGAGTTCAACCTCGCTTAAACGTGTGTAATTAAGTTAGTCCAACCTCGTTTAAACGTGTGTAATTAAGATGAGTTCAACCTCGTTTGAACGTGTGTAATTAAGTGAGTTCAACCTCGTATAAACGTGTGTAATTAAGCTCGTTTAAACGTGAGTAATTAAGGTTTAAATGTGTGTAATTAAGGCCAATTTGATTGTCTTGCCATTGAGTGGTATGTTCTCAATTAGATAGGTCGTTATCGATATACATGTATATGAGGTGTGTCTTGAACTTTGCAGTGAAAAGATGTCTCGCGGTAACAATGTTTTATGTCAAAAGTGAAATCAAGACGAGTGGCTTTTCTAATTAAATAAACAAGTAACTCGATAATTCAAGTTAATATCATTAAAAGACTAAGCAGTAATTCAAAAATCCAAATTAACTTGAAACTTCGAGTCAGTTATTTGATATTTCAAGTTGGAAGAATATTCCTCATGTAAAAGTTCTTCCATGAAAAAGCAATCATACTTAATCTTAAAATAATCTCACCGCTGACAAGGCCAAGTTCCGCTTTGTGTGTTGGTATAATATCGTAACCTCCAGCTATACTGCTTGGCATTTTAGTAACGTCACGCGTTGCTGGGTGTGCGCTGACGTCATGCTTGTATGGTTCCGATGTATGGTTTTTCATTTCAAAAGATTGAGGTTCGGATTTCCAGACACGAGGTGCAGAGTCCCGAGTTACGCTATAAACTTGAGATGCACTAATTTCAGTTGCGGAATGTTTTCCTTGTTGTTCAGGCTCCACTTCCTGCTGGTGAGTATCGTCAAGCATTTTCTTTCTGCTCGAATGAAGCCGATTGTTCCTCTTGGGCTCGCTTCCCCAAGGATTATGATGAGCGAATCTATCTTCTAATTCATTTGCCATGAGTTCGTCGTTTGGCGGTACTTCCTCTCTGTATATGTCCGCACTATAAGGGTCGCTGACCCCCGGATCCGCCACGTGAGCATAATTATCAGACTTCGCATTTTGAACATAATTATGTCTTGGTCGGATCACATACTGATCACCCCCTGCGTAATATGTACCATGCTGTAAATGACAAGAATTCTTTCAGCATACAAACGTGTGAGACGAAAGGAAAATCCACACATAATCTTTAATGTGATTGTTCTGTCACAATGCAATACCAATGGCAATGCCTTGAAATTAGCCGATGTATAGAACATAGTGTCTTTTAGAATGACATCTTTCTTTGTAGACACGGATTTTGGTTCAAGCCCCGATCTGGCAGCACCGGTGCACCCGTTATGTCATGCCATTTTCAGATTTAGAACGTGCTGTCCATTTGCCGTTAACCCACTTAATATATATATATATATATATATATATATATATATATATATATATACATGTTCATCGTGGATTTAAAACAAACATCAACTATAAATAAAATTGTTCGGCTATTAAATTTTTCGAAAAATTGTCTATTATTCTGGATTATAAAAAAGAAATAATTGCACTTAAGTCTAATAAAGTGCTCACCAATTCAAATGCATCAGGCGCTGGTGATGTCCGTTGCAGCATGATTGTCGCCCCGACGTCATGATCCGTGTAGTACCCAATGGAACCCTGCAGTTGAAAGTGGGTGAAATTGTATCTAATATTTACACTCATACATGCATTCGCGCTGTGGAGCACGAATGCAACGTTAATTGATCGAATTTACGTCACGTGACGCTAGCATATCAACATCCATTTCTTAGATAGTAAACAATAACCTACATGTATTAATGCATGACACACGAAGTCTAATCGGAATGGTGTATCATGTCAATTTCCAGCGTTCCTGGAATTTAATCCGCATGGTCCGTTGATACGTTCCGTGTTTTGCCATCGGTTGTTTCTGGTGTCACTGCCGTTGATATGTTCCGTGTATTCTCATCGGTGGATAATTAAGCAAAATATAATAAAGAGCGTTAAGAATTATAATATGTTGGTTTTATTTTCATCAGATTCAAACAACATTTCTTCAATAGACGCTTTAGTTATCAGAATCGATCAGTTACCAGAAACTAATGTTAACCGCCGTCACCTACTGAACTCTAGTATAAAATTTTCCAAAACTTGTTATATGTCAACATTTTGTTCAGCGCAATTTGGTGTCGAGGGTATGTCGGTCCAATATTTGCTAGGCCGACAAATATTCCAGGTAGTGAATAATAATAGATTTTAAAATTCGATATCTGATAACTCTGGACTTTTGACTGGTGGATTCGCAATTTTGTCCGAGACCGTCGCTTTGACCACTTTTTTCCAGGCCACAAATAAGTATACATCTCGAGAAATAACACATTTCAAAAATCGATATCTGATAACTCAGAGTTTTGATGGGTGGGTTTCTCGACTCGAATCAAATATTGTTTAGCCCCGAAGCCAAAGGAATAATAATTTAGGAGCGTTAATTCGGATTGTGAATCTTTAAATGATGGATTGTAGTATACATGTTCACGATGTTTGTGGCATACGAATGGTGGTGATTGTGAGTGTGAGTTTTTTTGTTTTGTACAGTAAGCTGAAAATAAACATAGATAATTTCGAATAACTATGGGTAAAATCGGACATGCAGGGGCAACAGAGCATCTTTAAGAACGTGTATAGGAACACAACATGTTACTTACTTCCGGCGGAGTTTCTCCCACTTTCACCACTTCACCGTTCCTGATATTGAATATATCCGTTCGTTTGTGAACCTTTTTATTTCTTCTCAGGTTCAGAGTGATGGAAACTGAAGAGTCTGACGAAACTGGTGAAATCTCGAATGATATCCTATCTGGTAAGGCGTCTGCTGCTCGCTTCTCTCGATCGTGATGTGTCGTCTGTCCGGCCACCGTGGATACAGAAGCGCCACCTGTAGGCAGCGTAAAGATGTGAGTTTTAGTTTCAAGCACCGTGGCGATTCAAAGCTTGTAAGTATGTTGAACATATCTTATTGTGACCCACAACATACAGTATAAATTATACATATTATTATAAACATACTAAGGTGTGGTCTTAGAGGATCATAGCACAAGTTACGGAACTTATCATAGCTCCTCTCTTCTGGCATTCAGCTGCTAATAGATATATTATATTAAGGGATTGGTTCAACATTTGCTGTTTGATGCATGATTGTGGTGGCTGCTGGTGTGGCTCTGGTCTCGCGTTTGGGAGTATGATACATATTTGATATGAGAATTATGCTTGTAAGTGTGCTCGGTTTGTTTTGTCAAATCCAGGGATGAACACGGGTCGATACATGTACGGTAACTAGAGGGGGTACCCATAAGTGAGTCAGCACTTGTCCTCCAATCCAATTGTCTGTATGAACAAATGTATGTGTTATATATCATGTGTTATATAAATTAGACAAATAAAAATGTTTAAACTAAATAGATTTATACGGACTTTATATTCCACAGAAAGACTTATTCAAGTGCATGATACAATTTAGAAATATCTGGTCCCGAGTTTTCTTCAACATGGAGTAACAATGCATAATAACTGACATAACAATCTGATATCTGAAGTGTTTGGGGAGACGTAATCCGAAATCAACAAAGAACGAGTATTTATTATGAAACAGGCAGACAGACGTCCACAGACAAATGGTGGCACATTCAGCGCATTTTACAAATGTTGTACATGTATTGCCTATTTTTCAAAGATGAAGTCACACAAAATGTTGGTTAGTGGGCGCAATTAAAGATACGGGCGGCATTGGCGACGGGTATAAGCTGTTAAAATGTTCACCTACGTCAAAAACCGCCATAAACAGAAGGAATAGTAACATATAGACAGAATTTGTTCGTATGCCAATCAGAAATATGGCATAAACAGTATGTTATTGTCAATTTTGTCCCCTTTGTTATGTAAACAAAAGCAAAAAACGTTACGCTCCTTGACTTTTATTTAGATCCGGATATGGTAAACATAAAGAGCGTTAATTGTTACTGTTTTCCTTATATGGAAATAATAAAGAGCGTTTATATCATTTGTGTGTGATTAACCAATAGAATTGCGCTGTGTTATGTAAACAGAAGCACAACTTCTGTAACACGAGCAGGCTCTTGTTTGCGTACACCATCGTATATATTGACGACAATTATATACTGTTTTCGCGCTGATTATGTTTGGCATATGAGCGGAACTGTATATATTTTGGTGTTCCTTCTGTTGGTGGCGATTTGAACAAATATAAATATTTCTGCAACGAACGTTTATTTTTCCTGAAAATCACGATGCATCCAAATTGACATCGATGTATAACGTGGTAGTAAAATGTGATTAGTGAAGAAAAAGATGAGAAAATAGATCCGAGGAAGTTCAGATGATGAAGAGAGGGGTAGACCCAAGACGAGTTTCATAGTGGTGGACTGTGAAGCAAGATATATTCAAGAGACTGCATATCGCAATACCTTTTGTCATCTTGAACTTGAAGTTCAGTTGCTACAATCCGAGAATATAACTTGGGCAAAAATAGATAATGGACACAAGCATGAATACATCGACTCTGACTTGTATTGTTAATATAACATGGATGTGTAATAGGAGACTGTCACTTTCCCCGTTGTTATTCTTTCTTCGGTGAATATTTTAAATGAGATAAGACTGTGGAAATATATATATTTATCAGCCTGTTCTACCAAAACTAAGCTCATATAGAACTCATTTCTAAATACACATATAAGCCCATATAGGCATTATTTGGATCTGAATTAAGCTTTATATGAACGTAAATGGGACACGATCAAAACAGTCGTTTGTGAGCTTATTTCAATTCTAAATAAGCTCATATAGGTACTATTTTACCGCTTTCATCGACACGACTTACCAGATGAACGCTCTTTATAATATGTTTTAATGCGGCCCGCGCCATTCAACGGAATAACGGGTATAAGACCTCTATGGGCTTGTTTTGGAGTCAAATCAGAGTTCAATATGAGTATTTAGTTCCAATATGAACCTACGAGGATATGTTGTTTATACATGCGATCGACGTCAAATATAAATACGAATTTCGAAAATACATCTACTTAAGGCATGAAAATTAGTGTAGAACAGTCAGCATGATTCATTCATACAGGAAAGTTTGAAGAGAGAAAACATATCCATATAATTCTTAAAGGTACATCCAAAATATATATATATAAAGTCTGTTGAGTACGAAGTCATGTTACGGATGACAAATTTACCGGAATGCAAAAATACAAATTGTCGTTGTCGAGTAATTTTTGTAAAGTTTTCAACCAAATGAATCAAATAAAAGTTATATTATATGCATACTAGTCCCATATAATCATTTAAGTTATTGTATCGTCGCTAGTCAGTGAGTGGCTTGAGTGTTCTCCCCGTATCATCATAATATTTTAAGCGATCGTGTGTGCGATCGGTTTAACAAGCTAGTATCCCTCAATTACTGTTTTTGATTACGGTAATTCGTAATTTAATTGACGCCATTTTATGGCTCCAGTCATAAATTCAATTTATATCAAATTATTAACTTTTAAATTATTAAATTTTAAGATAGCCTATTAACCTGAGCGTTTACAGAATACATCTTCGACTCAAATTACTTATGTTTCTATATATTATCGATATTAGATCGTTGTTGTCACCGGAAATTTAATGAAAATGGCGCACAGTACCCCTTTAAGTCTAATAAAATTAGACCGTGTTTCATTTCAATCAACTTAGATGAAAGTAATGAGACGGATCTGGATATTTATCAGACTGATAAAGCTTTAGGTCGATATTTCGTGTGTTTCAGACGTGTTTTCTGATATCTAGTGCGATATATATGATTGAATATTCGGCATATTGCTTGCAAAGTTGTGCCTCGAATTAAACGTTTTGTAACATTCCGGTCCGATCCGGTCCGGGGATCAAATATGTTGATAAATAGAGATTATCACTACAGTGAAGTTATCTGAGTCTCCATATCACGCCGAGTTGAGAAGGTGAGATCCCGGATCAGACGAGTTGCCGCAGGCTGCGAGTCTGATCCGTAATCTCACCTTCTCAACGAGACGTGATGTGGAGACTCAGATCACTTCACTGTAGTAATAATATGTTTATTATATGACCAATTGAACTTAATTATTACAACCAACCTCTGAAATTGTATTGCGAAATAGGTGATAAGTTGAATTCAAATTTCATGAACGAATCGCAACAATTTTATCAACAACAACAATTTTAAGAAGTGTCTCAATTGAAAATAGTTCAGGAGCCTCGTTCTGATTCAGATACGCATGGTATGGAATCGGATCACGATACTATCATGATCCGATTAATCGGAAAACCATCACCAAACAATGGTGGTATCACAGTAGCCTGGAATTTGGTAAAAATAAAACTCGTTTTATTGGCTCGGGTGCTGGTTCCGCCAATAAAAGAGGGTTTTTGACCAAATTCCAGGCTCCTGTGGTGGTATATAGTGAAAATAATGACAGTCATATAATAAATATGTGAAGTACGTTATATCCGGACCGCATAATTGTGTACGGACAGTGTATTCCTGATACATAACAAACATAAAGAGCGTTTTGTTCCTCACTTCTAAACAGCTTGTTTGCGAAGTTTCTTATTCAGGGTATATCAAGTGTGTGTATGGGTTGGTAATTCATACATTGAAGGTTCAAATTGGCAATGTCCGTTTAAGAGCAAGGGAGGTAAAGACAGTGGCAACATTTAAATGGGGAATTCAGTATTAATTTTCAGGATTACTCAATATTTACAAACCGTGGAATGCTTCATCAGTGGGGAATCACGTGGTTTCGAGTTGATGAGTACCACGCAGTCAAAATGGCGGAGGCGACAGAAAACACGACGAGAAAAGAGGAAAAAGGTAATAAACTAGGATATGACATATGGCATAGTATTTTGGCAGCTACGAGCATATGCTACACTATTTTTCAAACAAGCTGATACCTCATGTGTGTCCAAACTCACATTTGTTTGCTCTAACATTCTGACCAAAAGTCGTCAGTCGGAGGATTTTCCACGATATGTTTACTGGTGTATTCCACGAACATTTTCTATTTTCATGCTTTTACTTTGCTTGGAACAAAAATATTGTTACTAATGTTATGTTTACTGAAAGAAAGCACATTCAGTCGGCAAAATTTTGAACCATGCTTTTAAAAAAGATATTTTCCCCTGCGAATCGTAGCTTTTTCATTAGTGGTGAGTGTACACGCAACATAATTTAGTGATGAGTTACCACGAACTTGTTCAGACTCGATTGAATAAAAAGAGGATACCAAACGAGTCAACCGGCTTACAGCGAAATTTACAAAAGGTGTTCAGCAAATTAGGTCTGAACCGTCCATATGGGCAATGTGCAGGCTAATTTACTGGAATTTCGCTATAAACTGAGTCGACTTGAAGATTATATATTGCTGTATGGCCCAAGCAAACTACGGTACTGTTCAATTTGGGTAATAATTTAAACTGTACCATAGCTGTAAAGCATGTGATTGAGTTATATTTATGCTATACTGGTGCAATTAATGCTGAATTTATCAATTTCATTTTTGTGTGTGAGATAAAGGTTCTGAAAATTGTGATAAAGGTACCCAGGTTGGGGGAAAAAGTAATAAGGTACCCAGGTTCATCGAATCTCAAATTAAACGAGATTTAAATATCTTTGCTGGAAATTAGTTTGGTTTTAAGCTGTTGCTTTCAGTGTTAAATTGTATGAACTGCTATAAATTGAAAGAATGTAGTCAACTAATGTATCCTTTGATATGTTGTCCTGCAATGTAACACAAAAGTACCCCGTCGATGAACGTGGGTACCTTTATCACAATTTCTCCCAACATGGGTACCTAGCTTTATCACAATTTTCAGAACCTGGGTACCTTTATCACAAAAACCGATGAGACTGACGAATTCAGAGGTAGCAACGGTCGTTGGTCACCATTTTGTAATGAGTTTAATGACCGTAAGAAATGTTTGACCACAAAATAACACGAAATAATGTCACAAAAATATTCTTACGTAGGATTTGTGATTTTTTGTTTTTCAGATGAAGTGCCTGAGAACAAATCAGTTATGTTGTGTAGCACCTGTGACAAGCAGTTTGGGTCGAAGTCAGGCCTCAGTGTACCCATACACAAAAAAGAGGATTTAAGATTTCTGGTTGTTTTTATATTGAATAAAAGCGAATCTTATAAAATTGTTTTATTGTTTTGTTAATTGGTCACACAATCATACACTCGTATTAAGAGCCAATCTTCTTGTTGGGTAACATTTTTGATTCGTTGCGTCGAGCCTTTTCCCAGCGGACTCAGAGAGACCCTTTCATGAACGAATTCCTTTTGCCTCCCAGATAGTCTTCTCATTTCTTTGGTTTCGAATATGTGATTTATGAAAGTAAAAATGGGTGGTTTTGTGTGATAAAAAATAATAATAACCATGTAGTGCCAATGAGGGAAATATAACAGAATGCCTGCATCCCATGCTGTAAATTTCAGTAAAGTTTCTAGGTGGTATTTGGGGCGGGGCACCCACCCACGCCGTCAAATCGACCGAAATCCTTACCGTTCTGGAAATGGTCCATACCCCATTTTCACCCCGGGGTGGTACCCCCCCCCCCCCGGTGATGGTGTGGTCGGGTGCTTCTGTGGTGTATTTGGGGCGGGCCACCCACCCATGCCGTCAAATCGGCCGAAATCATTATCGTTCTCGAAAATGGTCCATACTCCACCCATCACCCCGGTCACCCACCGTCAAATCGGCCGATTTTTTTTAGAATAAGTTATAACGAATAGGGAATAAGTTCCAAATGTCATGTTCGTCTCAAAAACTAAATATGTGAATATGCAACAAAGAGATAAATTGAAAACGGGCTAATAACCAAGTTAGTATTGTTACACGGGCATAGATATGTATCAATCCGTGATATGTTTACTGTTTTGTTGAGATACAATTAGGAGAGTGAGGTAATCGTCATGCATTTAGTGAAATCCGAATGGCATATGATACTTACCTCCCTGGCATTTTGGCCTATCTCAATAAAGAAGTCCACATAGCCATTAATCCTCAAATTTAGAAACGTGAACAAACGGATCTGATAACAAATCAGCCAAAGGACACTTTAAAACAGCCCCTATGAATTTAGCTATCTTGGAAATGCCGTTTCGACTATAGCTATAGGTGTGATTGACCATAGTCAAAAACTTATGACTTTAAAAGACAGAATCACGCCCTATCGTTGCCAATGCAGCGAAATGTTTGGACTGCTGCCATCATGTTCTACCCTTCGAATATCCTCGTTCAAATGTTCACACAGATATATGAATAAACTATAATGATTTAATATATAGTATAAAAGCAACCCACTTCGTAACATTCGTAAATTTGATGGTTCCTTTGATAACATGCACAGCAGACCACACGGTTAATATAAAACAATTGAATGGTAAATTGTTTGTTCTCAATTGTGCAACGTATTTTCAATAAGAATAGAAATGATGTACTCTTCCATTAATTTCAGACGTTGAACGTACATACCAAACCATTTATTAAATTCAAATCCGGTCAATTTGCGTGGTAATTTGGTTGAATTATATTTAGTTGAATTGTGACGTAAATACACCCAAATAATTTGGTGATTGACTAATGTGGCGGATACTTCAATCAGTTTATTTTCTCATAAACCTATACATACATAGGTATGGAGATAATAACAATTTAAATATATACAATATGTACATAAACATGTGAGCTTCCGGTTGACAAAAGTTGTATACATGGATTATATTACATAACCTTCATCGTTACATAGATGTATAATACTATAACATGTATATGCATATTGTAAATATATATAAACATATACAACTAAATATATTTATTGTATATGCCTACATATACATATTTATAATTATTTATCAATAACTATGTGTATGCGTATATCGGTACTGTTCTTGCATAAATTTTGACATTGCTTGTTCGACTTATTGTCTAGCTGAGTTATTCGGTCATTTCTCGATTTACAATCTTAATAAATTCGCACAATTTGCGGAGATGTGTTATCATTGTCGTCGTTGAGTAAATCACTCATCAATATTGTATTAGGGCGTCGGCCAGTTAACATTGGTAACAATCTGCGCCGGACGTTGGTCATTTTTTCACATACGTGAAGGTAGTGAAATTCGTCACCAATTAACCCTGTATCACATAACACGCAAGAGCGATCATCCCGGTCGGTATTGGTCCACCGTCCCGTTTCTATTGGTAGTTTGTGGTTACTGGTTCGGAATTTGCATAACAGTGTTCGGTTTTGGTCGCTAAGTACATCAAGATAAGTTTCAAAATCAAAGTCGTGTTTGAAAATCCGGTATATATTACCTCGACTTGTGTTGTTCATATCATATTCCCAAGAATCTCTTTGTTCGGAAATAAGGCAACATTTTAGATATGATACTAGCTGATCTACGTTGGTAACGTGACCTGCGCACCATATATGCGGTTGATTACATTTGTCTATTAACTCGTGAATACAACTCAACCAGGGGGAAATATTTTCACCTTTTTCGGTATCGCATATCATTGACTGCATTAAATTCAGTAGAATTTTTGGGAATCTTTCAGGTTTGCTATTTGTGACTTTTCACCAGTATTTGAACATTCGGGTTTTAATCAGTATACTTAACGGCACTTTCCCCATATATCATACAATTTGGGGTTGATGGTCGAAGACGAAGTATGTGCTTTAAGAATTTTCGTTGAACGCTTTCTAATAAATCGTTATCACCGTATCCCCATACTTCGCAGCCATATTGATGTGAATCCCACAGCACTGGTTAAATGCGTTAAACAAATGTGCGTTTAAACACACACGAGCTATCAGCTTGTTTGAAAAATAGTGCAGTATATGCTCGTAGCTGCCGAAATACTATGTAATACGTCATATCCTATTTTATTGCCTTTTTTCCTCGTTTCTCGTTGTGTTTTCTTCGTCTCCGTCATTATTTCGTGTTATTATATATGGTACAACATTTCATACACGGTCATTACACTCATTGCCAAATGGTGACCAGCGACCATTACATTAATAGCACCAATAGCGTAAGTATATGTAATTTAACCACATGCTTTACTTCTATGGTACATAGTTTAATTTATTACCCCAATTGAACAGTGTCGTATTTTTGCGGTTTGCTTGGGCCCTACAGCAATATATAATCTTCAAGTCGACTCAGTTTATAAGTAAAATTCCAGTAAATCTGCCTACATGCACATTACCTATATGAACGGTTCAGACCTAATTTGCTGAACTCATTTTGTAAATTTCGCTGTAAGCCGGTTGACCCGTTTGGTGTCCTCTATTTATGCAATCGACTCTGAACAAGTTCGTGGTAACTCATCACTTAATTGTGGTGCGTGTACACTCATCACTAATGAAAAAGCTACGATTCACAAGGAAAAATACATTTATTTAAAGCAGGGTTCAATAAATTGCCGACTACATGTGCTTTCTTTCAGTAAACATAACATTAGTAACAATATTTTTGGTCCAAGCAGAGAAAAAGCATGAAAATAGAAAATGTTCGTGGAATACACCAGTAAATACATCGTGGAAAATCCTTCGACTGACGACTTTTGGTCAGAATGTTAGAGCAAACAAATGAGAGTTTGGACACACATGTCGTATCAGCTTGTTTGAAAAATAGTGTAGCATATGCTCGTAGCTGCCAAAATACAATGCCATATGTCATATCCTAGTTTATTACCTTTTTCTTCGTTTCTCGTCGTGTTTTTTGTCGCTTCCGCCATTTTGAGTGCGTGGTACTCATCAACTCGAAACCACGTGATTCCTCACTGTGTTCATGTCTTGTTGGAATGTTTGAGCATGTATCTAGCGACAAAACGAAGCAAATTTTTTTTGGTGACACTTGATGGAAATATTTTAAACATTGATTAACTGATAACATACTTTTTAATAAATCTCCAATAATAACCAACCTGGGATGAAAATCAAAATTCCGCTCCGCGTTGTCTTTAGAAAAGTATTCAAACTTTCCAAAAAGAGCTTTGTAAGGTTTGAACAATTAAAACGATTCCTCATTCAAATGTTGCCACTTTACCTCCCTCTTAATACATTTACAAGTATACCTGTACTAGCAATATCCTCTTCTTCGAGCACGAAAAAACAATACGAAATGTCCAAAATGCATACTGTGATTATCAAAACTTTAAATAAACCTCCTGTTGCCATCCTCTCGCGGTGCCTACAGAAACACATGTGCCACATCCACAATATTTCAAACCGCCAATATTCAAGCTCGTTTAGAAGCACCGCACATCTTTCTCAAAGACCCCTTATTGAATAAATATTACGTATTCTATTATATGGCATAGAATGTGTGGGCTGGAAAATGACATGGAAGACATGTGAAACCGTGAGAATACGACTAGACTAGTCGGGGGTTCCCAATACGGATCATGAAATAACACGGAAAACCATGTTCTCGTCAATCTTTGTCGTAAACATGTTAGGCCGAAATAGACAGTATGTGATCTCCATGAAGAAATACAAAAGACGTCTAGCATTATTGACAGATTGCATCTTGTACTGTATTAGATTCTCGGTCAAGCCGCTACCCTTATTCAGAAGATTGTTTCGAGACATTATAGCGCGACACGCCTGTTATGTCATTGTCGAATAAAAGGCCACGGTATAATTATATGAACATGATGGGAAACAGAACAGTTCCTTGACGGAGACGTCCTAATTGTTTATTGTAACTATTTATCGAATCGTTTATCCTATAGGGTATTGGCATGAAATGTCCGGCTTGATGACTTCGAGAATACTCAGTTCATTCATACAAAATTAAATATGTAAACTTCTATCTAATTCGGATGAAGACTATGTGAAGTATGAAAAAGATCACAGCAGTTCGTTCTTGTTTATTATCTATCATCCCACGCAAACGAACTCTTGCTGGAGTATAGAAATGGCTTCCTTACCATCTTTGCTTTTCCTTGTGTCTCATGCAGTCCGTATAAGTCATGCTTTAGTATACTCATTAAGTCAATATGGGGGAACAATACCCCACCTAATACGCACACGATTATATAGCGAAAGATACTTAAGCGGAGTTCACGATTATTTAGATAGCGATTGATATTCAAACTAGTAACAGGTGACACGCGAGGTTATAAATAAGTATCCTGAGTTAATCGGAAGGGTGATAACTATATATTACATACATGTAGCACGTACTTTTACGAAATAAAGTTGATTTGTACGAAATAATGTACCGTACAACGCCACAATTGATCAACTTTGGTCAAAATAATGTAGGTCGAATTATCCTACCTCGCGTGCCCCTTTTTATTATGATTTAATATCAAAATATCAGAATTTACAAGATTGTAAATTGGAGAAAATACGTGTTCAATAATTATTTTGTCGCCGACAACACAGATTGATCACATAATACCAGTGTTCAAATCGGTCCATAAATAATGAGGTTCCCAAATAATTGTCAGATTTGCGTGGGAGTATTTTGTCTATTTATACTGCAGTAGCATATCCCATATTGTAGGTGGGGTGAAGGAGAAGATCACTCGATCTTTTCGACCATCCCGGGCGCTTCGCGCCCAACCAACCACTACCCCCCCCCCCCTATTGCATTGGCATGTGAATTGTCACGTTCCACAGAGACAACTATAATGCACCGCATTGTTTTATACGATACAAGTTTCATGCTGGTGATATCGTTAGATTAATTTAATATCAGACGAAAATGTAATTGTTACTTTGACAAAGGTGTAAGTAAGTAAGTTAAAAATGACACAGAAAGGCTTATTTAAAATTTAGAAAAATCAGGTCCCGACTTGTTTCAGCATTGCACAATAAAGTGGTGTGTGAAGTTAGTTCGATTTTTGATATTCATTCGATATTCGCGTGAAGTTAGTTCGACGTTCGATATTCATTGATGTTCTCCACTTAAACAAATTTTTTTTTTGCGTGAGGGGTGCGCATCAATCCAATTCGTGCTTTCCGACTTAAAAATCGTCCGAAATTCGACGCTTTTCCTATTTTCCAGACCATAGCTGGAACTATAATTGTCCTGAGGTGAAAGCCCCCCCCCCCCGGTCATTTGAGCAACTCCGCATAATCGATGGATCAGTATGCCACACCTATTGCGAAGCATGGCAAAGAATGTGGTTGTTGGAAGATGATACACACTGGAATGCATCTCGCGAAGAAGATTCAGTATCACACATGCTTTCCAAGCTCAGCACACTCTTTGTTATCGTGCTCCAATTATGTAATATTTCCTCTCCTCATATAGACACTTGGGAGAATTACAGGAAGAATCTTGCTGAAGACATCCTCCCCAAAAATCGCCGCCAAAACCCAAATCATCAGGTTAAATTCAACCATGCATGACATCTTCAACGAAGCTCTTATTTCACATGAGGATATTGTAATTTCATTTGGCAGAAAGAAGCTAAAACCACTCCCCATGAAATACTCAGGGAAACTTCCTACAATATTCCCGAGCAACACCGATTTGTTGATGAAACTGAGCCCAAACTGACTGATTATCAGAAGAGGGCATAGACCGCAATCGCGGAGAGTGCAAGGCTTGCGAAAGGGTGACTCTGTTTATAGTTATTCCTGTGCCATCAATATGCTCCCCGCTGATGTCCGACGGAATAATTCAATAGCATTAGGTGGTGGCACCTTAAATAATTGCTGCTACACTTTTAGCAGTGGTCGCACCGCTCATATGCACTCAGTCTTCAAACTGCCAGTATATCTCTCAAAATCGGGGACTGGCGATAAACCCACATGCAACATCACCAAAGGAACTACACTTGCTGAGCAGCTTAAGAAATGTCGCCTAATCGTCTTGGATGACATTACCATGTTCCATATAGGGCATTTGATGCAGTTAATAAGACATATACAGGACATCAGTAGCAACCATGGATGCAATGGGTAGCGCGACTTTCGTCGTGGCTGGAAAATTCAGGCAAACCCTACCCACCGTATACCTATGGGACTCGAGCAAATGATGCCACGTCGTGTGTAAAGTCATCATATATATGTGGCCACATATACAGACGTTTGGAGTTTCCACAACCATGAGGGTCCATTCTATAGGGAGGTCATATTGCTCACGGGGGTCGCACCTGCCCCATGAGAACTGGTTCGTATTCAGTTTTGGACACAGTGCGCATTCGAAATAGGTCAACGACGATAAGCGGAATTTTGGGCAAATGAAGGTGAGATTAATCTACATTTGATGCTAGAGTTATATTCCAAATGACTCAAAGCTATCGATTCAATAGTTTATTAGAGGTTTTAGCTGAAAAACTGTGTACTTGTTGTCATATTTTCAAAACATCGATTACTCAATGCAATTTCAATGGGAACTTGTCCGACTAGTTACAATTAACACACACCAACCACGTGTGTTTATTTTTGGGCATTCGGCGAGTTTCTTATAATTCCTCATTCTCAGACCACCGGTCTTTATCGTAGTTTACGCCTAAGTCAAAGAGACGCCTCTTTCAATGTGTCGAAAATGCTATGGTGACCCTCTGATCTTGTGTTGTCATTTTTGTTCGCATCCGATCAAATGCCCAAGTTTCGAGCCTATGCCTTGTCATTTAGCCGCAAATTTTGCATCAGTAAACACATTCTTTGCAGTCACTTCAACACATGTCCTATTGCTAGTTGTGGTACAGTAACAGGAACAACACATATCCCTGATTACTCGTGATAAATTTCATTTCAATTTAAGAGTTTATTTCACCTAAACTTTTATTTATCCTCTATTCACTATTCAGAGTTTAATCTGGGGTAGAAGTATTGTCGATTTCTATGGATGATTCAGAAATATTGCTAAACCTATCATGCCATTGGCAATCAACTGAAACAAACGCCTCTAGCTCCTCTTGGTATCAGCACTCCCACCTGACCGAACCCATGCATGAGCCTGGCCACCAATATATGTAACCGAGTTTCCATGCGAGGAATGAAACTACAAAACTACACTAAGCAGTAACTTAAACCGACACACGAAGGCGCACGAACCCCTAAGTCACCCATGTGACCAATGTGATAAACACTTCGGTGAGCTAAAAATAAAACCACAAAACGAGGCACAGCCGATAGTGTCTATTTCTCTGTGATATATGCGTCAAAACCAGGTGTGGTCTGCGCTCTCATATATGAGGGTCAAGCATACTCAAGATACTACAGACTCGGATGAAAAATAGGAACAACTGAATGTGCTATATAAGCAAGACAGGAATTGGTATACGTGCATATATCTAAAATGTATCAAACTTTGAATGTCAGAATAATATTTTTTAACTCAATTATGCGTCCGTCAATTGACAGCCAGTGGAGTTCCTTCGTGATTGGAGAGATGTGGTTAACACTTTTGGACCTAGTGATCAGTCTGTCTGTACTATTTTGGACAACTTTCAGCTTTTTAGAATGGATAGTTTACAACCATAGAGCAAGATGTTACAGTAGTCTAATCTGCTGCTTATAAATACATGAACGATCTGTTCCGTCGTTTCCCGATCTATCACTTTGGGGATTCTGGTAATATTCCTCAAGTGTTAGTCAGACAGTCTGCAGCCTTGCGTTATGTGCGCGTCTGCTGACAATCCGCAATCCATGAGGTATCTCAGTTTCCCGACTGTGGTAGATTGAGAAACGATTCTTTCATCAAAGATTATTGTCAAAATAGTCTACATAAATGATTCGGGGTGCCAATATAAATAAATTCAGTCTTATCATAATTCAAATTTAACATGTTCTGTGCCATCCACTGCCTTATATCGTACACATCGCTTATTGGTTGAAATTCGACAACGATTTCTTTAAATTTGATAGAGATTTATATATATGCTTTGCCTATCACAGCACTGAAAACTCAGCTTATTCTTCAGAAACTGATATTTTGTCAAATATACATGACAACATTGCACTTCTCCAAATGACACTGCTTGATTATTGGGGGACCTCAGCGGATATACAAGTAACGAGCCAGATTTCAACAGTGATAATGAAAAAAACCGCATTTATCTTAACCTATATGTGACCCGCCATATCAAATCCAGTCGTAAGTCGGGATTTTTTTTACCCTGTGCCAATGCATTCTCTTATATATGCGAGTCGACCATAGGTCGCCTCGCATATATAAGAGAATGCATTGGCCTAACAATTTTTTATCATTTTTTTTAAATAAATGTTTCTTACAATTTTTAGGACATAAAATAAAAAACATCAATTACCCTGCAGGGAGCCCCACACATATATAGAAGCATATAGAAGAGTGTCGTCTGCTCATGTTTGTCTGGGGCTCTGTATGGGTGAAATTATAAAATTGTTAAAGAATACAAGAAAAACTTATTAAAATTGCAAAAAATTGTTAGGCCAATGCATTCTCTTATATATGCGAGGCGACCTATGGTCGACTCGCATATATAAGAGAATGCATTGGCACAGGGTAAAAAAATCCCGACTTGCGACTGGATTTGATATGGCGGGTCACATATACCTAATGACTTTTTTTCCTGACAACCCATGTTTCAGTCTTTCAGTGGGGTTGAAAGTACCCAAACAAAACCCGAAAAAAATAGTTCTATTTACATTGCCTTACGCAAGGATTAATTTGTTCTTAATATCATCCACTATCATTACTGATCACAAACCAAATGATAAGAAACGAAATCAACCGGTAGACGCATTAGCAAGGTGAAGAAAAATATGAAACAATCAAATTATATGGGTACGTTCACATAATGGAAATTTTCCCTGGCAATTTTGCCGGAATATGGTTCACATGCTTGGTCAGAATAAATATGGCAGTAACTCGTAGCATTTCATATATAGTTCTCAAACTTATAAGTGATAAAACAATGGGAAGGATAATCCCAAATTTTATTGTTAAAAAAGCGTAAAATGGATATAACATGTAGCCATTTATTAGGTATTCCATAAACAATTAATAATCAATTTTGCTAGTTTTTACACTATTGTGTTTAACAATATTAGCAAACAATTAGTTGACAAATTCCGATGGTTTCCTTTCAAATCAAATCAATTTGATCGACAAACTTGTCGGAGATATAGGTACGACTTTTCCGATATTTGGAATTAAATGCAAACAAAAATAAAGTAACATATTCGTGTACTATTATAGTCTGGTCGTTGAAGCTCTATTTTGAGGTGAACCCTGAATAAATTAATAATAAGCTGTTTTTGGTGTAAATATACAAATCTGCTTACCACAAACGCTCAGTCGAGTCCCTGACTGCTAAATATGACCACACAATAACATCCAAAATTTCCGTGCGTTTCAGGAAGGAAAAGTTGTTATTTTGGGAGGAAATGCAGAAAACATGAACGAAAATGAAAATTAAAATTTTAGTCCGGAACCAGGTCGGTCAACGTGCATCCCCCGGGATTAAACTTAATCAATGTTTGTTGTTCGTAAGGTTGTCTGCTCAAACTATTTCGACGTTAAAAGGTGCATGACCCTGTATGTACCGGGCAATATGTCGGCCAAGTTGACCACCATTTCTGGGAGTATACCTGAACCCACTAACTCACCACATAAAGTTGCAACAAATCGCATTGTTCTTGTTGCCTTGGCATATGCATGTCATTTCATGCATAATTTGACTGTACAAATCCAAACTTGTGGACAGAATGGCAACCGGAAGCAGTAAAATTAGCATTTTACGCTAATGTTCACCACATGCATAAATGGCAATAGTTGCGCCACCATACATGATGTCCAATCCTAATCCGACAATAGTAAGTCATATCCCGAGTTTTCAAATGACGGTGAAAATGACAATCGGAATTTAACAATTGAAGTGTTTTTTGATAATTTTAACTTAATCTTCAAATATCGAATACATGTATAACCAATGCGTAGTTATATATATGCTATCATACGAGTTTCCAAATCTGGCAACTTGTTTCAGGATACATCAAATGAGTGTCCGAAAGGACATAACGAGTGTACCAAACCATATACTGAGTCAGAAATTATCCGCCTAGTATCCAAAACAAATTTTTGACTATTCAAATCCAATCGACAGGCGCCCAAATTCTAAATATTGTCATGAGTAAACCATCGTAATCCAACCAACGAGTTTCCCAAACCGCCAAGTAGTGCCTCAAACCATATGCAACTGGTGCACCAACCCACACCATGAGTGTCCCAAGCCATCCAATGAGTGTCTCAATCCAACCGATTAGTGTCGCAACCCAAGCAACGAATGTTCCAAATCACATTGCATGGTAGTGCCCCAAACAACGCAACTGGTGTTCCAAACCACAAACATGTAGGTTGTGTCCCAAACCACATAGGTTTTGTCCCAATCTACACAAATTAAATTAGTGCTCCAAACCAGCCCACGAGCACCCAACGAGTGGGTCAATCCGTCAAATGCGTGCCCCAAACTACACTGAGTGCTACAACCCGCCCAGTGAATGTCTGAAACGAAAATAGTGTCTTATATGCATTCATGATAATACATACCTTCTGTCACACAACCAGTGTCCCACTCCATTCGAGGAGTGTCATATGTCATACAATAGGTCTCCCAAACCATCAACTGTCGTCCCAGTCCATTCAACGGCCGTATCAGTGAATCAATCAACCAATCATTGTCCCAATTCATCAAACTAGTGTCCCATATCCACAGCGAGTGTCCAAAACCACCCAATTTGTGGCCAACCCGTCCAATGGGTGCTACAAACCACCCAGCGGGTGACACAAAACATCAAACTATAGTATCACAAACTATCCAATGAGTTCCCAATCCATCCAACTGGTATCACAAACCATCTACTAACTTTCATTTCAATACATCCAAAATAGTGTACAAACCCGTCCATATCCATATTGGGTTGATTGGGATTGGGTTGATTGGGATACGTATTGGGTGGTTCGAGACACTAGTTGGCTTATTTGTGACGCCCGTATGGACTGCACAGGGACGTGGCTAGACGGAGACACTGCACCCCCCCCCCCATTTCTTGAATCAAACCAAAACACAATATTTTTGCATAGTTTCATCCCCCCTTGCACCTAACTTTTCAGGCCTTATAGATTATTCATAAACCATGCATCGTTCATATCTACCCGATATGATAATATAATATTCAGATATTTTAACCTGAAAATTGCATAAATCCTAACATTTAGTGGTCTAACTCCAGACAAATGCACACGACTATGGGCAAGAGACCAGGACACACCGGGCCGACCATAGTTGTTCGGCCCGATGTGAGAAAATTTGAAAACTAAACAAGTAAATCGCAAAATCCTAGCATCTAGACTGACCTCAAGCTTTCCTAATGTTGGAAATTTCAAACCTCATACTCACCCTTAGGTTGGAAATTTTCCAACTGGTGACCATTTCAGTCCATAATTTTTACCAAATATAGTAAAATGTTGTGTTCTGAAACTAATTAGGAGTTTTTTATTGGTCACGGGAGAGGGACCAGGACACACCGGGCCGACCATGGTTCGGCCCGGTATGCGAATTTTTTTTAATCCGAACAAGAAAATCGTAAAATCCTAGCATCTAGGCGCCTCAATCTTTCATAGAGTTGGAAATTTCAAACCTGACACCCCGACTGATGACAATTTCAGTGACAATTTGGACCAAATGTAGGGCAATATTGTTTTCTTAAATTAACTAGCAGTTTTTGACTGGCCAGGGGGGGGGGGGGCAGGACACAAGCCTTCCAAGTGTTGGAAATTTCCAACCTGACACCCCCCCTAAGGTTGGAAAATTCCCAACTGATAGCCATTTCAGTCCAAAATGTTTACCAAAAGAAGGAAAATATATGCAAATATTGGTCCAAAAACAGTAAATCCCCCCTTATAAATTGTTTGAAAATCACACTACAAGAACATTTTCAACCTATTGTTGGTGTGAAATTTCCAAACTAATGTTGTGTCAGGTATGAAATTTCCAACTGTTGAAGATTTTGACCAAAGTTGGGGGGTAATTCTGGGCATTAAAGGTAGGCTCAATCCGATTCGATGGTCCCCATATGATCAGATTCCAACAACAACAGTTTTTGAAATGCCACTTCAGTATCAGAATCGAGTAATTGCCCAAATATAATGCTAACAATAGTCAACTATGGTATAAAATTGCCCAAAACCTGTTATTTGTCAACATTCTGTTAATCGAAATTTTGCTGGTTTGTCAAATATCTGACACAAAAATCCACTTGATTTTAGAGTTATCCATCTTCATCCGCAATTTGGTCCGAGACCGTCTTCTAGTCGTGTATTACTGGGCCACTTAAATTGAGACCGGCAGACATTAAAGGCCCACTTAATTTTCGAATGACCAGATTACATTAGATATTCCACCAGAATACGGAACAGCTGTGGCCTTGGGGTGTCCACCAACTGATAGAGATTCTCAGATTCATTCCAAGACTTCTCCCGTTGTCAACCCAGAATGCATAAGAATTCAAAACTAAGAGATAGAGTTATTCCCCTTCCATTGAGAATAATAGATTTTATAGTACAGTCTGGATCAAAATTAATCACAGAACACACCTCAGTACCTCGACAAAAACAATGTTCCCAGTTTATTCGACTTGATAATACAATGATTTGGAGCTTCCTCTTTCAGATGGTATATAATATGGAATATGTTGTATCACAGGGCATAACTGTAACTATCACAATGTGGTCAAGGAGCCGGTTCCAATGATATCCATATTTGTATGGTTCTATTGAGACAGACCGAAGATATTTTAGGCTGTTGAAGCTTTATTTGGCCGGTTTTGGCCGGTTTGTTGGGTAAAGGGTTAATAAAGGAAGAAGAAATCATAACAGACATTAAATACGAAAGTCCACATGGAAACAGCGATCATTGCGTCTTAAATATACAACTGGACATCAATGCCATATCACTGAATAAATCCCGACCATATGCAAATTACAGAAAAGAAAACTACATAAAAATGGGGGAAGATGTAAGAAAATCAGGATGGGAAGAAGAGTTTAAAGGGAAAACAGTAAAAGAAAAGATGGAACTACTATATAAGATACTAACGGAAACAATCAAAACCAACGTATACCAATTAGTAATCCCAAAGGAAGGAAAGGAGAATTTGCAATAGGGAAAACAACTCTAGAACTAATAAAGAAAAAACATCGATCATGGACACGATATATTGAAACTAAAGACCAGACTAAACACAGAGAATATTGTAAAATTAGAAACCGAGTGAAGAAAACCATAAAGATGGAAAGAAAAAAGAGGCAAAACACAATAGCAAAAGTAAACAATAAAGCATTCTGGAATTTCGTGAACGCAAAGAGGAAGACGAAGGAATCAATACCAGAATTAATTACAACTAATGAAGATGGCTCACAAAACAAGGCAAAAACAGATAGGGAAAAGGCTATAGCATTATCAAAATTCTTCAATAGTGTTTTTACACAAGAACCATACGGTTCACCACCAGGACTGAATAACATACCAGAAATAGAAACCAAACATAACATGGATGAAATATCAGGGGGAAATGTAAGGAACTTACTGCTACGACAAACATAAATAAAGCACCAGGACCAGATGGAATCCACCCAAGAGTATTATACAGACCACTAACAGCCATATTTAATGCATCGCTAAGAAAAGGAAAAGTACCAGAAGCGTGGATAATGGGCCAAATAACAGCAATATACAAGAAGGGAAGAAAGAGTGATCCGGCAAACTATAGACCAGTAAGTCTTACCAGTGTTATATCCAAAATAATGGAGAAGATAATTAGAAAAAAACAACTAGATCATATGAAGACAAATAAGATACTAAGCAAAAAACAATTTGGTTTCATAGATGGAAGATCAACAACACTACAACTATTAAAAATAACAGACGATTGGACAAGGATTCTGGACCATAAAGGGGAAATTCATGTCATATATTTAGATTTCATGAAAGCTTTTAATAAGGTACAACACAAGAGGCTTCTATAAAAGATCATAAAAGATGAGATGTTATGGAATTAAAGGTACTCAATCCGATAAAAACTCCTCTCAATTACTATTTCAATGGCTTCGGGGATCAAAAATGTTTGCTTCGAGTCGAGGAAGTCACCCATCAAAGCTCAGATTTGTTAGATATCGATTTTAGAAATCTATTATTTTTCATTATCGGGAATACTTTCTGGCCCAGAACTCAGTCAAAATTGCGTTATTATTACCACTTGATTTTAGAGTTATCCATCCTTGTCTGTTTGAATAGATTTTGGTGTACACATCCCGAGCAGATTACGGCAGTTGAAGGCAATTATTAGTACCCATCTCGAGTAAATAAAAAATTTCAAAAATCAATATCTAATAACTCTGAGCTTTGTTTGATGGGTTCCTCGACTCGAATCAAATATTTTTTACCCCCAAAGCCAAAGAAATAGTAATATAGGACCCTCTGATCGGATTGTTGTTGTTGGAATCTGTTGAGATGTGGACCCTCTGTTCGGATTGAGTACCTTTAATGAAGAGATATGCAATTGGGTAGAAGATTTCCTAAGTAGAAGAAAACAAAGAGTATTTGTCAACGGATCAACATCAGACTGACAAAGTGTAACCAGCGGTATTCCACAGGGATATTTACTGGGACCTGTCCTTTTCGTCATATACATCAATGACTTACCAGAAACCATAATTTCCAACACATATATCATATGTATGCCGATGATACAAAAATATACCACCAATAAAAAAGACAGTGAAGAAATGCAACAGGATGGTGGAATGGAGCGATAAATGGCTACTTAAATTTCATCCAGATAAATGTAAAATACTGGTAATAAACCATAACGAAGAAAATGAACTACCAATATATACTATGAAAAAAGAAGATGGTACAGGTACAAGAACACAACTGGACATAGTACAATCAGAAAGGGATGTCGGAGTAGTTTTTGACAGCAACCTATCTTTCGAAGAACATATAGAAAATCAAATAAACAAGGCGAATAAAATGTTGGGAATAATTAGAAGAGCATTCATAAACTTGGACAATGAAACATTTATATTGCTATATAAAGCATTGGTGCGCCCAAACCTAGAATATGCGGCAAGTGTCTGGACACCACACAGAAAGGGTTTAATAAAGAATATAGAAAATGTCCAACGCCGAGCTACAGCAATGTTACCAACAATAAAAAACATGGAGTACGAAGATAGACTAAAATCGTTCAAACTACCAACACTCAAATATAGAAGACTTAGAGAGGACTTAAATTTAATAGAGACATATAAAATAATGACATCCAAATATGATAAAGAGGTAGCAGAATCAATCATACACAGGAAAACATCAGAAATAAACACAAGAGGAAACGAAATGAAATTAGAAAAGGTGAGGTTCTGTAGAGATATTCGGAAGTACTACTTTGCAGACCGAATAACAGAGATCTGGAATAGTTTACCATCAGAAGTGATCCTGGAAGAAAATATAAATGGTCTTAAGAACAGCCTGGATAACCATTTCTATGACCAACCTATGATGTTTGATTACCTGAAAGAATTTGATAAATCACTATCAAAAAATGGGAACAAAGGAGTTAAGGGAAAAAGAGATTGCTCTGTCTCCCTTATGGAAAATACATTATTGGAAAATGAAGACACAACATGGAACTAAGGATATAATAGGGGGAAAGAGTTTGCTATGACCCCCTACATAACAGTAGATATGGATGACATATCAAAAAGAAACGAAGATAACAGGACAAATAGAAGAAGTAGGGAAAAAGAGATTGCTCTGTCTCCCTCAGGAAACAACAGTATAACAAACCGGAACGAAGACGTAGAACAAAAAACAGAAGACAGGGGTAAAAGAGATTGCTCTGTCGCCCCTGTAGACGAAAATGATGATCTGGACAAAGAGGCGCGAGTCTGCGTCCAGTTACCACATAAGGTAACATAAGGTAAGGTATATTACATTAGAAGATGAGGCATATTTAGTCCTATTTGTTTGCAAATACAACAATCCCAGATATATATTTGTATGAGCAAATCGGAAATAATTTTTAACTCGTTTGGGACGTGATTCTTTTGAGAAAACATTACTCACAGACGAGATTGTTTGCAGAAATGCTTACTTTTATATAATTTTATAGCAATTTATGCGTTTATTCAATTTTGGGTCAGACCATTTGCCATGGCAGAATTCTCCGCGTGAAAACTCATACTATATGGGTGATAATCCGTAGTCTATAAATCTTCTAGAAATGTTTGGTAGATAGGCCCTACCACCATTTGCGACCGGTTGCCATAGCAACCTATTTTCGGAAATTTATTATTTTGGGGGCTATATGACGATATGTTTGCAACATTTTGAATAAAATATAAATGGTTTCCAAAGTTAAATGATCCAGGAATATTTTGCCAACATCTGGAACTAACCTAGCTCGAAAATCACCCATCACCGACAGAGGGCGCCATTCAAAATGGCCACCAAACCCCCATTTTCTAACGTTAAAATGCTTACTTTTATATCATTTTATGATAGCAATGTATGCGTTAATTTAATGCTGGGTCAGACTATTTGTCATGACAGAATTCGCCACGTGACAACTCATAATATACGGGTGATCACCCGTGGTCTATAAATCTTCCAAACATTTTGGGTAGATACCACCAAATTGCGACCGGTTGATTTGGCAACCGATTTTCGGAAAATTATGCGTTTGGGGGCTGTAATTTCGCTATACGAGATGTCTGCATGCGACATTTTGAATCAAATGTAATTAATTTCCCAAAAATATGGTCCAGGAATATACTTAAATTGCTCTCGTTTCTTTGTCCTTCCCTGGAGTGGTCAAGATTCACCTGCCACATGTGGTGATTACCAACCGAAAACTTGTCTACGCGTCTACGGCTTAGGCTATAGTAGGCGCCGACATTTTGAGTGAGTGATCGGCTTATATATAATACATGATTCTATGGGCAAACATTTAATTATAAAAGATTCATTCGCTGATAACAAGTGCATGACGTAGTGGGAAACGGATATAATGTTTTGGGAAACGGATATATTTATATATCCGATTCCCGTCCTAAACGAGTTAAAACCATATGCCATGTACCAAAACATTCATAGATCTGATATATTAATTTGACGAATTTTAGAGACACATAAATTAACGATCAAACTTAGTGTGATCGCCTATGATATACGAACGATATTCCGTCGGCATTGAATGAGTTAATCGGTCCGAACATGGAATGGGTCGAGTAAACTTTTCCGGAATAAAATCGTCCAAAATTTTCGGACAATGACGTCACAACAGTTTCCGTAGATTGACGATCTTTTCCGAACACAACTGTCACTACTCACATGAGGAAACTCCGACATCTTGTAGAAGCTTCTTCTTTTGCTCTTCTCTTATGTGACTCAAATTTCAACCGTGTTATCACAAATCTTACAAAATTCCGCCGTTAACAGATAATAACACGGGTCGGGGAGCTTTGGTAGAGGTAATTATTTACATGAACCAGAATTTAGATGTGTTTTCTGTTGAAATTTTATGTAAAAAAAAAGTTAACAACCAATCACCAGATCACGAATCATGATTTATTCAATTTTCCATCTTTCTTCAATTCTTGAACAACAATCACTCACACAGATTATTTTTGTTGTTGTTGATAGTTTCTTTCAAGTCTCGAAATTAGCAACTATAATGCTGTCAATGTCATGTGTGGGATTCTAGACGTTTCTTCTTCGTGTTACAGTCCTGGCAGAGGTGTATTTCTGTTGGGACAATATCGCACAACAATCACTCACACAGATTTTCGTAGCGTGGTCGTTTCGTACATGGATGTTTCGTACCGTCTGGTCGTTTCGTACCATAATTTTTTGTTGTTTCATACCGCATTGTTTGGTCGTTTCGTACCATGTAGGAAATCAATTGGTCGTTTCGTATCATGTAGGAAATCGTTTGGTCGTTTCGTACCGTGTGTTGTACCATGTTCATGATGTTGGGAATGGGGGGAAAACAGTGTTAATTTCATACTTTATTTTAAAATAACATATTAACATTAACAACATTATTTTATACAACAATATGGGAAATGATTAACATTCAGCCGACTCGACAACGGCAGCAACTGCTGGCGCAAACAATTTTGCACATGCCTTCAAAAGTCCACTAGTAGAGATGCCGGTTGAACGTTTCGTCGATGTCGAATGGTCTATTCTGGTTGGAGGTGGAGTCGTCGTTGTCATTTCAATGTTATAGAGGAGCGGATAGCTCAGTTGGTTTGTGGGCCGACCTCTGAGCTACACCTTCGACACGGTCGAGGGTTCAAATCCGACAAAATATCGGTCGGACTTTGTGTCGCCATCTGCATTCCCAGTACCACGGGCATCACAAATCAATCATCGATGCCACGATCAGTGATCTGAGAAAGATTCCAGAAGCCAAAGAGTCTCAGACAAAAATTTGAAAAAATGCGTACTGGACTAACTTCGTACCTCTGCTCCTCTCGTAATGTCATGACCAGGGATGACACTACACTTGGCACACCGTCGGATCGGGAGCCGACGCTAATGGCTGTCCCGTGTGCAACAATGTGCGCACGTTAAAGATCCCTACCGTGGCGAAGAAGTCACGGGTTCGGCAAAAAAAAACTTCCTGGAAAAATTATGGATCTACTCGATCCCGTCCTGTAAAAGCCAGCCTTGGTCACTAGGACGTAACAACTACAGATACAGACAGATACAGAATGTCGAAGTTTGCGATCGCCGTATCTTCTGCCGTCTGCTCTACTGTCGTGGTTTGGCTGCATGCGGTGCAGACCCAATCGATTGACGTAGCTGTCTTTATGGCATATCTCTATACTTCTATACTAACACCGGTGTTGCATGTACGGTGCTGCCATCTGTGGCAACCTGGAAAGACAAGTCAGTGTTATAACAAACTGGCATATACTAGAGGTGCCACGATTATTGATTTTGATAATCGATAATCGGTTGTCAATAATCGACTATAATCGATTAATCGTACCTAATAACTTCAGTGGAAGATTTCCGTAATATGGCCTATTGGCTGGGGGCTGGTTAAATGCACTGTCGCTGATTGTGGCATCGGCTGATGTAATTTTTACATTAATAAAGTGAATAATAAACCACTGTTAATGACCAATGAACACAATGTATTGAATACCACCACAGTTCTCGGCGATGTTATGATTATAATATTTGAACGAACGTTGCGATTAATTTCAGTTACGAATAGCCAAACATACAAACAATATAAAAGTATGAAAGTTAGAAACTATAAGTTTCATCAAACATCCAGTGCGTGGTTAACAATCACAAACGTGTGCACCCACCCGCAAATTACAGGATTTATAGAACAAGTTAAGTATGATACACGATAACCTGTATTAGTAACATCTAAGGTGACAGTCGGCACATTTCAAAGCCATAGTGCCACCTGTCAAGTTTAAATTTATATACAACGACGTCGCCATAAGTTCAAAGCTGCAGTGCCACCGATTTGTAGAATATACAATGGGCCGAAGAGTAACCATGTCGCATCATAAAATGAACTGCCGAGTGTTTGCAACATAAGTTAGTAGTACTCATGTTGTCGGAATCTCTTTGATTAAATTGATATGCGATCAAAGGTTGTCAACCCTTCGGTTGTAGATTAAACTGTGTAAAAGAAACACCGTATTCAATAATACCCGGCATTTTCCGACGTCTGAAATAAATAACGCAGATTAATCGACTATGGAAATGGTAATCGATTATCGGCTTTATCAACGGTTCATCGATTATACGATTAATCGTGGCACCCCTAGCATATACATGTATCTGTATATATATTTATATATATATATTTGTATTAATCCAAATGAATTTCAATAATTGGTTAAAGCAATATTTGACTCGCTTTGTGTGATCACGAAAGTTAAGCAATGTCGAGCTCGGTTAGTCCTTGGTTGGGTGATCAGCTTGGGATTTCGGGTGCTGCCAACTTTCAGTGCGACTCCTGCACTTCTCTCTCTCATTCTGTTACACTGGGTGCTCGTCCGCTCAGACTCGAAGCCTGTGTCATGATGCGACCGCTCTGGGAGAGGACTCGGGTGAGAGTCGGTGAATCTCCAAAAGAACGGGGGAGTAGTGTAGTGGTCGCATTGTATATATAGAAGGCCGATGACTTCTCTGCTCGAGAGCTCCAGATCTCTTGGTCACAGCCGTTCGACCCGTTGTGTGATCACTGAAGTTAAGCAACGTCGAGCTCGGTTAGTCCTTGGATGGGTGACCGGCTTGGGATTTTGGGTGCTGCCAACTTTCGGTGCGACTCCCGCATAATAATAATTTGCTGTTACCCATTTCAATAGTGCACCACATTCATGATGTACTCATCCTGAACTAACTCTCAGACTCAGTTTGAAAATCTCAGTCTAACGTACTCTTGGGCTCCAAATAAACATGCATGCACGTTTATTATTTTCTTGGGAAATTTCCCCCCTGCACAGTGCTTATTTGGGTCTGCACGTTTATTAATTTTGAGGCTATGAAAAGTGAAATCAGCACAAACTCAAGATTTCTATATGACTCTGATACCAAAATGATGAGTTTATATCTTTATGCATGTATATGACACACATGTGAACATTTAAATACTGAATAAAACACCACATGACACATACCGTACTATGTTGATTCCTATACTTGACCTACACGAACTGTAAAAATAATATGTTTAACAGTTGATGTTTTGCTCAGAGTTTCCCCTGCACTATTATTTGGGTCTGCACTTTTATTAACTTTCAATGAAATTTCCCCCCTGCACTATTATTGGGGCCTGCACTTTTATTTGGAGCCCGAGAGTACGTCACAAGACTAACCCGCAAACCAAACTGCAAGACAGAGTTCAGTCCCCTCGCTATGCTACCGCTGGTCTGACCGTTTCTATCACGTATATATATTTTAACAATTTTTTATAAAAGGTTTATTGGTTACAATTCATGAAAATGTTCTGATTTGATTTACATCTAGTCAATTTCCAAATGAATATGGACAGTTTGGTTTCTCACTAAATTCTCAGAACGGCAAAATGAATTGTAAAATAAAAAAATTATAGATTTCCCACATTCTGTTAAGCGTGCCGCACACGATGCGATATATATCGTACGACAAATATCGGGCACCGGTTACGGGGCAAATCGTAGGGTGAGCGTTGGAAATTTTACAACAATTTGTTGCACAATCGGCCCTGCACTGAATAAAATAATTTTGATTTTCTAAGATCGAGTGACAGTCGTGCGATTTAAGCGAAGTATCCAATAAGATTCAACTATTAATATGATCATGTGGCGACCACATGTTTTATTTCACAACGGCAACAACATGGTGTCCATCGTGTCGTTCAAGTTGATTGGCAAAGTTGATTGGCAAAGTCACGAGTTATGGGATATTTTGGAAAGCGGAAGAATGCATGCATTGATTGAGGCATATATTTATGCCTCCACAATACTACTACAATTGAATACAAAAACAAAACAAGGTTGACTGGAGTCACTGGACATCAGCAAATTGGTGTCTATATAATATCTGATAGTGAATTTGTGTGGGGAATTAAATCAGGTATACTACATGTATATTAGTCTATATAGTCTATAGAACTACTACTAGTAGTACACATGTACAATTGTAATATTTATATATTTATTGGAAATTCTTATTAAATATCTGCGGTAAACACACATATATAGACCTATACTTATAGCCTATGCCACGTTAATAATAACCCATTGCATTCATGAGAAAGTAAACAACCGTGAGATCGTACGATCTGATCACATCATGTGCGGTGGTCTACCGTAACTTGACGTAAGTGATTGAAACAGAAGTCGCACAACTAAAATCTGATCGTGTGCGCACACAATCTTATAATTGCAAGGGTCTGCGACAAATATCGTGCAACAAATATCACTTCGTGTGCTGTCTGCTTTACATAATGATATACATGATTATGTACACACACACAAGCACATTGGTCAGGCCAGTATTGCAGGGAACTGAACTCTGCCTTGCAGTTTGCCCGAGAACATGACATCAAGTGTTTGGCGTGGACACAAACTCCCAACTTCACAAGAGAGCAAGAATTGTAAATGGACACTATATTAAACACAGAAATTCAGAATGACCTCGGCTGGAAGCTGTCAAAATGCATTATTAAATGAGTCGCATTTTTAAAACAACTGCTGGAGAGCAGATCATTAAGCGGTCCATGGATTGGCAAATACAATTCAATTCTAAGAAGACGCATGTTATACACATGGGCCACAACAATCCTCGCAATATATATGTGATGTCTGATGTTCCAGAAAATCCACCAATATTAGTCAGCCCATCGGAAAAAGACTTAGGAGTAACGATTGATGAAAAATTTTAATTTGACATCCACATTAACGCTGTATGTAGTAAGGCATACCGAATCCTCGGCATAATAAAAAGAACATTCGTCAGTTTGGAATTGGACACGTTCAGACAGTTATACATATCCATGGTAAGACCTGTATTGGAGTACCGTACTGTAACACTGTTTGGCACCCACACCATAAATACCAGTGTATGTCACTAGAGTGTGTACAACGTCGTGCTACAAAAATGGGAACTGGAAACAAAGATTAATACGTCTCAATTTGATGTCAGTGAAGTTTTGCAGATTCCGTAGAGATATGATAGAGACCTTCAAAATTTTAAAACAGTCTTACAACGAAATCCGGACTTGTATTTTCAAAGATCATTATCTACAACCACAAGGGGTCACTCGCTGAAATTACAATTGCCTCGTAAAACTAAAGACATAGGCAAATATTATTTCACCCAGAGAGTTGTTATACCATGGAACAATTTACCAGAGATGATTGTTTCATCCGTCAACCTGACGCAGTTCAAAGAACTGTTTGACTCATATTTCTATAGCCAGAAATATGAGTACGATGAGTGATTTTAACATATTGTTTTTATGATTACGTTATAATTTATATCCATGTTTCAAATCGGAACAAAAAGTCGGATGACTTGTTTCAAAATAAATGATACTGATTACATCGGCCAATTCTGCCAAAAATATCTTCGGAAATTCCACCAGATATTAATTTACAAAAATAATGCTCCGCTAGTATTTAGTGTTTATACATACATGTAGCTATAATGGCATCAACTATTGCTACTTCAGATGCTGTTTTAGGCTTTGAGTGTTTTACCAAATATAATGTATAAAACACATGATAAATTCTGAATATTATGGTTTGGTTATAATTAATTTGGACACCCAAACCCATTGTAACTGATCAGGAAATGGCCTAGATCTGTCTCTGCTTGTATCAATCATACATGTAGTCTCAGCAGTGTGGTGTTAATCGCCGGGGACAAGACACAACTGCCAAGACAAGGTTCAAGTTTGAGCTGTGAGGGGGTTAGAAATTATTATTATAACAGACGTAATGTTCAAGTAATTTACAGCAAGGGGAGCAGTATCAAAGCTATGGTAAATGTACCCATATGCTGAGTCAACTTAGTCTTAGGTGGAAAGACCGGGACAGGCATTGATAAACCCGGTATGCCAAGTGCTGCATTCTACCGCCCCTGTCGGTATTCCATGAACTGGAATTCAAAACATCCATGTCAGTCGAAACTCTGGGGCTAGGACCAGTCTAATGCGCAAATATCTCAGTTTAGGCCGAAAAAATATATACCTGTGTTTTTGGTGTTTTTTGTTGATCAATCATTAATCTGCCCTACATCATGTATTCTGGCCACGATACCATTTTCGTTGGTGTAAATTGTGAAGATTTCCTTGCAATGATGTGAGTGAGAGTAGCCAATTCAGGAGAAACCTGAAAGGTTTTCAGTTTAAAGATCTAATTTGATGGTCCCCTGGAACCCATACCATCCAGTTACAACAACGGTATCTCACCAAAAGCTGCTTTTTTGATCAAAATTAGTTAGTATCGTTGAGTACAGATACAAAGAGCATACATGAATGGGAGAACGAATGTCGACGTAAATAGGGACAAGTGTACCGCGTGATGCCTGTTTCATTTCGTTGAATAGCGCAATATATTTTACTACATATACAGTATTATACACTTGCGATGATTGTGTTGTCTGTCGCTTGAAGTTGAACTGAGAGACTTTTTATCGGACAATGTTTACAAAAATACTCAGAACTTAGATTCAGACTCGTATTGACTCAAATCAAACAAAATCTTAAATCTGGCATACATGTGTGTTATGAAATAATAGAATGTCCAATGATTCCCGTAACGACACTAGCACACAGCCTTGTATGACAATTTTGTTGTTCACTTACATGTATGTCTCTCTTACAGATTGGGTCAATTAGTTATATATCAGTTGAGAAATAACTCTTGTGTCGATTAAGGTTATGCATTATAACCGAAAAGTTTGAAGATTAATTATATAACCGGCGTAGCAATTTCGCAAGAGAACCACCATAACCGCAGAAGGTATAAGTGTTAAAGAAGCGTAAAACTTTGAGATTTATATTGCTGTCGAAAAGACACACAACAAAGTTGAAATTGATATGAATGTCAATCAGACATCCAATTATCAGGGATCAAGTGGTATCATGAATTCGTCTCTTTTGATGGACTAGTGAACTGTGTACATGCATTGATCAACTGATCAATCGATCCACTGTCGCAGCAGGTATTCCAGAAATATTTCGCATGTACCGGTACTGTGACACGAGTTGTTAGTTTCTGAAACCATATTTCTTTGCAAATGTTAGCTCGATCGAGTATTGTTGATTTTTCTAGGTACTTATGCACCTAAATACTCTTGTGTAATTGACAGTAACTGTAATGGCAGAGCAGTACTACCTGATGGAATTTGTATGAAGCATCGGAATCCCCGTTTATATAAAAAAAAATATCAAATAGTTTCCATGTACAATTTAGGCACGCGGTTTATAGGCGCAGTCATATTGCACGATGCTGCTATGAGTGCTGTCATTTCAATAGCAGAAGTAATCAAGAAATTTAGGTTAATGAGAAATAACTTCAATGACTAAATGTGTGACAACCAATGGTTTTATAGTATTCTGTGGGTTGACAGCTTATGATTAAATTGTTTGGCGATAACATTACATGTCCTGGCATCGGACATAACGGTGCGTGCGTACGTTTAAGTCTTTTATTACGTTCTTATAGTGAAATTTCTTTTCTGGTAAGAGCATTGTGGTCTCCGAAATCACTAAACCATTGGATCTCACAGTGAGAGGTCCTTGGGTGAATAGAGACAGAGTTATGAGATTTAAAACTACTCCTCCCCACCCCAAATACTTTAACCCTTTCTTAAGACAAATTATTTGAGCTTTTGATTACAAGTTGGGTACTGATATATGGATTAATTCATGTGATCATTTCTTTGACAAATTATCAGTTATGGCTAGTCGCTATCGCCAAGGTATGGGTTAAACATCTGCTGATCGTGGTCGGCCTCTCGTTAATTCTCCGTGATCTCAGTCCACTTCTCACTAACAACCAAACTGGGAGAAATACAGTAATGCTCTAATTAATCGACTCCTTAACCACAGCATAATTATGGGTAACTTTTCAGGATTTAGTCGGAAATATGGCTTGTTGCCATTCATTGGAAAGCTCTCGGGGAGAGCTTTCCTCCGATGAATGGCAACAAGCCATATTTCCGACTAAATCCTGAAAAGTTACCCATAATTCTGCTGTGGTTATGGAGTCGATTACTTAGGGCATTACTGTAGCCTCTCCCAGTTTGAATCCATTTGAAACCTCTAGGCTGGCCCCTGAATAAATAGATTTCAAAATTCTAAATATATTGGTGATGAGCTTTGAAAACTGACTTCCTCCACTCATTATAAATAATTGTTTACTCCTGAAGCCAAAGAAAAACCAGTGGCAATTTAGTGGTGTTATATCAGACTTTGCAAAAGACTCAAACGAAAAATAAGTCTGACATGCAGATGAAAAGCAGGTTGCCTAATAGTTTTGTAAAAGTTTCGCTAGATAGTGATATCAATCAAGTGCACCAAAACACGGTATTCAAAGAATAACAGAACATTGCTCATTATTAGTGAATAGTACCAGTGGAAGATTGCAGTGATTTTAACATACATTAGATGATGCCATGAATCTCTACTCTGGCTAACGCCCGTAGAGATCATATTTCACCAGTTGGTGAATCATACAGAATTTGGGAAAAGTTTCAAGAACAAGATAATTCAAACTCAGAATTACAGGTCGAGTAATAAAGTATTATCACTACATGTATTACATGTCGATATCAATATCTGAATTAATATGCGTCGCTCATTTAACAATGACTTTTTGGAGGAGAAATTTCCAGTAGGGGTTATGTGAACATATTCATGTGGAACGAACAATGGGTTACACCTCCTCTAGAACCAATTTAAGTTGGTGCATGTAAAGTTTCATAAATACGAGGGGTGAGAAACCTGCATTGAAATAGTGTGTCTCATTTGCAGAATGAAATCCCCAGAGGGTGAATTTAGTGATGCACCTCATTCTGCTTTGGCCTCATCTTATGGAGGAATCTATAATCTCAAAGTAGCATTATTTTTAGTTACTTTTTCCCTTCTGTTCAGTTTCTATATCACCTAATTTGTAGAGATAGAATGCATAATCAAGGTGACTAAATGGGTGAACATCACCAACTTCAACTGGGGCACTTCAATCTGATCCTAGGTCTCCCATACATGTAGCAGTTGAGGCCTCAGCAGAATCAGGTTCCTAGAGGGTGAATTTGGTGACACTAGCCCGCTTTGCGGGACAGCATCACTAAATTCACCCTCTGGGGACCTCTTTCTGCAAATAACAGACACTCTATACATGTATCAAGGCTTGGGGAGAAACCTGGTACATGTACATGTAGGTACTAATTATACTAGTACCATACATCTATTATCTACATTGTAATTATACCACATGTCTATTATCGAAATATGCCATACCTGTACATCTATTATCTTAAGTCTTTGATTTACACAAAATAGTTGAAAAGAATGAACCCAAAAGGAAAGAATGAACCCAAAATAAAATATATGCAAGAGTCTTAAAATCCATCCATTTTTGTAAGAAACAAAGCTGATTCACAAGTTTGAGGGTATGAGAATCAATATAAAATCCTGATTATGCCACAAGTTGGTTGGGAGGGGGTTCCGGGATGGTGTATCACTCGTTCCATGTTGGAGACGATTCGAAGGGCATCCCCTGGAAAAGTTTTGAAAATTCAATACACTGAGTCAATTTATCAACAGTAATATCTTACTTTCAAACTTAAAATAGTTTACCCTCTCACTGTATCTTCAGTCAATATGTATTGTACATGTAAAGCTTTCAATTTCGAAAGATTTAGTGTTGGCCAATTGAAAAAAAACAACAAAAAAAAACACCCTGGCCTAATAGCTACCGGTATGGTATAAATATATACATGTATATATATATAATATATATATATATATATATCTTTATATAACAAAGCTGAGATACATGTATGTATGCAAGAATCAATTCTGATTCTCGTACAAATTTTAGGCCCTGAAGTCACCATTTACATGTACATTCCAGAATATATTTTATTTTATTATTCTTGTATTTTTAAAACTCTACACAGCATCTGGATGTGGCTGGTGATTGTTTCAAGTCTATTTGTTGACTTGTAATATAAATGTTCATAAAGATAAATGTTATTTGAAGTTGGCTCAGCTTTTTTTACTATGGTTGACACATTTGCACTGCACTGACTGTGATGGAAATTATAACCGGGCATTTTTTCTCTATGCTAGGAAATCTTGTCAACAATGGACCGTGGGAGACATTAACTCAGCACTTTGCACAGTGCGAAGCAGGATGGGCATCAATACATGCATTGTGTGCACCAAGGACAAACTAACAAAGCACTGACCTCGTACTAGATCAAACCAGTCTCCTCATATGCATAAGTGGTGAAAGACTGTTTTTGAATTTAGCCCATTTTAGGGCAGGTTTATGGAGTGTGTCTGGAACGGGAAGATATATATAAGAGAATGCATTGGCTTAACAATTTTTTATCATGTTTTTTAAATAAATGTTTCATCAATTTTTAGGACATAAAATAAAAAAAGATCCATTACCCTGCAGGGAGCCCCACACATATATAGAAGCACATAGAAGAGTGTCGTCTGCTCATGTTTGTCTGGGGCTCTGTATGGGTGAAATTATAAAATTGTTAAAGAATACAAGAACAAATTATTAAAATTGTTAAAAATTGTTAGGCCAATGCATTCTCTTATATATGCGAGGCGACCTATGGTCGACTCACATATATAAGAGAATGCATTGGCACAGGGTAAACAAAATCCCGACTTCCAACTGGATTTGATATGGCGGTTCACATATTAGGGCACTCCAATCTATATGTATATGTACCCTCTCCCCAATGTTGCCAGAAGTACACATTTGTCCCCTCAGCAATATGCATTCAATCTAGTTATGGTGTGCTTAATCAGCAGATTCTCCCAATGAAATCAATATCTATAAGGAGAATTCGCTATCCAAAAGGTCATCCCTGAGACATGTGACAATTAAATGGAGGAACCAAGTCTGCAAATAGTGTGTCTGTTATTTGCAGAATGAGACCCACAGAGGGTGAATTTAGTGATGCTATCCCACACAGCAGACTAGCATAACCAAATTCACCCTCTGGGGACCTCATTCTGCTTAGGCCTCATCTTCTGAGAAGTACCTATATATGTACCTACATGTATAGTATCAAATTAATACTGTTTTTAGTGACTTTTCCCTTCTGGGAGGTTTCTATATCCCCTAATTTGCAGAAGATAAAATGCATAATCGAGGTGACTAATGGGTGAACATCACCAACTTCAACTGGGGAACTTGAATCTGATCCTAGGTCTCCCATAGCAGTTGAGGCCAAGGCAGAATTAGGTTCCTAGAAGGTGGATTTGGTGTTGCTAGCCTGCTGTGCGGGATATCTTCACTAAATATACCCTCTGGGGACCTCTTTCTTCAAATAACAGACACACTATTTGCAGGCTTGGTGATATTAAATGGAGGAATCTCTACACTGTGATATAAAGCTGTGTCAAAACAGATAATTCCCTGCTCTTAACCCTTTCTATACTAAACACTCATTGATGATTACAGTAATGCTCTAAGTAATAGACTTCTTAACCACAGCAGAATTATGGGTAACTTTTCAGGATATAGTCGGAAATATGGCTTGTTGCCATTCATCGGAAAGCTCTCAGTGAGAGCTTTCCGATGAATGGCAAGAAGCCATATTTCTGACTAAATCCTGAAAAGTTACCCATAATTCTGCTGTGGTTAAGGAGTCCATTACTTAGGGTATTACTGTAGGTTTGGGTTCTGTCCCTCGATTTTAACTGCAGTTATGGTCCTTGTTGATTTATAATTTGATGATTATTTTGGTTTCCGGGTGATGGCTTTAGTTATAAATAACTGTCTGTTTTCAAATTTGACATACATGTATGGATTACTCATTATGGCCCTTTGTTGAAATCACCACGGGCATGTTTTGCTACACCCAAGCGATGTTCATGTTGTGAAATGCAACTGATTTTATTTAGCATTTTAGACATTGTCATTGCAAATGACTTAATTGAATGGATATAATACATGTAGATGTTTTAGCCCGATAATGTGAAAATTATAAGACTAATTGATGCCAATTGGCCGATTAATCATATTTTCTTTTCAAATGAAGCGATTCTCTCCACAGCTCAAGCAGTCACTGTTGTCATTCAGGATACAACTTGTTGCCATGCAGGATACAAGTTCGGAAACCGCCTAGGCTTTTTTTTTATTCAGTTAGGCCAGTTAAACGTCGCACTTCCATCGCATCAAATACAATTCAATTAGGTCCGATGTAACTGCGAAAAACCAAGTTTCATTACTTACGGTCAAATTAGGCACTGAAAGTCCCTCAATGTATTTATTATAAACAACCATTTCACATAATAACCCTTTCTATACTAAACACTCATTGACGAGTACCCTGTACATGTACTAGTACATGTAGTTCCCTTAGGAAATGTTCAGATATTAAGATCAACAAGTGACCATAGGGTGTGGTCGTTTGCTGAACTTGTTATCAAATCATTTTCCACTAATGAATATGTATTCTTCTTTACTTGTACTAAAATTATTTGTCAAGCTGTCGTCTGCTCGTATATCCTTAACATCTCTCACAATGAATAGTAGACCATTCCAATGTATATTTTTATAACTTAGAATAGAAAGGATTAAATATGCGTATGTGAATAGTGAGGTTGAAGCGGAGTTCAATGGGACATCACATGTGTGGCACTATCTAGCTTAAAATTATTGTTGCACACATTATCATACCTGGTGTACAATGTATATTATATATATTTTTGTGATCACTAAAATAGCAATAAACATGATAAGACAGTGACCAGGTACAAAGTACATGATTTGTACAAATGACCCTGTGACCAGACTGGAGTATGCCACAGAGATATAATGGGTATATCATGTAGATATATACTAGTGTCTGACAGCTACATCTACATGTAATGAGGCTATACATGTACTCCCTATCAGCTAGATGTAATGAGACTGAATGCTATTTAAGGGGGAGACGTTTTGCTTAAATCCAGCCAAAAATGGCAAGATATTTTCAACAAAGAATTTCTCTGGATCTATCTGCCGAAACATCTTGATTTTAACATATCATTATCTTCATTGTGTGTACCGGTAGAATCAGCAATTGTTAAGAAACGACCAAAACGATGCATTTTTAATACATTTGAGAGGTTGAAAATATTATGTTCTGTTTTGTTCCCTTCCGTAACAAGAACTGCTAGAATAATTAGTTATTTGACACAACAATCCCATCACCAAAGAGCTTATTGTCTTGGCTCTATAACAGGAGGCTTCATTTGTATTATAATGTTGTGTAATATACATGTAACATCATACCCCCATGTATTATAATGAAGAATAAAGCAGTCACAAATATTCCAGCTCATTGACAACAACTGTTGATGTCCAATGTGGTCCACTCAAGCAGGGGGGAATTACCAGTGTTAAGAGATATGGTGGTCAGATTTAACAAGGTTATGAACCCATGACCCAGAACTCATATCAGCCCAATTTTTCATTGATCAACAGGCATAACATGAATATTCTCAAATGTAGAAAATTATTTATGGATAGTTGCCTTACTACATGTAAATGAAAATAATCATTAAATTTCAAGAATAATTAAGTCTCCTCTCATGATCCATTTGTTTAGAATTCAGCAGGACCGACCAGCATCATAGCAAATTAGCATGACCACTTAACCAGGGTGTTAATTATTCCACCCTGATGATTTAAATATGATAGTGTTAGTCTCTGAAACTGTTCAAAGGACTCTGAATGTTTTTTGCGGTATGTTCTGTGCTTAATGAATCTCCTACATACTGTTACTAGAACAGGTAGGAAAAATAATCCCCCACACCAGGAATAAATTGGATAGATAGTGTAATATAATGATACAGGTGTCGTTAGGTTTGGTGGTATTTTGAAATACCGATTTTAATTATACAGGTGTAGGATAATGATACAGGTGTAGTTGGTGCTGGGTGGTATTTTGGTAAACCGATTATAATCAGTACAAATTTCAATGCTGTCACCGTTACCATCGATTTTGTTTTTAATCAGTACACCCAAAATCATGGTACAGTTGCAGTTTGTGTGAATAGTTTGAAGGTAAAACCCCATATTATTCATAATTGCTCAACAATGAATATTTACATAGCCCATCTAAGCTGTCTGTGTTACACTAAATTCTGCTTGGTGATTGGTCAACTGTCAATTGGGTCACCCATTTCATACCCCAATAACACAGACCGTAACATGAACACGATGTGACAAATTGTTGACCTAATCTGAACTAATCACTAAAAGCTGTCATCAAAATAATTGGACGTGCTTTTCAAAGTTCAGCCGAATTACATCTGAAGCAAGTTATTTATATCGATCACCTTATCATTGCTAAGTGCTTGGAAATCTTATATTAGGCTGACGTAATGTACATTGTGGGCTAGTCTCAAATTCTTGGCAGATTTTGTGAAAATAAGTAAGAATACACTCAGCTTATTTATGGAAATAAATCATCAAAATGCTATATAAATATAAGAAATGAATGTAGTGGGTGTGTGTGTGTTATTGGGAGCACATTTACTGAGAACCACTGAACTGCGTGAACCGCAAACTTTGTTGTTCACAAAATGTGCCCCAACAACCACAGAGTTGTATTTTCCAATAACACACACACCCACTACATTCATTTCTTTAATGTAGGTGGGCTACTATTAATTTGATTGTTTTGTTCTGTTTACCTGTAGAGTCAATTTATAGCTCAGTCATAAACTTAGTGCATACCCTTCTACATCAATCTGCTAAAGTTGTCCTGTTGACTAAGTAAATTTTTATTCTAATTTTATTTTTGGCTTGTTGCCATTCATCGGAAAACTCTCAGTGAGAGCTTTCCGATGAATGACAACAAGCCATATTTCCAACTAAATCCTGTAAAGTTACCCATAATTCTGCTGTGGTTAAGGAGTCCATTATTTAGGGCATTACTATATCAGGTGTACAACATCGATTTGACATAGTGTATGACAGACATTGGCTTGGCCACTTACATAAAATTCATTTCCAAATTACAGTAGGCCTATCTTGTTAGTGTTAGATATTATCTGGTTCCTTTTTTGGAAAGCTACCTTTAGTTACTGGGTATACATGTGGAAGTAATTGATAATAAGGTATACTGCAGTGTGAATTTAGAATTACCACAGTATTTTTATATGCTAATACGGCCCAGCACTAGGTGCATTATAGTCTTGAAGTGTGGTATAGTGATACAGGTTCAGCAAATGGATAATAATGAGGTCTCCTGCACCTGCATCATTCAGACATGTAATGTGCATCGACGTGCACCCACTCCACTCTGGCGAATCGTCAAATTCCTGAATCAGCCAGATGCATTACCTTGTAATGTCAGCATGTTCAGGCAAACACAAACAAATTGTTGATAATTGGGTTTCACATATTATCTGGGGAATCTTCTGAGGCTAAATGAGCCAGGTATATTGCATTGTACAGTAATGTCTTAAATAATTGACTCCTTACAAGAGCAGAATATGGGTAACTTTTCGGGATTTAGAGGGAAATATGGCTTGTTGCCATTCATCTGAAAGCTCTCAGTGAGAGCTTTCCGATGAATGGCAACAAGCCATATTTCCGACTATATCCTGAAAAGTTACCCATAATTCAGCTGTTAAGGAGTCGATTATTTAGGACATTACTGTAATTGGACTGGATCAAAGCCTGAATCTGCAAGATAAAATGTCAGCATGCCTTGAAATAGTGTGTCTGTTATTTGCAGAATGAGTTACCCAGAGGGTGAATATAGTGAACGCTATCACGTGCGGTGGGTTTTATCATCACCAAATTCACCCTCTGAGAACCTCATTCTGCTTAGGCCTCAACTGCTGTGGGAGACCTACGATCAGATTGAAGTTCTCCAGTTGAAGTTGGTGATGTTCACCGTTAGTCGCCTCGATTATGCATTTTATCTTCTGCAAATTAGGGGATATACATGTAGAAACTGAACAGAAGGGACTAAAAATAATGTTATTTTGAGACTATAGATACTTCCCAGAAGACGAGTCCTAAGCAGAATGAGGTCCTCAGAGTGAATTTGTTGATGCTAGCCCACTGTGCAGGATAGCATCACTATATTCACCCTCAGGGACCTCATTCTGCAAATGATAGACACTATTTCAAGGCTTGATTGTCAGCATGTTCAGGGTATATCGCATTGTAATATCAGTATGTTTATGCCCAACCAAAAGAATATTGTTACTTATGTTTCATATACAATATGGAGAACCTTCATAGTCTGTACAGGCTTCCCAAAGGAGCTTGAATTTGACAAATGCCTATTCAATAACCTAAAAAATTGCGGTTGGGGTCCCTAAATAGCCTTGAATTTCAGCAATATTTGCTCTGCTTGCTGGACTACAATGTTCAATTCGTGAAAATTGCTGAGAATTTTCATTGAGCAACTTTCAATAGTAAAATTAAGGGCATTGAAAAATCTTGAAAATTATCGAGAAATGGGCTTTAAGTTTATTAGGTATGATCTGCTAAAGCATCTGGGTAATATCAGCATGTTTAGGCCTGACCAAACAGATATTTCTCGTATGAAACATAATCATAAATCTAATTGAAGAAAATCCACACCAAAATATTTGACGTTGTGTGGCCTAGTGCATGTCACAATGACTTGCTTATTGAAGTGAAAGCCTCAGGTGCATCACATGTTAAGTGAAAACCTTTTTACTTGTAGTAACTCGGTAATTGGTGTAATTTAATATCTTGTCATCCCTTTCACACATTTTCTTCTGAGCGAGGCTAATTCAATATTGTTCACTTTGTGTTAAATTGTTTTGAAACAAAATGTGTTTTCAAACAAATACATTTTTGGTAGATTTGGTAAATTACAGTACTTATAAGTATCTCAATTTTTCCTAAACATGGGTACATTTTGTGCCTTACTTCATACGGTAATATCACAATTCTTGAACTAGGGTACATTTACTATCCATGAAAACCAATGTGAGAAAACCAAATAAATAGCAAATGTATAACTGATAGTAAGTGCAGAATGAGAACTTTATTTTAGGCTTTTGGTTCAAAACCAAATTTGGTATCTGAGTTTATCAGCTCAAAACACAGGTCAAGTTTGAATATGGGTTTGGTCCGCCCATTTTTGCCAGAGTTATGGCCCCATTTCGACTTAGAATACATGTATGTCTGTTTGGAAAGTTTCTGGATGATAACTTTATTTTAGGTTATCGGATTGAAACCAAATTTGGTATGTGAGTTTACGAGCTAAAAATACAGGTCACCTTCGAATATGGTTTCGGTCTGCTTTTGTTTTCCGGAGTTATGGCCCCTCTTGGACTGAGAATTTTGTCGTTTTGAGGTTTCTGGATGATAACTTTAGTTTGTGTGATCCGATATGAACCAATTTGGTATGTGATGTTATCAGCTCCAAATACAGGTCATGTTCGAATATGGGTTCAGTCCACCCATTTTTCCGGAGTTATGGTCCTTGTCAACTTAGAATTTGCCAATTATTTTGGTTTCCTAATGATAACTTTAGTTTTTGTAATCTTGATTGTTTTTTAATTTGGTACATGTATTAACCACATGAAGATACAGGTCAATTTTGAATTTGGGTTTGGTCTGCCCATTTTTGCCGGAGTTATGGTCCTTATTGACTTAAAATTTGCCGATTATTTTCGTTTCCGGATGATAACTTTTTTGATAATACATCTGATTTTTTTAAAACTCAACTGAATCTCTTGATATTTGGTACGTGGTTCAAATTTCAGAAGACAAAGGCCAAGTTTGAATTTGGTCATGGTCCAATGAATTTTGACCCAAGTTGAAAAAAAAAACCTATCCTTACGAAAAAGCCAACTTTTCGGGGGACACATGGTCGGCGTACTTTTAATTTAACTTATTCTTTACAACTACTTTATAACTCATATTTCTTTACAAATTATGCTTCTTTATAACTAATTTTTCTGTACTTTTTGCTCAAAGTGTTTTCTGAAAAACCAATATTTCATTCCTATTTCTTTCTAACTTATATTTCTTAATAAATCATATTTCTGTTTTTCTAGGTGGCTTCTGTATAATTCCTATTTCTTTTTAACTCTTTCGCTGCCACCCCGCCACACGGACATATTCCCCAGTGCCAAGCATTCTGGGTGTAAATACAAGTATTTTATGTATATGTGGATAATGCAATGACTATCGGGTAAATATTATCGGTGTTAGTTGAAACTTCACATGTGGGTATATATGACAATGACATATTACCTGCCCCGACGTGGAGACCCATTCAAGGTCAAAGCCTTTGGGTCACGTGCCATTGGCGGCCATCGTGGATTTGCTTTAATTTATGTTTATCGGTAATGTTTTTCAATTTTCAATTCATATATGATTAAATGTTTGTTTTTTGTTCTATTGTTCTATCCCATTAATTAATGCTTCAGTTAATCATATTCCGGCTACTATTCCGTATTTTTCACCGACCTCATTCCGACATAATTTTTGGACGCTAAACTGATCAGCAGAAAGGAGGCCGTCAATTATGATGTTTATTTTCCACTCATATATCGCATCCCATGCACCAAAAGTTAATTTGTCAATGGTATATTCTGGCTCGGACTGTACTCATAGAACTTCAGGAGTAGCATGACTTTGACTGACCTTTCTTCTAAATTGTCAGCGAACACCAGCACTCTACATAAAATAAATGAACACCCGTTGTAATGCAACAAAACAATATAATTACGACCCGTAAACCAGGTGCACCCCCGAACTCGCATAAATGCGTATTTGGCAGCGACTGGGTAACTCGCATTTATGCGAGCTTGGCATCGAAAGAGTTAACTCTTATTTCTTTACAGTTCTTTTAGAACTCATATCTCTTTACAAATTATGTTTCATTATGACTCACATTTTTTTTTATTTTTTTTTCCAGGGTGGTTTCTTTGGCTGGTGCCCATCCCCAGCTGAGGGGTATAGGATTTTAAGGGTGTGTGTCGACCATAACGCGGAGCCGCCGTGGGAGCCCAGCTAATATTTGCTATAAGCGGGTGTTACTACTGGCCAGGTAAGTAAGAAGGCTATTTCATTTCAGAAGCTTCAGCGGAACATGAGACCTAAAATAAAAATATGTGTTTTATTCAGACATGTTTACTTCTGGAGTGCCAATTTCGGGAGATTGAAATTCCAAATTCAGGAGATCTGGCTTAAATTCGGGAGACTTTTTATTAGCTCACATGAGACGAATGGTCCCTAGGTGGCTGGGATTCAGTTCTGTTCAAATGGGGGTCACATGGTCAAAAAAGTGGCATAGTTAGGGACCTAACTCTTTCCATCCATAGTTATTCTTAAAACATCTCAAGAATCATCGGGGCTATTTAGCTTATAATTGGTATGGAAGGTCCTTGGGTGACAGATGTGTTAAAATGAGGTCAACTGGGCAAATAAGGGCGGAGCCAGGGACATAACTTGTCCATCCATTGTAATTCTTAAAATGTCTTCCTATCAAGAACCATCAGACCTATTCAGCTTACATTTGGAATGGGTGACAGGATTCAGATTTGATTCAGAATTGGATCACTGGGTCAAATAGGGTCAGAGCCACGGACATAATTCTTTCCCTCATTAGTTATTTTTAAAACATCTTCTCAAGAACCATTTGGCATATTTAGCATACATTTTGGTATAGAGAGTCCTTGGGTAACTGGGATTCAGATCTGTTCAAATGGGTTCACCAGGTCAAATAGGGGTGCGACCAGGGACATAACTCTTCCCCCATAGTAATTCTTAAAATGGCTCCTCCTCAAGAGCCATCAGTCCTATTTAGCTTATACATGTATGTAGTAACTATTATGGAGGGTCCTTGTGTTACTTGGGACTGGGTTACACGATTTGTTAAAATGGGTTTGACCAATCAAGAAATGGCATTTTGTGTATATTGCTTATGGAGAGTTGGGATTAAAATTTGTTTGTATGGGGTCCACCATTAAAAAATGGAGGCATGTCAGGTTGTAACTTTGCCACAGTTGGGAAAGCTTGAGGTATCAGTTGTAAAATTCCAACATGTGCAAAGGAATTTTACGAACTTGTGCTTGCTTCAGTTGGGAGGGAGCAGACTATGGACTATGTGGGGTGAGGGATCTGGACCATATTTCAAGGTGGACACCCCACTGCTCAACAAAGACCCTCTAGGCTACGTCCCTCTTTGGGACTACTTGTTTTTAAGTGAATTTGACAAGTACTAACTCTTATGGTCTTCTGAGTCCCAGTCTTCTCAGTCTTTACAGTCTGGTGATCGTCTCCACAGTCATTGACTGTCTTGTAATTAAAATCTTTCTAGTTTTATTCTAATTATTACCAAATAACCAAATGAGGGGAACATCATAACAAAACTTTAATATATCAGTTTAATTGGAACAATACAATAACTGACGTACATCAAGGAATAAATTGTCTTTGAGACTTTGACACCACCCCATTCTGGATGAAAGCATGTGCAGCAATCCCTCGGTGATGACTGATGAAGTCATCCAGCTGGTTTGCTCTGTTATCACATACAAGATGTCATCACTTCTTTTTATAACTTTGGGTAAACATGATTCTGTTTCATTTTATGATGCTGTGTATGTAGTCATTAAATCCAAGTGGTTTCTTTTTGTCCTTGCTATTTTAATTGAATGAGAGGTGTCATGAGTTACAGCCTACAGGGTAAGCTGTGGATAGTCAGGTGAATATTAATTACCCAGGTTAATTACAAGGCCAGTTTTATTTTCATTACTGTCACCTTTTTGTGACTGCTATTGTATATCAGTTACATGTGGCTGTGTGTGTGTAGGATATATTTGTTTTTCAATTTCACCAAATTTGGGACAAACTGTTTCCTGATCGGGAGTGTGGTTGAAGGGGCTCAATTTCGGCCGACTCCCACCTAAATCGGGACAGTAAACAAGTCTGGTTTTACCCATATAATTGTAAAGAATTCACCTGTTGATATATAGGTCAGGAGAAAATTATTTTTATATGCAATTTTATCTTCCTTCATATATAATGTATTCTAAATCTCCTGGTGTGACTCTGTGGTTGTCGTTGAAAAATGAGTGACCCTAATCTGGGATTGTATGCTTACTGAGGGTGGGAATAACAATGTCATGTATGCAATGATGGATATAATAATCGGTGTAAAGCACATTGCAACTCCTACTTGCTAATTATTCATGACATAACATTGAGAACAATTAATGTACATGAATGATTCAATGGTTCTCGTTATCATCCAATTACAACAGCAACGGAATTTCACCAAAAGCCGATTTAGTTATCCAAATTAGTTTATTACCAATAAATACTCACAAATACCAATCACGATATCGTATTTGCTGTAAAAGTCCTACAATAATGGTTTTTCTTGGCAGTTTGGAGGTGAGCAAGTGTTGTTTACAACTTCCATATATGCTGATTCCTAATTCAAAGGTGTCATGAATGTAAATACATTCCATGTGTAACCAGCATGGTGCCATATAAACATGTCTATTTCCATGGATAAAACATGATTACTGATTCATAAATAAGTATAATGTATGTTCCCGCACAGCATCTATCACAACATACTGTATTCTTGTTGATGACGATAGTTTTCATTGAATTCTACTCTGAAATTACTGATTGCACATGGAGCTGTGACCTCTCATAACTGCATGCACACATGTCTGTACTATTTCTGTAAGATTTTTCCAAGCCGCCAATTATTCACGGTGGTGAAAAATAACAGACTTAAAAAATTTATATCTAATAACTCTTGAGCTTTGATGGGTGGGTTCCTCGACTTGAATAAATAGAGGATCTACAACGAGTCCCCAGTTTATAACGGAATTTACAAAACGAGTTCAGTAAATTAGGTCTGGACCGAGCCTTTGGTGAGGTCCAGACCTAATTTACTAGACGAGTTTTGTAAATTCCAATATAAACAGGGGACGAGTTGTAGATTCTATTTATTACATGATCCAAAAACTCGACAAAATACTCTTACATCAACAAATCAGACGCGAAACTAACATCGGCTTCTATAAGGCATGCGACAACGTTTCAGTAACTATGCGTTGTTTGTCCGCGTAAAGAAATAGTCCCGGATAAATAAAGACTCTTTGGCGTATTTAATGGCGTATATTTAATAACATAACTTTTCAAACTCTTCATTCATTATAGTTTGTTGGAAAAATATTGAAGCCATAGTATTTTGAGACGTAGCGTACGGAATGTAAAGAGACGACAAACCGGAAGTCAAATGTCACCTGGCCACTATTTCCTGTTATTAAACGAACGTTTAATATCACAATTTATAGAACAAGGGGTTAATAACAGTTATGAGTGACGTCAGATACTTCAGGGGTTAACATAACTTATTATTAGACCTGAAAATAGATAGGATTTTCCCAGCGACGTTCAACGTCACAACGTCTTGTCCAATCAAAGCGAGTTTCATATAATAAAACAGTTATCGCATTGTTTCTTAGTTGACACGAGGAATTGTCAGCCCTTGGAAGTCAATATTCACCTCGGCCTACGGCCTTGGTGAATATTGACTTCCTCGGGTTGACAATTCCACGGGTCAACCTTGAAACAATGCGATAACTGTATAATAAAATATGTTTTTACCCCCCCCCCCCCCCCCCCCCCCCCCCACCCCCAAAGCCAAAGAAATCGTAATTTAGTGGTGTTTAATCGGATTATGCATCTTTTAAAAAAAAATCATTATATTATAATTACAGATAGATTATATAGACTTGCATTAACAGTATATCAAACATGAAACAGTTCATCGGTGAAAACCAATATGTTGACCTACTCAACCACCCTACCACGGCGGCTGCCATAGCAACACACAAGATCTATGAGAACGAAGAGGTAAACTAATTTCCAAAACACTCCCGATCTACTGACCAAGTCTGGAAATAGGGCCTGATATTTTCAGAATGAGGTCCCCAGAGAGTGAATTTAGTGACGGTATCCCGCACAGTTCGCAAGCATCACCAAATTCACCCTCTGGTGACCTCATTCTGCTTAGGCCTTATCTTTTTGGAAGTATTTATAGTCTCAAATTAACATTGATCTTAGTTTTTCCTTTCTGTTCAGTTTCTATATTCCCTAATTTGCAGAAGATAACAGGCATAATCTATATCACTAATGGGTGAACATCACCAACATCATCTGGGGAACTTCTATCTGATCCTAGGTCTCCCATAGTAGTTTAAGGCCTGAGCAGAATGAGGTTCCCAGAGGCTGAATTTGGTGATGCTAGCCTGACCTCATTCTGCAAATGTCAGACACACTGTTTGCAGGCTTGCTGCTGACATGACTATATTATTGGAGCATGGTGGTCTAGTATTTAGAGCAAAGAGCTTATGCTGTAAACAAGTCTAGAAATAGTGTCTGATATTTTCAGAAATTGCGATCAGTCATGTACAGTGTGATATTCTGTTATTTGATATTTTCTCATAATACTTAATCTCTTATATGCACTGGCACAGGATCTTTAATGCTGCATCAGCACTGTTCCTGTCATGAAAGGGTTAAAAAACCAAAATCCTAATGCACTTGGTATGGAGAGCTGCAGCCAACGACAGCATGAAGTCAGGAAACAGGATAAATCTGAATAATAGTTCCTATGTATTTGCACAATATTTTCTCTTGTTGTCCGACTACGAATCTCAAGTGGAGTATTTCACCATTTGTTAAAAGAATTATCTCACTTTCTGACATTTATGAATATTTTTTCAGTGTGAGGATGCATTCTGCCTCGGCAATCTTGCCGATATCATAGCAAAGAACATCAAATGGCATCAGTATCTACCTCGTGTCAAACCTTTCTACGGTGAGTATTTAATCTTGCTGATATCACAGCAAAGAACATCAAATGCCATCCGTATTTGCCTCGGTGTCAAACCTTTCTACAGTGAGTATTTAATCTCACCGACATCATTTTTACATTTGTGCATAGTTCAACAATTGTGTTCTCTGAAATAGTACATTCGATGTGGTTGGAATTTCCGACAGTCTTAGTTCATTGTGACATTCTTCCAATTGGGATAGTGTTTGGATTGGGTACTAACTGATTGGTTTTATTCAATGAAATAAGTCCATAATTTGTCTTAATATAATATAACATTCTGTCCATCTGTGAACATTTCAGTTCTATATTACTAGTAAGTAAAAATGAAAATCTCACCCGATCTGAAAAATAAAATTGGTTTCATGATATGTTAGTTAACTATAAATATAAAAGAGTAGGATCTGTCTGTCTGTTCGGATTTTTCTCCCAGACCCCTAGACCGATTTCAACCATATTTGGTGTGGTGACTCGGGTTGCCCTGGCAGAGGTTATAACGGTGTTAGTTTTTCAAAATATTTTCCTTATATCTTCCCATCCAACTTATTCAGCATATGATGATATCATCAGAAAAGGAAGCTCCAAAACATATATATATCCAAGTTATCTGTTCGAAGAGAATTTAACATCTTTTTAACCCTTTGAGTGCCAGGGGCCGATATTATCGGCCCTAAACCTACACAATAAGTCTGTTAAAGAATATAATAAAATATATTAAAATTGTAAAAAAAAAAAAATTGTTAAGCCAATGCATTCTCTTATATATGCGAGGCGACCTATGGTCGACTCGCATATATAAGAGAATGCATTGGCACAGGGTATATGGGTTGATACAAAAATCGGACCTGACACTCAAAGGGTTAAACAAATATTCATTGTTGAAGTACATGTATATGTATATTCTTGCTGGTGCTGTGTATGTTTTGAGTGCAATTGCATCCTTTCACAATTTTTGCGATGGAAGCGGGATAGAATCTTGTAGTTCACTTGCGAATTTTGCGCAAAGCATTATGGTAGGAAAAGGGGGCTATTTTTTTTTTTATTTAGTTATCCTTTTTGTAACACTTGGTGGACACTTGAAGGCTACAGATGTCCTGTATGCATGTGGAATATATATATATATATATTTGTACCTATTTTCCGACACTCTTCAATGATATTAATTGCTATGTACTGACATAATCAGGTGCACAAGCATGATGTTGGCATTTGATACTAATAGTCCTTCTATATTTGGTTTGTCTGTTTGTAAATAGAAAGTTACGCTCTCCACCTTTCAGCTGTGAAGTGTAATGATGAATTCGCTGTCCTCAAGCTACTGAGTGATATGGGACTTTCATTCGACTGCGCCAGCAAAGTGAGTAGTTATGAGTCACCACTTCCGTTTCTATTTGTCAAAATCCATAGCCAAAGGCAGGAGTAGCTGACATCAGTGGAGGAGTTTTGTGACAGTGTGTGTATCTTTGATGTAAATAACCTTGAAAACTTTCCAAAAACACTGTCATACTTCTATAATACATGTATCTCCGGTTCAACCATCGGCTGATTGTGCCACCGGACAAGCCTGAGTTTAGTTTGCCTGTCATTTGCAGAATGACGTCCCCAGAGGATGAATTTAGTGACGCATCACAAAATTCATCCTCTGAGGACCTCATTCTGCATGGCCTCATATGCTATGGGAGACATTGACTCAGATTGAAGTTCCCAAATGGTGAATATTGTGATGTGCACCCATTGGGAACCTCAATTATGCAATGTGTTGTCTGCCAATTTGGGGATATAGGTAAACTAAACTGAAAAAGAAATAGAATCTATGTGAAAAAGTTTCTATAGAAATTTGATAATAAAGAAACTTTCCAGAGGCCTAAGCAGAATGAGGTCCCCAGCAGAATGAGGTCCCCAGAGTGTGAATTTAGTGATGCTATCCCGCATACGTTCGCCAAATGCAAAAATAATTCACATTTGGCAAAACGATTTTTCATTTGGCAAGCCACTTTTCCTATCCTAAAGAAAGTTGAAAATACTGGTCGCACAATACCATTCATTTTAGAAAAGCATTACAATTAGTGGTCTGTTTTAAGGTTAGGAAACGTTAACACTTCAATAAAAATGCTGTTAGTCTGTCGATTGTCAAAATATTAGAAACTGAATGAATTTTGCTACATCTAACATCGTTTGCCAAAATTTATTTTCATTTGGCGAAAGTAAATTCCGGACAGTGCGGACACTGCTCCAGATAATTGGTAATCAGTCAGAGAGACTTCATTATTGGCGTATTACTATTTTAATGTATACTTTTTAAGATTGAATGGAAGAATGTTTCAAAAATCGAGGATTATTTTTTTTGTTTAATCCTTCCATGTCTGGAGCTTCCTGAAATTTTGCGAAAACCCTGTGCCAATACATTCTCTTATATATGTGAGTCTCCCATAGGGAGTCTTGCATATATAAGAGAATACATTGGCCTAACAATATTTACCTTGACCTTGTAAGCCAATGCATTCTCTTATATATGGGAGACTTGCATATGTAAGAAAATAGAGAATGCTATGGCACAGGATCTTTAATTAATGCTGCACCAGCACAGCTCCCTTCATGAAAGGGTTAAATCACGGTGGGGAATCACGTGGTTTCGAGTTGATGAGTATCATGCATTTAAAATGGCCGAGGCGATCTAAAATGCGATCAGAAGCGCGTAAAAAAGGTAATAAACTAAGATATGACATATTACATATTATTTTGACAGCTACAAGCAGTTGCTCTAATATTTTTCAAACAAGCTGATACCTCATTTATGTCTATTAAAATAGCCGGTGTCCATGCGTGCGTCTAGAAATGGTTTCCGGATGATAACTCTAGTTTCGGTTATTAGATCAAAAGCAAATTTCATAGGTGAGTTTATCAGACCAAAATACAGGTCACGTTCGAATATGGGTTTGCTCCGCCCATTTTTGCGAGAGTTATGGCCCTTGTTGTCCGCCGACCCCAACGGGTTCGGAGGACTATTATAATCAGCCTGTGCGTCCGTCCGTCCGTCCGTGCGTGCGTCCGAGGTTTCCGGATGATAACTTTAGTTTGAGTGAACCAAATTAAATTAAATTTGGTATGTGGGTTTACTAGCAGAAAAGACAGGTTAAGTTCGAATTCTGGTTCCGTCCGCCAATTTTCACCAGAGTTATGCCCCCTTTTCGACTTAGAATTTGACCGTCTGTTAACATTTTTGGTTTCCAACCGATAACTCCAGTTTGGATTATTTGATCTGAACCAAAGTTGGTATGTGTATTTCCCAGCTAAAGATACAGGACAAGTTCGAATATGGGTTCCGTTCAATTATTTTTACATGAGTTACGGCCCTTTTTCGACTTAGAATTTGACCATCTGTTAACATTTTTGGTTTCCGACCGATAACTCCAGTTTGAATTATTTGACCTGAACCAAAGTTGGTATGTATCTTTCTCCCAGCAAAACACAGGTCAAGTTCGAATTCGGGTTCCGCACGCCAATTTTCACCAGAGTTATGTCCCTTTTTGACTTAGAATTTTTGCCAATTTGAGGTTTCCAGATGATAACTTTAGTAAATGTGTACTGAATGAAATTAAATTTGGTATGTAGGTTTACTAGCACTAAAGACAGGTTTTTATGCGCAAACAACGGTCGTATCAAGCCGACCCTTAGAAGCGGACATGAGGTCTACTGACCTTTTATTTTACTTAGAATCTTGTAATTTTCTGGTTTCCGGATGATAACTTAAGTTTGTGTGATCATATCTGAACCAAATTTGGTATGTGAGTTTATCAGCCCTATATACAGGTCAGGTTCGAATATGGTTTGCTCCGCCCATTTTTGCGAGAGTTGTGGCCCTTTTTGTCCGCCGACCCAACGGGTTCGGAGGACTATTATAATCAGCACGTCCGTCCGTACGTGCGTCCGAGGTTTCCGGATGATAACTTTAATTAGAGTGAACCAAATTAAATTAAATTTGGTATGTGTGTTTACTAGCAGAAAAGACAGGTCAAGTTCGAATACTGGTACCGTCAGGCAATTTTCACCAGTTATGCCCCTTTTTGTCCGCCGACCCAACGGGTTCGGAGGACTATTATAATCAGCCTGTGCGTGCGTCCGTCGGAGGTTTCCGGATGATAACTTTAGTTAGAGTGAACCAAATTAAATTAACTTTGGTATGTGGGTTTACTAGCAGAAAAGACAGGTCAAGTTCAAATTCTGGTTCCGTCCGCCAATTTTCACCAGAGTTATGCCCCCTTTTCGACTTAGAATTTGACCATCTGTTAACATTTTTGGTTTCCGACCGATAACTCCAGTTTGGATTATTTGATCTGAACCAAAGTTGGTATGTGTATTTCCCAGCTAAAGATACAGGCCAAGTTCGAATATGGGTTCCGCCCGCCAATTTTATGTTATGTTCCTTTTTTACTTAGAATTTTTGCCAATTTGAGTTTTCCGCATGATAACTTTAGTAAATGTGTACTGAATGAAATTAAATTTGGTATGTAGGTTTACTAGCACTAAAGACAGGTTTTATGCGCAAACAACGTTCGTATCAAGCCCTGATAACTTCAGTTTGTGTGATCATATCTGAACCAAATTTGGAATGTGCGTTTATCAGCTCGAAATACAGGTCAAGTTTGAATATGGGTACAATCCGCCCATTCTTTTCTAGAGTTATGGGAACTTATGGCCCTTTTTCGACTTAGAATCCTGTCAATTTCTGGTTTCCGGATGATAACTATAGTTTGTGTGATCATATCTGAATCAAATTTGGTATATGAGTTTATCAGCTTGAAATACAGATCAAGTTCGAATATGGGTACGATCCGCCCATTTTGTTCTGAAATTTAGTATCGGATTTAGGGTCCTTGTTATTTTTTTCAGAAAAGCTGATGCCCCCCAATGAAGCCACTTTTTGGGGGGACACTGTGGCCGGACGGCCTTTTATTTTTTTGTGCATTTGCACATTTTGAATGCATGGTACTCACCAACCTCGAAACCACGTGATTCCTCACCATGTAAATACTGATCTTGATTTAGCGTAAACTTTTGCCTATATTCAACGTACAATTTCCCATAAATTTCAGGCTGAACTAGAAAAAGTTCTGAAGCTAGGAGTCGATCCTTCGAGAATTATCTACGCAAATCCGTGCAAGCAGACATCTTACATCAAGTATGCCAAGAAACGCGGCGTCGATATGATGACATTCGACAATGAGGCGGAGCTGATAAAAATCAAAGCTCATTTCCCAACTGCTCAGTAAGTTCATAATCAGTCCCCAGTAAGTTCATGATCCATCCCCAGTAAGTTCATGATCCGTCTTCAGTAAGTTCATGATCCGTCCCCAGTAAGTTCATGATCCGTCCCCAGTAAGTTAATGATCCGTCCTCAGTAAGTTAATGATCCGTCCTCAGTAAGTTAATGATCCGTCCTCAGTAAGTTAATGATCCGTCCTCAGTAAGTTAATGATCCGTCTCCAGTAAGTTCATGATCCGTCTCCAGTAAGTTCATGATCCGTCTCCAGTAAGTTCATGATCCGTCTCCAGTAAGTTCATAATCAGTCCCCAGTAAGTTCATGATCCGTTGCCAGTAAGTTCATGATCCGTCTCCAGTAAGTTCATGATCCGTCCCCAGTAAGTTCATGATCCGTCCCCAGTAAGTTAATGATCCGTCCTCAGTAAGTTAATGATCCGTCCTCAGTAAGTTAATGATCCGTCCTCAGTAAGTTAATGATCCGTCCTCAGTAAGTTAATGATCCGTCTCCAGTAAGTTCATGATCCGTCTCCAGTAAGTTCATGATCCGTCTCCAGTAAGTTCATGATCCGTCCCCAGTAAGTTCATGATCCGTCTCCAGTAAGTTCATGATCCGTCTCCAGTAAGTTCATGATCCGTCTCCAGTAAGTTCATGATCCGTCTCCAGTAAGTTCATGATCCGTCTCCAGTAAGTTCATGATCCGTCCCCAGTAAGTTCATGATCCGTCTCCAGTAAGTTCATGATCCGTCTCCAGTAAGTTCATGATCCGTCTCCAGTAAGTTCATGATCCGTCTCCAGTAAGTTCATGATCCGTCCCCAGTAAGTTCATGATCCGTCCCCAGTAAGTTCATGATCCGTCTCCAGTAAGTTCATGATCCGTCTCCAGTAAGTTCATGATCCGTCTCCAGTAAGTTCATGATCCGTCTCCAGTAAGTTAATGATCCGTCTCCAGTAAGTTCATGATCCGTCCCCAGTAAGTTCATGATCCGTCCCCAGTAAGTTCATGATCCGTCTCCAGTAAGTTCATGATCCGTCTCCAGTAAGTTCATGATCCGTCTCCAGTAAGTTCATGATCCGTCTCCAGTAAGTTCATGATCCGTCTCCAGTAAGTTCATGATCCGTCTCCAGTAAGTTCATGATCCGTCTCCAGTAAGTTAGCTATGACTTAGCCAAGGAAAATTTAAGAAATTGTCATTGTCTACTTACAATTTGTACGATTATTTTGGTTTCCGAATGATAACTTTAGTTTTAGTTATCTAATGGTTTTAAAATTTGGCATATGGATTACTCGTTATGGCCCTTTGTTGAAATTACCACGTGCGTATTTTGCCACGTCCTGGAGATGCTCTTGTTTATTTGTTACCAGAAACATCACTATTTTTTTATTAAGGCCTTACAAGCCAAGTTCCAATTGTAAATCAAGTTTATAAAATATAGAGCATGCCACCATGCTGATCCTAACCTTCTTAACCGAGGCAATATTTCTGTCCTAGATGGATTTATATCCTAGGCAAATTCCTTCTTGATTATTATTATACACTATATTATTAGGGTTAATAAATTTCAATCTCTTTGCAGACTTGTACTGAGAATTCTACCTCCGAGTCATTTCAAGGTTCAGTGTGAGTTGGGCATGAAGTTCGGCTGTCTACCGGGCAAAGCCATCTACTTGCTTGAAAAAGCCAAGGAACTGCACCTCAATTTGATGGGAATAAGGTATAGTAGGCATGATACATACTCATTGTGATTTATATATGTACTCTATAAATATTCGTCCTGTGCTTGTTCCAGTTCTCATTAAAATTAGACTCTCGAACAAGATACGCATTACAGAGCAGGGTTCCCACTCTTTTGAAAAGTACTTGAATATCTTAACCTTCCTTGAAAAGTGCTTAAATTCACTTTCTTCCATGAATAGTACTTTATTTTCACCCATCACCATTAAAAAGGGCTTGAATTTAGTCAAATTGAGTATTTTCTGAAATCCTTATACAAAATTTATATCTGATTATTTTCTTTGAGCAGTAATTTAACAACCTCTTGCACAGTGTCTTTCAATATTATAAGAAAACAACAAATGTTCATATGTGACCCGCCATATCAAATCCAGTCGTTAGTCGGGATTTTTTTACCCTGTGCCAATGCATTCTCTTATATATGCAAGGCGACCTATGGTCGACTCGCATGTGGTCGACTCGCATATATAAGAGAATGCATTGGCCTAACAACTTTTTATCATTTTTTTCAAATAAATGTTTCTTACAATTTTTAGGACATAAAATAAAAAACATCCATTACCCTGCAGGGAGCCCCACACATATATAGAAGCATATAGAAGAGTGTTGTCTGCTCATGTTTGTCTGGGGCTCTGTATGGGTAAAATTATAAAATTGTTAAAGAATACAAGAAAAAATTATTAAAATTGTAAAAAATTGTTAGGCCAATGCATTCTCTTATATATGCGAGGCGACCTATGGCCGACTCGCATATATAAGAGAATGCATTGGCACAGGGTAAAAAAATCCCGACTTACGACTGGATTTGATATGGCGGGTCACATATTCACACATTGTTTACAAAATTAGAGATTATGACAACTTACTAAACACTAAAAGCTTAAGTATTTCTAAGAATTTCAACAGATAACCTCATTCTGCTTAGTCCTCAACTGCTCTGGGAGAGCTAGGATCAGATTGAAGTTGGTGATGCTCACCTTGATTATGCAATTTATCTTCTGCAAATTAAGAGATATTTAAACTGATCAGAATGAAAAAAGTAACTAAAACCATATTAATTTGAAACTATAGATGAGGCCTAAGCAAAATGAGGTCCCCAGAGGGTGAATTTGGTGATGCTAGCCCACTTTCCGGGATAGCATCACTAAATTCACCCTCTGGTGACCTCATTCTGCAAATGTCAGCCACACTATCCAGGCTTTACCCCATACAAATAGTTTTCCTCCCATGAATCATTTCGTATTTTTATGTTACATTAATTTCTTTAAATGTTATGTACTCCTGAATCGTACTATTTTTCACTGTTTTAAATTCACGCACCGATGGATACACAAGCGAAATATAGTACTACGTGAATAAGATATGTTACAAATAAGAATGGAAATCCTCAACATTAGTAACTTGTGAAATTTTAATAAAACTGGGAGAAAACCCCTAAAAAGAACAAAAACATTTTAAAACATTTTCTCCTGGGCATCATATTTACGAGATGCAGAAAACTTATATTTTATTAACCTAAACGGCAGACCTCAATGATGCCTATTTTATTTTTTCTTGACAATGACCATTATCCAGTATTACCCCAAAATTAAGTTCCATAATTCCCAAGATTAATGTTTTTAGGGAATTCAATATATTTTATTGTAATATTCAGGGATAAAAATATTTGCATTTCAATAAATGTTGTCTCTGCCTCTGATTTGATAACCATGTATGAGTTTATACTCATTTATTGCACCATGTTGTCCGTTTTGAACATCACATTTTGTGATATGTACAAATTCAGTAAGGAATAGTAGCAAGCCTGAATTTAGTGTGTCTGTCATTTGCAGAATGAGGTCCCCAGAGGGTGAATTTAGTGACGCTATCCCGCATAGCGGGCTATGATCACTAAATTCACACTCTGGGAACCTCATTCTGCATGGCCTCATCTGCTATGGAAGACATAGACTCAGATTGAAGTGTCCAAATGGTGAATATTGTGATATACTCCCATTGGGAACCTCGATTATAGAATGTGATGTCTGCCAATTTGGGGATATAGAGAAACTAAACTAAAAAAGAAATAGAATCTTATGTGAAGAAGTTTCTATAGAAATTTGATAATAAAGAAACTTTGTAGAGAAGATGAGGCCTCAGCAGAATGAGGTCCCAGAGGGTGAATTTAGTGATGCTAGCCCACTATGCTGGATAGTATCACTAAATTCACCCTATGGGGACCTCATTCTGCAAATGAAAGGTACACTAAACTCAGGCTTTAACAGTAGGTGGGACGGGAGGTCATCAGTGCATTCTTTTGATCTAAATTGTGGTTTATTTATTACAAAGTGATAGTTTCAGGAATTTTCATATTGGGGCCGCTATCATCTCTGCATAATTCTTAAATGATGATGAAAATCTATTGATCTATGTTTCAGTTTCCATGTCGGGAGCGGCTGTGAGGAAGCCAATGCTTTTGCCGCGGCCATCGAGCAAGCTCGAATGGTGTTTAATCAGGCCGTCCACCTGGGATTTAACATGCAACTTCTCGACATCGGCGGAGGATTTCCCGGACAAAAATCTGCTGCCATCTCATTTGATGATGTTAGTTCCTCGTATGAGAATTAATCCATTTTCCTTCGCAATCCGAAATCCTGTACCATTTATAACTGTGCAATGTTTAGCCTATGCTAAAACTGCCTCTGATTCTGCTAACAGACTGATTGTAAAGCTCCCCTCTCTTGTTGAAAATTTCGAAGTGGAACACCCTGCTTGGGTTATCGATATGGAAATAAAGTTTTTTTTCTTTTAAGTTTTATATCAAAATTGTCGGACGTAGTCACGTAGATCAAAGGCATAAATATGCGAACGCATATACAGTAACTTCATATTTGGTCATATTTGGTGTCCACGACGATCATCACCATGTTTGTTTACATGGTAATTATTGAGGTGTTATTGTGTATATATATTGTATGCAGTGATGATTGTTACATAATTATTGAGGTATTATTGTGTATATATATTGTATACAGCGATGATTGTTACCACTGAAACATTTATATATACCTTTCTAGGGAAATATTGTAATTTGTTGATTAGCAGATTAATAATTGGTTATTGCTGCAATTCTAGTCGACATAGACTAATCATTTCAACACTGATAACAGATGAGGCCATGCTGAATGAGGTCCCCAAAGGATGAATTTGTTGATGATAGGCTGCTGTAGTAGGGCAGTCTCACTAAATTCACCCTATGGTGACCTCATTCTGTGCATATCCAGCACCATATTTATGATTTGTTATTTCCAGATTGCAAGAGTCATCAATGAGTCACTGACTGAGTTTTTCCCGGAGGAAGAAATTACAATCATCGCTGAGCCTGGAAGGTTCTACGTCGCATCAGCTTTCGCCATCTTCACAAACGTCATTGCAAAGAGGACCATTGCTAGAGACCAACAAACTGAAGGTACTAACACCTAATTATTAACCATTTCTGGACTAAATACTCATTGACTAGTAGTTCCCTTACGAAATGTTTAGATAATAAGTTCAGCAAACGAGCATGAGTCATTTGTTGAACTTATTATCTATACATTTCCCACCAATCGATATATGGAGGATATCTAGTGTTTTTGAGTGGATACCGAAAAATACGTCATGAGTGAGCGAGACAAATAAACATTTGTTGCGGTCACGAATGACATATTTTTCGGTATCCACTCAAAAAAACACTAGATATTCTATTTATTATACGCATTTCCAAAGAAATTCACCAATTACGACATTAAATGATCTCATAGTCGTCTTCAACCGATGCATCATTTTTGAAGCCATCAGCTAATCGATGCCTGTTCACATCACCATCCGCAGAATATACAAACATAGTTCCCTTTATTTCCCCTATATATATATGTCAAATTTAAACATAAAACAGATTTTAATTATAACTGTAATATCAGTGAATATAATATAAATTAAAATATCACAATGGGTTCTTTCACTTTGTCCTTCTTCAACAGTACAAACCGGAAACAGTATTGGTACACGCAAGTGAATCGGTCGCTAGCGCGAGCTAGTGTAATAATATATTCTTCAATATCCCCTTCTGGGTGATATCGATGTTTATCTAAATGCGTTTTTTTTCTACAATTCACTGCTGATTTCATTCCAACGCTGCACTTACCTTTGATACAGTCTGTATGCCTCTTTTCAGCACTATTTTTCTCATTAAATTTTACTCACTTCAAAGTGTAAAGGTGGTATTTAGTCTTTTCAGTATTGTTTCTTGTTTTCGATCAAATATGGCAGCTAAGTCTGTCAAGCCGAGGGAATTTGAGTTGTTATATTTGTGAAATTAAAGACTTAGATGTTGGGGTTTGAAATTGTAGAATTCATCTTTAATCAGATTGGACTGCAATAGTGCATATTTTTTCCAATATTGAAATTGTCAAGTACAATTGGAAGCTCTGCTTGTGAACGGCAATACGTAGACGAATCATGACATCGTAATGGACCAACGCAATCGCTTTTGTTGAAATTAGCAAAAAATCCAAAAGTATAATTTTCAGTGAGTGGGTGCATTTAACCCTTTGAACCCTGGCGCCCCACAGAGATCGACACCCTGACCCGGGGCTCCCAGTGGTATGTCCGCTTAAATTTGACAGTGTCTAGTAGCATGGTGTTGATTATGTTCAAATTGCGACACCGGTCTGAAACTTTACAGGTTTGTCCTCCATGAATCAGCGATCATTATAAGATCGCGAGACTTTGCCTCGCGGCAACTCCTTGGTAACGGTTGCTAGGCAACTACCCGGAATTGACTGGAAAATGTAAATATAGCTTATAGCGTCGTAATTCAACCTCAGTGATTGCGTTTTTTGATGCAGGTACTACCCTAACGTGAAATTTGATATATACCCGACCAGAATAGTGAACCAAATATCCCATTTAAGGGTAGCAACGGTTGCTAATCAAATACCACAACTGATCGAATGACATAATTGCACTAACCATTCAGTGGTATGTTTTGCCTTAATTTAGACAGTGTCAAGTCGCATGGTGTTGGTTATGTTGAAATGGGACACCTACCTGAAACTGTGCAGGCATGATATATGCATGCACGGACCACTGATCATTGTAAGATCGGGAGACTTTGCCATCCGATCTCGCCTTAGAAACGGTTACTAGGCAACTACCCGAAATTTGCAGGACAAACGAATTCTAGCTTATAACGTTGTAATTATACATCAGCGAATTGCGTTTCGATGCAACCAATATATCCTAATGTGAAATTAAGATATACCTGACCATGCGCGAGTCAACTTGATATGCGATAGACTTGTTGCTGCATGTGGCACAACATAGACTGATATTACAGAGACCAGAAACAACGTAATTTCCCGTAACATATCGTGGCCTCATTGTTCAAGTAAGCTGTCTAGATTGTGTCTACTGTACTAACATGTGATACATGCAACAAAATGTCATATATAGCGCCACATTTCACTTAAACGCATTTTTTTAAATGAATTATAGCCTGCGCCCATGTGCATATTTTCCTAGCCGTTTCTAGCGGGCAGCCAATCCATATAGACACCTTTGCCAGCGCTGACTTCAATAGGCCAATTTAAATATATATATTAGTGGGTATGTCGTGTATAAGTACGTTATAAACCATTTATTTGTCATTGCGCTAGTCTGCGCATGCGCGAATAAATCAACTTCATATGCGATAGACCCTTCCCCATATGTAGCAGAACACTGGTTAATATACGCGAGGGTAATTTAAACTGAAATTGTGTGTCTAAATTATGTCTGTTCTGTACACACACGTGGAACACAAAATTATATGCCGTAAATATAGCGGCACAGTTCGCTTAAAATATCGTATGTTTTTGTAGATTATATGCTATGCGCATGCACATATATGTCTATCCGATACTAGCGGTCAACCATTCCATACGCACCATGGGCGCCGCTGACATATGTGGGGGCAATTTAAATATAAATCAGTGGGTCTGACGCTCGTTATTCTATATATAAATTTGCTACCGAATCATGTCGTCGCTGCACCGAAATATCGGTGTTACGGGATATAGTCACGGTTCGTTTGCACCTAAATAGCGGTGTTACGGGTTCAAAGCGTTGAAGAATATCATTTTGTTATTGTAAATTTAACAAAATAATTTTTTGGTGTCCCTCTAACACATCAAGAATTGTGTGAAATCAATGCATAGAAAATTCAATATTAACCCTTTCAGTGCCAAGTCCGATTTTTGTATCAACCCATATTTCCTTGATCATTTTTCAAATTTATTGATTATAATAATGTGATACATTGATGGAAAGAGCTCTAACCCTAATATGGGTTGATACAAAAATCGGACTTGGCACTGAAAGGGTTAAACAAAATAGCGTCTTCCAATATTTGTTCCAAACATGTTATTTTGCTAAAAACTAAATAAAAAGTAAAATAGGTTTCATGAAAAGTAACTAGGAACCCTGAAAACATCTTTATTGCAAAGATTGGAAATTTCTGGTGTATTTCTTTTCATCAATGGACAAAATTACAACTTTTGTTTCAGATAATGAACCAATGGATTTCCCCACAGCAGATGATGAGCCAGCATACATGTATTACATCAATGATGGTGTATATGGATCATTCAACTGTCTGCTGTATGATCATGCTCATGTCGTTCCACATACATTCAAGGTAACAAATAAAAAGAACTGCTAGTACTAAGAATTCAAATGAAGAGTGTATGGCCCATTAATTGTCGACTATACTTCATAATTAAAATTGGCAACAAATGGGCAACTCATTGAACTACCGTAATAAATTTGAATGTCTCATTTTGGGACTTGATTGAGCAAAAATTAAGTTGAGAATTAGTTATCGCAAGATCTGCATTTATAACACTTTGGCACGACCTGTGTTTCGTTCATGGCATTTTCATTTTAGATAACCTCCAGGTGAACTGAACGGTCGTTCGCCTCAAATTTGCAGGCCTGAACATGAAAGGATTTTTGAATATCTTTTAGTAAAAACAGGAACCAAATAAGAAAGACATATATTATTTATTGGAAATCAACATGTATTTTAAACCAGACCCAAACAATGTCTGCAATATAATGGACCAAGATACGAAATTATAAACTGAAGTTTACCCAGTTACGATTTTTATGTAGAAGATGCCGATCCTGAGCTAAATTATTTAGCCAAGGTAAAATTTCTGGTCTAGAAAATTATTTAGCCTTGGCAAATTCCTGCTATTTAACAGGGATGAATTAAATATATTTTGCAGGTCGACGGCGATGGTTCATTCAGCAGCAGCATATGGGGACCAACTTGTGATGGGCTCGACTGTATCGCTGCTGAATGTAAGATGCCCCTTCTAGATGTCGGTGATTGGATCTACTATTTGGACATGGGAGCATACACCATCTGTTCCAGCTCAACATTCAATGGCATACCGAAGCCTGAGTGTCATTACTACTGCAGTTCAGATGCTTGGTGAGCAAGCCTTGAAATAGTGTGCCTGTCATTTGCAGAATGAGGTCCCCAGAGGGTGAATTTAGTGACGCTACCCCACATAGCGGGCTAGCATCACTAAATTCACCCTCTGGGAACCTCATTCTGCTGAGGCCTAAGCAGAATGATGTTCCCAGAGGGTGAATTTAGTGATGCTAGCCCGCTGTGCGGGGTAGCATCACTAAATTCACCCTCTGGGAACCTCATTCTGCAAATGACAGGCACACTATTTCAAGGCTTGTTGGTGAGGATCCAGTTATGAGCCGCAGGGATTTAGCCCTGATATTTATTCCACACCCATTGACGTGAGGCACATGTATTCAATGGAATCCCAGCCATTGAATACATATTAGTGTATACCTCTAGTGGAATACAAGCCGGAACTATTCTTGTTGACGTCGACGCCAAGAAAAATGACGTACATTACGTCGATCATCCGCTTCCGGTGACCCCCCCCCCCCCCCCCCCCCCATAATTACTGGTTATTTGTCAGACTGAAATCACAATAAAGGTAGCTATAGTAACAATGGAGGTGGCATTCATGGATTGAACTTATCTGATTGAACGATGTAGAATAAATACAGAACACAACTTGCATCATAATCTCGAATCTTTTATCGAACTCGTTGCGGACGGCGCAAAGTTATATATCCTTGCGCCATCCGCAACTCATTCGATAAAAGTTTCTCGATTAAGATGCGCGTTGTGTTGTCTATTTATCTAGCTCCCAGACTGATAAAATGCAGTTGACTGGTTTACCAAGTTTTCATTGTCCATGGGGAAAATCAACTTCTGTTAGTAAAATAACGGCTCATTCCACTCTTTCGATATTATATAATATTATAGACAAGTAGCTCCTGTGAACATTCAGGATTCATTATGATGTGAAATCTCTCAAAAAGGTCATTTCAATTCGAAATGATCGCGATGATTCATCTGCACCGGGAGACTCATGCAACTTTCTCTCGTATATACAAATGATATAAACAAATATGTCTTTAAAACATTGGCTGTATCTTGTTTAACAGGAGGGAGATAACCACATATGTGTATTGTATCAATTATTCCGGTAAACACCATTCTGGACTCCTTGACCTCTGGGCATAATTCACGGAGTTGGATGAGGTTTGCCAATGGAGTGAACATGTGGGTCAGCGCAAAATGACCGATGAACAATTAAGTTATCTGTCTTACTCTGTATGTATATATCAATCCACATGGTTGGTCTATTGCAAAGCTGGTACCAGTATATGGGGCTAAAGTCCAATAACTGCGAATCAATGAAATTATTCTCAGTCTCAATTGCAATAATTATTCCAAGTGAATGAATTCTGCCAATCACCGTTATATCTGGAAATTGAATTACTACCCTTTGCGCCAAAATATTAAGTGTAGGGTCATGATGAAGTGATAAATTACTCTTCATGTTTTCTTTAATCGCTGATGAAGAAACAAATTGTTAATATAGCTGAACTTTTCATTACTGTGGTGAATTTGATGTGGAATATTCCTCCTGTTTCCATTCAAGGTTCAATTTGACGTAAAAATCTTAATTTGCATACCTAACCTAAGCTTACCTAACTCACCACCACTATCCTGCACAGTTTCATCAACAAAAAAGTATACATTATAACTTGATATAACTGATGCAAGTTAACCGTTTACCCAACAGAATGGCCCTGTGCCAATGCATTCTCTTATATATGCGAGTCTACCATAGGTCGCCTCGCATATATAAGAGAATGCATTGGCTTAACAAAAAAATGGTAAAAAGTGTTAAAAATGAATTTTTTTAGGCCAATGCATTCTCTTATATATGCGAGGCGACCTATGGTCGACTCGCATATATAAGAGAATGCATTGGCACAGGGCATAACTGTAACCATCACAATGTGGTCAATGAACCGGTTTGAATGATATCCATATTTGTATGGTGTTATTGAGACAAAGATATTTTAGGCTGTTGAAGCTTTATTTGGGCGTTTTTGGCCGTTTTGTTGGGTAAAGGGTTAATTTAGTTTATTGTGTCCAGCGAGTCCATTGAATATTTCCTGACAATAGTGTGTAATTAAAAAATAACAGTACATGAGAAATAACTCATATTTTAGTCAGGGTAATGGCTCCAGATTTGGTGTTGTGTGTGTATTTCACTCTAAGGCTTCTTGTTTGTAGAAACCATAAACCATGTCCTTTAACCCCTTTACCCAACAAACCGGCCAAAAACGCCCAAATAAAGCTTCAACAGCCTAAAATATCTTCAGTCTGTCTCAATAACACCATACAAATATGGATATCATTGGAACCGGTTCATTGACCACATTGTGATGGTTACAGTTATGCCCTATGCCAATGCATTCTCTTATATATGCGAGTCGACCATAGGTCGCCTCGCATATATAAGAGAATGCATTGGCCTAACAAAATTCTTTTTTTAACACTTTTTACCATTTTTTCTTACATTTAACAATTTTATAATTTTTTCGTACATTTTTTAACAATTTTTATAATATTTTTCTACATTCTTTGACAATTTTATCATTTTTAATATGTGTTAAGCCAATGCATTCTCTTATATATGCGAGTCGACCATAGGTCGACTCGCATATATAAGAGAATGCATTGGCACAGGGCCGTTCTGTTGGGTAAAGGGTTAATTTTATTCCACAATCCCATACAAACGCTGGTACAGCATTCTTGATTTGTATAATATTGTGAAAACATTAATTTGGTATTTCTTCAGGTATTCAGTATATCCGTCTGTTGACGGGAAAGCATGTAACCTCAAGAAGATGATGAAGCCGATACCAACTCAGCCGGTCCCATCCAAGATGATGAAGCCGATACCAGCTCAGCCGGTCCCATCCAAGATGCTGATGGCTCGTAACATCTACGAAGATGACGAAGATGATTTTTTGTCCCCAGAAAATTGATGCGATTTGTCCTCAGAGAACTGCTGCAGTTATTTACTGCTTCTACATAGAATTACATGGTTAGCGATCCACTCTCTAATTTGACACTGCAGATGATTACCTCATTGTGACTGCACAAAATTTTAAAAAGCCAATTTTTCACTTGTGAAGAGGCCAAGAACTTACATCAAGAACTTACATATTTTCCAATAAAAAAATTCATCACAGAAAAAAAGAAAGAAAAGAAGCTGACGTCTAGAACAAAACAAAAATGATTAATTCCAGGTTTCAGTGTAGCGAGATAAATAAAATTTAGTAAAATTATTTTTTTTCACTCTTTAATATCTGAAGTTCAGACATTTAATTTTTGGTTTAGAAAATAATATAATTTGTCTGGTGTTAAATCTGATAGTGGATCTTTAATCCATAGGATTCCTTCAGTCTCCACAAATTCTGACTAGCATCGTTAACCCATCCATGACTGGAGCTTCCTGAAATTTTAATAAAACCCTGTGCCAAAGCATTCTCTGATATATGCGAGTCTCCCATAGGGAGCCTCGCATATATCAGAGAATGCATTGGTCTAACAATATTTACCTTGACCTTGTAAGCCAGTGCATTATCTTATATATGCAAGACTCGCACATCTAAGATAATGCACTGGCACAGGATCTTTAATGCTGCATCAGCGCAGCTCCCCGTCATAAAGGGTTATGGTCTAAAACATGATGTAAACCTGGGAGAATTTTAATCTTTTCTGATATTCGCATTCTCTCACTACAGCACCTGATAACTAACTCATGCACGCTGTATTGTGAAATGTGTTGCTAAATTACATCTAAATAGCCATAATGTCTGAATGAGAAAGAATTCTAATTTGCCCAGTTGTGCATCAATTTATGGCAATGTTAGTCGGTATTCATCGACTTAAATTTTCTTGAGCCAAATAGAAAATCTGTTGAGTATTCCCAGAATAGAAAATCAAATATTTATTAATAGCTTTACTGAAAAGTATTTCGAGACTGAAAATTGGATGTTAATATTTAAGTTCATCTGCAAATATCACCAAATTGTTACACATAAATTAAGCATTATAATGTATGCTCCAAACATCATGAAGATCTATAGTTTCTTAGGATCAGTTGGGACCATCATGTTTATTTAAGTCTTTCATCAAGATTTAAAAGCTCTTTATAAAGTACATTGTATCTTTTGTACTGAGATTCTCTATTTGGCTCCTTATTCTTAGAAACTACAAGTTTTAAAACAAAAGTGAAATGTGTCTACATGGAATTGACTATTGATTGGAAAATAATATAACATATGGTAGATTCTCAGAAATTCATTTCTGGAGTTTTAATAGGTGTGCATGACATGAGTGAATAAATCCATGTATTTATAAAGTTGAAATCATTGAGTGAACCATTCCATGTAGATTTGTTTCTTGCAGTGCTGATTTGAGATTCAAATCAGATCCGGATATGATTGTAGCCACTTCAGTGAGAAACATCCTGTGTCATAATACTGCAATTTTGTCATTTTACAAAGATGTATTCATGGTTCCAGGGTGAATTTTTTTTAGCAACCTAGCTTTTATTAAATCTTTTATAAATTTAGATAGTTTTAGAGGACACTAAGAAATTATAGAATTAATTTAGCAATATGAATATTTTTGTGGTATTTATAGGCCAGGTTTTTGTGCACCTAACATGTGTCGTAGCTGGAACCCTGAACTCCTGTTTAATATCCAGGATATACAAATATCTATTAGGTTTTCGTATTTATTCTTCAGATTTCACCGTCTTTTGGCAAAGATTTCTTTGTCCTCTAATGATCTATTAATAACTATTTTCCATTGTTCTTAGACACTGGATGTTTTATATTTCCTGAATCCGAAAAAAAAAATTCAAGTGAGCTGTCTTACTTTTTTTTTTACTTAATTTTCATAGACACAATATTGGTAACGAAAAAATTTCAAGAAAAGAATGATTAATATTAAACAAGTTTCCAGAAAATGATATAACAGATCTCATTAACAGAAATCATTGATGAATTGTCTAAAAAAAAAATTGTCATCAGGGGGAAGTCGTATTAAGTTATATATGACTGCTGAAATATCTGAAGAATAATATTATAACCCGGTGATTTTATCGGAAACCAGATAGTTTGTTCTAGGCATGGATGTTTCTCACTGCTATAATTTGTAGCTACTCAGTACTTACCTCGCATGGCTGCCTTCAAGCTGGGGTTTTTTTTTTTTGTGCACTCCAAAATATAGAAACAATGATTTTAACCATTTCTGTACTAAATACTCATTGATGATTTGTTCCTTTAGGATATTTTCAGATAATAAGTTCTATAATCGACCATAGTTGAACTTATTATCTAAACATTTCCCTCAATAAGTTAGAGCTCCTTCTGCAATTCTATTTATCTGTCATCTGCTTTTATCACCTTAACAGGCCTCTAAATGAATATTGGACCATTCCAATGTATACTTTTATAACTGAATGGGAGAATCCATTTAGTATAGACCGGGTTAAGATATTGGTTTTGACCAGATCAATTCATTTTCTCTTTCTAAATTCTCACTGACAGATATCATTCTTTGCGAAATTCAACTGATGAAATGGTTTATGATCTGCTTTCGTTTAAATTATCACCCAAATATTTGCTTTGGTTATGGTATGCAAGTCCATCATAAATTCTGTCTCTTCGTAGATATACTTTGAATGTAGGAACCTATATGTTCAGCTTTAAGGCAGCCATTAAAAGGGCAGGCCCCATATGAATGTCCAAGAAAGGTCAAATTATTATTGTACACCATTGTGAAGCTTATTCATAGCAAGTTCCATATATCAAAGAATCTGGGTCGATTGGAATATACCCAATGGAAATATCACACCAATTTACAGTGGTCTATAATATTTGTGGCAATTTTCAATTTTGACATTGCAGAAATCTCATAAAATCCAGATTTGATTTGCCAGAACACCCTGTTAGAGAAATTAAAATTTGAATTTGATATTTTTTTGTTCACAATAAAAATTCAGTTCCCATTCTCGGCAGATTGCTTTATGGAATTGTTTATATTGAAGGTTCTTGATGACATGCTGACTCTTTTCGGATATTGATCCCAGGCCTACCCATTTGAGAGGATTTTTTCCTGACAACATGTATTCATCCATTGATATTGGCTCTTCTTTTAATATAGGATGACATGTATACTAAACTAGATTTATATCTATTACTCTTAATGCAAGGTCTATATAAACTATTGGTAACACCTGCCTCCTCATGTTCTGGCCAGCTCATCCCTGACATGGCCTCGCGTCCAAGACTATCGACAGCTCAGAGATAATTTAATATGGCTGGATACTCGCGAGACTAGCAGAATGTTTAGTATATTGCCCAATATAGAACATCTCAGGTTTTACATGTTTTTTTTTTGTATCCATCATTTAACGGGACAAAATGGGCATGGCTCATTTAAATCTTCATATAATTCTTAATTATAGATATATCCATTACCTAAGTTTTTTTCAACTGATGTCAATATTGTGTTGAATTTTAGAGCCGATTCGAGTATGAATCCTGAGAAAACATACTCTTTTTTTGTATTTCTGTTCGGATCTCTGTATTCGTAATTTTGATCCAGCCAATCAAAATCCTCCAAGCTGTCGGTTATTTGGAAACGTGGTCATATCTCATTGTTGTATTGTTTTCATTTGAAATAAATTAATCATTATCGCTGTTTATATATGTTCAAATTAAATAAGTCTAGATCAAATTTGCTGTTAATTGTTCAAATTGTATTTAACCAATTATATATTTTCTCTCTAACTTATCAAGACAAGACTATTGTAAAATATCTTAAATTCATATTTGTTTGATCGTTATTACAGAATATGCTAATCAATCTTTGTGCAAAAATATCCAGAAGTAATTTGTATCCAGAATTTGATTTAACATACTATTATAGTCAGTTTCATAATACTCAGGATTTTGTTATAGAATTATTCCATTCCTTAATTTTAGAACAAATCTGGAGTTAAAGCATTTTTAGCTCAACTTACTTGTAAGTTTGAGCTATTGCCATGGTTTGGCGTCCGTCGTCCGTGTGTCCGTGTGTCCGTGTGTCCGTCAACAATTTCCTTTGGCGCGGGCTACAGGTTGTACCTTTGGTCTGATCTTCATGAAATTTGTCATGAATGTTGACATTGACATGTAGATGGGAACGAGTCATTTTTGGGTCATTCGGCCAAAAAACATGGCCGCTGGCAGCCATCTTGGATTTCAAGATTCAATCCATTGGCGCGGCCTACAGGTCGTACTGTTCATCTGATCATCATGAAATTTGTCATTGATGTTAATAATGACATGTAGATGGGAACGAGTGATTTTGGGGTCGTTCGGCCAAAAAACATGGCTGCCAGTAGCCATCTTGGATTTTACTCTTTGCATGACTAAATCCTTTGGCGCGGGCTACAGGTCGTTGTTTTGGTCGGAAGTTTATGAAATTTGTCATGGATGTTAACACTGTCATGTAGATGGGAACGAGTGATTTTGGGGTCGTTCGGCCGAAAAACATGGCTGCCAGCAGCCATCTTGGATTTTACTCTTTGCATGACTAAATCCTTTGGCGCGGGCTACAGGTTGTACCTTTGGTCTAATCTTTATGAAATTTGTCATGAATGTTGACATTGACATGTAGATGGGAACGAGTCATTTTGGGGTCATTCTGCCAAAAAACATGGCCGCTGGCAGCCATCTTGGATTTCAAGATTCAATCCATTGGCGCGGGCTACAGGTCGTACTGTTCGTCTGATCATCATGAAATTTGTCATGGATGTTAATATTGACATGTAGATGGGAACGAGTCATTTTGGGGTTGTTCGGCCAATAAACATGGCCACCAGCAGCCATCTTGGATTTTACTCTTTGCATGACTAAATCCTTTGGCGCGGGCTACAGGTCGTAGCTTCGATCGGAACATCATGAAATTTGTCATGGATGTTAACAATGACATGTAGATGGGAACGAGTGATTTTGGGGTCGTTCGGCCGAAAAACATGGCCGCCAGCAGCCATCTTGGATTTTACTCTTTGCATGACTAAATCCTTTGGCCCGGGCTACAGGTCGTACCTTTGGTCTGATCTTTATGAAATTTGTCATGAATGTTGACATTGACATGTAGATGGGAACGAGTCATTTTGGGGTCATTCGGCCTAAAAACATGGCCGCTGGCAGCCATCTTGGATTTCAAGATTCAATCCATTGTCGCGGGCTACAGATCGTACTGTTCGCCTGATCATCATGAAATTTGTCATTGATGTTAATAATGACATGTAGATGGCAACGAGTGATTTTGGTGTCGTTCGGCCAAAAAACATGGCCGCCAGCAGCCATCTTGGATTTTACTCTTTGCATGACTAAATCCTTTGGCGCGGGCTACATGTTGTACCTTTGGTCTAATCTTTATGAAATTTGTCATGAATGTTGACATTGACATGTAGATGGGAACGAATCATTGTGGGGTCATTCGGCCAAAAAACATGGCCGCTGGCGGCCATCTTAGATTTCAAAATTCAATCCATTGGCGCGGGCTACAGGTCGTACTGTTCGTCTGATCATCATGAAATTTGTCATGGATGTTAATATTGACATGTAGATGGGAACGAGTCATTTTGGGGTCGTTCGGCCAATAAACATGGCCGCCAGCAGCCATCTTGGATTTTACTCTTTGCATGACTAAATCCTTTGGCGCGGGCTACAGGTCGTAGCTTTGATCGGAACATCATGAAATTTGTCATGGATGTTAACAATGACATGTAGATGGGAACGAGTGATTTTGGGGTCGTTCGGCCGAAAAACATGGCCGCCAGCAGCCATCTTGGATTTTACTCTTTGCATGACTAAATCCTTTGGCCCGGGCTACAGGTCGTACCTTTGGTCTGATCTTTATGAAATTTGTCATGAATGTTGACATTGACATGTAGATGGGAACGAATCATTGTGGGGTCATTCGGCCAAAAAACATGGCCGCTGGCGGCCATCTTAGATTTCAAAATTCAATCCATTGGCGCGGGCTACAGGTCGTACTGTTCGTCTGATCATCATGAAATTTGTCATGGATGTTAATATTGACATGTAGATGGGAACGAGTCATTTTGGGGTCGTTCGGCCAATAAACATGGCCGCCAGCAGCCATCTTGGATTTTACTCTTTGCATGACTAAATCCTTTGGCGCGGGCTACAGGTCGTAGCTTTGATCGGAACATCATGAAATTTGTCATGGATGTTAACAATGACATGTAGATGGGAACGAGTTATTTTGGAGTTGTTCGGCCGAAAAACATGGCCGCCAGCAGCCATCTTGGATTTTACTCTTTGCATGACTAAATCCTTTGGCCCGGGCTACAGGTCGTACCTTTGGTCTGATCTTTATGAAATTTGTCATGAATGTTGACATTGACATGTAGATGGGAACGAGTCATTTTGGGGTCATTCTGCCAAAAAACATGGCCGCTGGCAGCCATCTTGGATTTCAAGATTCAATCCATTGGCGCGGGCTACAGGTCGTACTGTTCGTCTGATCATCATGAAATTTGTCATGGATGTTAATATTGACATGTAGATGGGAACGAGTCATTTTGGGGTTGTTCGGCCAATAAACATGGCCACCAGCAGCCATCTTGGATTTTACTCTTTGCATGACTAAATCCTTTGGCGCGGGCTACAGGTCGTAGCTTCGATCGGAACATCATGAAATTTGTCATGGATGTTAACAATGACATGTAGATGGGAACGAGTGATTTTGGAGTTGTTCGGCCGAAAAACATGGCTGCCAGCAGCCATCTTGGATTTTACTCTTTGCATGACTAAATCCTTTGGCCCGGGCTACAGGTCGTACCTTTGGTCTGATCTTTATGAAATTTGTCATGAATGTTGACATTGACATGTAGATGGGAACGAGTCATTTTGGGGTCATTCGGCCTAAAAACATTGCCGCTGGCAGCCATCTTGGATTTCAAGATTCAATCCATTGGCGCGGGCTACAGATCGTACTGTTCGCCTGATCATCATGAAATTTGTCATTGATGTTAATAATGACATGTAGATGGGAACGAGTGATTTTGGTGTCGCTCGGCCAAAAAACATGGCCGCCAGCAGCCATCTTGTATTTTACTCTTTGCATGACTAAATCCTTTGGCGCGGGCTACAGGTCGTACCTTTGGTCTGATCTTTATGAAATTTGTCATGAATGTTGACATTGACATGTAGATGGGAACGAGTCATTTTGGGGTCATTCGGCCAAAAAACATGGCCGCTGGCAGCCATCTTGGATTTCAAGATTCAATCCATTGGCGCGGGCTACAGGTCGTACTGTTCGTCTGATCATCATGAAATTTGTCATTGATGTTAATAATGACATGTAGATGGGAACGAGTGATTTTGGGGTCGTTCGGCCAAAAAACATGGCTGCCAGCAGCCATCTTGGATTTTACTCTTTGCATGACTAAATCCTTTGGCGCGGGCTACAGGTCGTTGTGTTGGTCGGAAGTTTATGAAATTTGTCATGGATGTTAACACTGTCATGTAGATGGGAACGAGTGATTTTGGAGTCGTTCGGCCAAAAAACATGGCCGCCATCTTGGATTTTACTCTTTGCATGACTAAATCCTTTGGCGCGGGCTATAGGTTGCCTTTGGTCTAATCTTTATAAAATTTGTCATGAACGTTGACATTGACATGTAGATGGGAACGAATCATTGTCGGGTCATTCGGCCAAAAAACATGGCTGCTGGCGGCCATCTTGGATTTCAAAATTCAATCCATTGGCGCGGGCTACAGGTCGTACTGTTCGTCTGATCATCATGAAATTTGTCATGAATGATAACAATGACATGTAGATGGGATCGAGTCGTTATGGGGTCATTTGGTCAAAAAACATGGCCGCCAGCAGCCATCTTGGATTTTACTCTTTGCATGACTAAATCCTTTGGTGCGGGCTACAGGTCGTAGCTTTGGTCAAATGGTCATGAAATTTGTCATTAATTATAACAATGACATGTAGATGGGAACGAGTCGTTTTGGGGTCATTCGGTCAAAAAACATTGCCACCAGCATTTTATTTTTTGCATGACTAAATCCTTTGGCGTGGGCTACAGGTCATACCTTTGGTCTGATATTTATTAAATTTGTCATGAATGTTGACATTGACATGTAGATGGGAACGAATCATTGTGGGGTCATTCGGCCAAAAAACATGGCTGCCAGCGGCCATCTTGGATTTTAAATTCAATCCATTGGCGCGGTCTACAGGTCGTACTGTTCGTCTGATCATCATGAAATTTGTATGTCGTAGCTTTGGTCAGATCTTCATAAAATTTGTCATGGATGTTAACAATTATACGTAGATGGGAACGAGTTCTTTTGGGGTCAATTGGCCAAAAAAAATGGCCACCAGCAGCCATCTTGTATTTTACTCTTTGCATCACTAAATCCTTTGGCGCATGTTAGACATTTCAATTAGCACCTTTCCTATTCCTCCATTTACTGTCAACCATTAAATTATTCCCCTACCTAAGTTGAGCTACAGTGTCATTGACACTTTCATTCTTTAATTAAAGATACCGCTTCCAATTTGGTACATCTAATATTATGTCGGCTTCGGATGTAAACTTAATACTTAATACCATAGCTTAGTGCTATTAACCCTTCCATGACTGGCTTTTCCTGAAATTTTACAAAAATCCTGAGTGAATGCATTGGCCTAACAATATTTAACCGTCACCTTATAAAACCAGTGCATTCACTTATATATGGGAGGCACCCTATGGGAGACTTGCATATATGAGAATGCACTGGCACAGGATCTTCAATGCTGCACCAGCGCAGCTCCCATCATGAAAGAGTTAATTAAAAACAATTATGTCTGAAAAGTGTAAGAAATACACGAACATAATCGTGTGATTTCAGCAGGTTATTGGCAATTTTTTTTTCTCAAAAATTGCATATATCCATTTATGACAAATGACAGTATCGTGCCATCTTGTCTCCCCAAGTATAATCATGGTTTCCATGTGTGAAATTGATATATATGCATACTTAATCATACTGACATTGTTCCGAGTAATGTTTATTCATAGTGCTACTACAGTCCAATAATTTGTCATTCTAACATACTTGAAATTAAATATTTGAGTTTTTGGCAAACTGATACTATAAAAGATCATTGTTGGTGATATTAATGCAATTAGTCAATACTAGGCCTAATCACCATATCAAGTTAAAAGATATACTGGCATATGTAGGTTATGGAGTCCCATCATTTGCATCAAATTGGATCGGCATCTTTACAAGTTTTAGACATCACCATTTAATAATATATATTGACATCCATTTAATAATATGTGACCCGCCATATCAAATCCAGTCGTAGTCGGGTTTTTTTTACCCTGTGCCAATGCATTCTCTTATATATGCGAGTCGACCATAGGTCGCCTCGCATATATAAGAGAATGCATTGGCCTAACAATTTTTTTTACAATTTTAATAATTTTTTCTTATATTTAACAATTTTATAATTTCACCCATACAGAGCCCCAGACAAACATGAGCAGACCACACTCTTCTATATGCTTCTATATATGTGTGGGGCTCCATGCAGGGTAATGGATGTTTTTTATTTTATGTCCTAAAAATTGTAAAACATTTATTTAAACAAAATTGTTAGGCCAATGCATTCTCTTATATATGCGAGGCGACCTATGGTCGACTCGCATATATAAGAAAATGCATTTGGCACAATGTAAAAAAATCCCGACTTACGACTGGATTTGATATGGTGGGTCACATATATATTGATATTCTTTGCACCATGCTTGTTTGCTGAAATTATCTTTATTGCATCAATTTTATGTAATATTTTACTTTCATGTTTATCTGCTGATATTAGCTTCTAGGGTTGCAACGATTCATCTCTATTTCAATGCATCGCAATTTTTTCTATGTATCATATCGTAAAAGTTTGACGAGATAGATCACTATTTATGAAAAGCATACTTTTGCATCCAAAACACATCAAATACGATCTAACAACAATCAAGTATTCCATTTTTAAACATGCGTTTCCCAGTGATTTCAATTTCATCAATGAGAAAGACAAAGGAGATAAATTAACCTTTCTAATACACGAATCAGGTTGAAATTGCCATTTGGGCAATGAGCAACTTAATTTGTGGAACAAAGGCTGAATTAATTCAGAGTGACAACTAGCAATTCTCTCATCATGAAGTGCAATGAAATATACAGTAATGCCCTAAACAATTGACTCCTTAACCACAGAAGAATTATGGGTAACTTTTGAGGATTTAGTCGGAAATATGGCTTGTTGCCATTCATCGGAAAGCTCTCCCCAAGGCATTAGTGTACTTCAGACTGAGAACTTTATCACATTTTATATTAACACTTTAACTCATGTAACACAAACTGTCGAATAATTGATAACACATTTTGGAGTCCTTGTGAAAAGCCTTCACACAGCAGTCAATAACAGGATTCTCCTTTTATATTATAGTCAATTATTTAGAGAATTACTGTAACATAAACATCCCAATGCATCATGAAGTTTCGCATCGTTGTAGCCCTAATTACTGCCCAGTTCATTCTTTTGTTTGTTTAATTTCTGTTACACGGGGCATTATTTCCCAGCATAATATTCAAACAAAAGACCAAAGAATTTTTCATAAATTTTTAGCATTAATTTATCCTTGTAACCCATGGAAATGATTGATACTATGAATGTACACATTCTTAACATTTAGAAACAGACGATCTGTTCAATAATGGATACTAGAGAAATGATATCTCACCAAATCAAAGTGAAAAATGATAATTTATAAGGACAGTGTATTTCTAAATTAAATTCTTGAATCGTTTAAAAGGAAAAACTACTATTTTAAGAAGAAGAAAAAAATTGTCAAATATAAATGAAAACTTTTTTTAAATAGTTCTGCAAATTTGGGCACTGCAGTACTCTACACTTCGGCCTTTACAATTTTATATTTCCTTTAAATATTCACACATCTCTGTTGTGATATTTATCATATCACAGGAGGTGTTGCTGTGGTGTGTCACATATGTTCATGATTAGTCATTTGCCGCTGAACAATATAGTGATATTGTATGAATTTGCTTCAAGTGAAACCATGTCCTCTTTTTGTGGTGTTATACAAACGCATTTTTATTAAAGATTTTTTTGGTCGCAAACATTGACTTACTGGTCTGATTCAGGGATATTTGAGGTAGAGAGAGTAAAGCTTTCTGGCATGTTTACTTGTTTTTATTACACACTCAGCCATGATTTATAAGGATTTCTTGGTGATAATGTCACACCTGCGAATTACGTCTCCAGTGAGCGCACATGATCAGCTGGTCGGGGACTATTTTCTCACATATTATCTTTAGAATTAGCGCTTTTCAGTCATGAAAAGTGTGTAATAAACAGAATCAATTGGTTTCGAAGATTACATGACATAATTAACTCGGGGGAGCCGGTCCTATTGGTAAAACCCTCGTTTGCTCCACTCACTCTGGTTTTACCAGGACCAACTACCTTCGTGAATTATTTAACTATCTTTAAAACCAATTTATAGATGGGTTTCTCTTCCTGGATATCATTTACAACACCAGCTTTTATACGCGATCGGCATACTATGGTATGGGTTCACATAAAAACTGGACGCATTATGTTATTGGTCTGTCCATCTGTTTGCTTTTTTCTCGATCGGCATACTATGGTATGGGTAGACATAAAAATGGGACGCATTATGTTATTATCCGCGGGGGATATAGTAATGGGTTCCATCCGTCCGACCGTCCTGAATTTGTAAGAGTCATAACTTGAACAAATGTAAACGGATTTCAAAGATTTGTGGTATGAGTTCACCTCACCATTACCTAGAATGAGTTCGCAAGCCAGGTCCGGCCAGATATTTTTACCTGAGTTATTGGACTTCGTTTATTATTTTTGTCGAATTTACCAAATAGCAAATAGACGACGTCACAGGGCTCGTTTCCACAAATCTCAACGGATTTCAAAGATATTTGGTATATGAGTTCACTTGACAAGTATCTAGAACGAGTTCGCAAACCAGGTCTGGCCAGATATTTTAAGCTGACTTATTGGTTAGTACCTAAAATGAGTTTGTAAGCCAGGCTTTTTGACAAAATCCCACCTCTTGTTTAGCACATACTGAGAACGCAAACATTATTGAGAATGCACTTCCCCAACTGCACATTTCGGCGGGGGATACCATCGTCTGCGACTGCTTGTTGGTCTGTCCATCTGTTTGCTTTTGGTTTCCTGAAGTTAACTTTAGATAGACTCAAATGAATGGAATTAAATTTGGTATGTGGGTTTACTAGCAGAAAATACATCAGAGTTATGGCCCTTTGTTGGAATTACCACAGGAGTATTTTGCCACGCCCTAGCGATGGACGCTCTTCTCGTTAATAAATCTCCGATAACAAGATTTTGCATACCTTAACCATTATGTAAACATTACTGTTAGTGGGATTGCCAATTAAAGTCCAATTAGATACAAAAATGTTTAAACGTAACTTGATGGTAAACATTGGAAAAGGTCAGAGCATTGGAAAATAATCCAAAATTATATTTAGACTGAAATATGCAATTATCAACGTATCTTTATCTCTTTCTCTGTGTTCTTCTTGATGTTATACAGACTTTTCTATTTTTTGCATGTTTACCCACTGCAAGTATCTTTGGGCCCTTTCAAACCTGATTATAGTGTGCCTGTCATTTGCAGAATGAGGTCCCCAGAGGGTGAATTTAGTGACTCGCATACATGTAGTAGGTTAGCATCCCCAAATTCACCCTCTGGGGACCTCATTCTGCTGAGGCCTCATCCGCTATGAGACATAGACTCAGATTGAAGTTTCCAAATAGTGAATATTGTGATGTACCCCCATTGGGAACCTTGATTATGCAATGTGTCGTCTGCCAATTTAGTTTCTATATCCCCAAACTAAAAAAGAAATAGAATCTTTGTGAAGAAGTTTCTATAGAAGTTTGATAATAAAGAAACTTTCCAGAGAAGATGAGGCCAAGCAGAATGACGTCCTCCGAGGATGAATTTATTGATGCTAGCCTCCTATGTGGGATAGTCTGATTAAAACCATACTCAAAATCTAACGATATTGAGTCTGGTGAAAATGGGTAGAGATTCCATTACTCCCAGCAGGAATTACGTATTTGCCAGCCAATCACCAACTATCCTCATGATCGCGAAGACCAACCAGGCGACAGTCGCATGGAATTCCCAAGACAAGGGGAATTTCGTCAGCCGGCGCGGATTCCAGTAAACCCCGCCCAATAGTTATAAATAGCACAATTATTTTTCCGCCGCATGGCTTAATGTTTACAAATTCAGTTTTACGACAGCAAATTTAACACTGAAAAGCGTATTTGAAGAGTGCAAAATTGACTAATACTACTTAATATGTCAAATATAATTGAATATTTTTAAGAAAAACATTTAGTAACGAATAATTTATAAGTCGCGATGTCGTAAATTTATTTAATTTCCGGCATATGATGATAAATTCGAATTTAAACAAAGAAAATATATCTCGTGTCTATTCATAAATGCAATTAAAGTTTGTTAAACGCGATTATTCTCGGTTGAAATAATGTCACAAGGCGCATATGTCGCAATCTGAGGTAGATTTCGCTTTTGCATTTGGCTTAATAGCGGTTGATATTGAATAAGAAACCATGTTTTTCTTTTGCGAAAACGAAAGGCTTTCACAGAAACGAAACTACATTATGTCAAAGTTATTTTTAAAGAAAAGTGTGGGCGGTGACGTCATACTGCAGGGGGTTGTCTGTGGAAGTTATAGTCACAGTAATGCAACCAATAGCGGATTTCACCAGACTCAATATCGTTAGATTTTGAGTATGGTTTTAATCACTGTGCGGGATAGCGCCACTAAATTCACCCTCTGCAGACCTCACTCTGCTTAGGCCTCATCTTCTCTCGAAAGTTTCTTTATTATCAACATTCAATATCATTGGTGGGGATAAATCTTGTCTAGTATCATTCATGTAGGATAAATCGGTCCAGTATCATTCATATATCATTGTTGACTGAAGAAGCCTATGAGAACCATTGCCCAGACTTTGTTTGGAAATGCAAATATAGCTGTCTCACTATTGGATATTTCCCCACTATAGGTATTCAGAGTTAAAGATGCACAATCCAAATTAACGCTCGCAAATTACTATTTCCTTGGCTTCGGGGGGTAAAAATGGTTGATTCGAGTCGACGAACCCACCCATCAAAAGCTGAGTGATCAGATATCATTTTACACCAACGATAATTTTTTTGGCCCAGTAAACAGTCGACAAGATAAGTCTCAGATCAAATTGCGGATGAAGATGGATAACTATAAAATCAAGTGGCTTTTTTGTCAGATATTTGACAAACCGTCATTTCGTTAAACAAAATGTTGATAACATGTTTTGGGCAATTTTATACTATAGTTGACTGGTTAGCATTATTTTTGGGCAATTACTCGATTCTGATAACTGAATCGGCAAATGTTCTTGTTGGAATCTGATGATACGGGGGGCCATCAAATCCGATTGAGTACCTTGAGTCTGTCGATCCTTAGATGTGAAGATGACTTGATTATCCAATCTGAATTTCGAAATTTCAAAAAGACACATGGCGTCATGCATAGTTTACTTTAACGTGATTTAAAAAATATTATTAAAAATATGCCAAGATCAAAGCTGATCTTCTGAATTTTCCAAAAATTGGTAACTTTTGTTCTCAATGTCAGAGTTTGAGTGTGAAAAAAAAAAAAAAATTGTAAGTGAAATTGATACGATACATTAGAAGCCTATTTACTGACATTCTCTGTCGTGGTCTGCTTTTGGGTTGAAATGGTAATTTTTTGGTAAAAAAAAACAAGGGCATAACTCGGTGATTGATGGTACTAACAAACCGAAGTACATACATTTATTTACGCCAGCCATTCAACTGCCATTGCTCTCTGAAATAAAATAATTATTCATGCCAATGATGATGGCTCAGCATATATTTGAAATTCAGTACCCATCCAAGTTGGCCAAAATTACTGGAAATTGTGTATTGCTACATAACACAGTATCATCAGCAAGTATTTAGTCATCAAAGGGTTAACACCCCTATATACAAAGCAAGCTGTTGCACCCCGGGTGCTGGCATACCCCACGGTGCCAAATGGAAACATGGTCAGGACGAAACCCAAATTAAAATAAATAGAACAGGATCATTCTAGCACTGAAAATGCAAACATCAGTGGGCACTTTTTTAATAGCAGTCATGATGGTTTAATATCTGCGCGAAGACATAAAAAAAAAGATTCCCAAATAAACAAAGAAGGATAACTCTAGATTGGAAAACACGAACATCATTTCATCCTCTTTTGAAAGCAGTAATGATGGCGAACCACCAAATTTCATTCGGATCCGACGACCCATGGCGGGGATATCTGGTGGATCTGACCACCCATGGTGGAAACATCTGGTGGATTCGGATCTGATGACTCATAGTGGATTTGGATCTGATGACGTCTGGTGATGGATCTGACCACCCATGGTGGAGACATCTGGTGGATGGACAAAAAATCCCAATATTTCCAGACAAAGGATAATTTTCACAAACAATGACTGATAACTCTAGAATGTAAAATGGGAAAAACATAATTTGCCACTCGTTTGAAAGCAGTCATGGTGAACCTACATGCCAAATTTCATCCAGATCCAGTTACCCTCAATTTTTTCTTCAAACAAGATTTGAATATCGTATGGACCTTTTAAAGGTACTCAACCCGGAAAGAGGGTCCCCATCTCAACAGATTCCAACAACAACAATCCGATCAGAGTGTCCTATATTACTATTTCTTTGGCTTTGGGGGTAAAAAATATTTGATTCGAGTTGAGGAACCCATCAAACAAAGCTCAGTTATTAGATATTGATTTTTCAAATTTGTTATGTTCTCGAGATGAGTACTAATAACTGCCGTAATCTGCTCTGGATGTGTACTCCAAATCTATTCAAACAGACAAGGATGAATAACTCTAAAATCAAGTGGTAATTTTAACGCAATGTTGACTGAGTTCTGGGCCAGATAGTATTCCCGATAATGATAAATAATAGATTTCTAAAATCGATATCTAACAAATCTGAGCTTTGATGGGTGACTTCCTCGACTCGAATCAAATATTTTTGACCCCCGAAGCCATTGAAATAGTAATTGAGAGGAGTTTTATCGGGTTGAGTACCTTTAAACATGTGCATTATCGTCTCCCATTAAAAGCATCGGCCGGATATTTTTAAGTGGCATAAAATTTGCTAAATTTTAAAAGTTAAGTGAATTACTACTGCGACTCGACTGAACTTTTCTCTCATGCCCGACCCCAGTAGGTCTGAACATATCACCTTGCAACTCGGGTGTTGATTATCGGATTGCGTTGTCCTTTAGTATGGGGTTGGGGAAAGGATACCCAGATACTATGGGTTTCATCCATTCATTTTTACCAAAGTTATGGCCCTTGTTTGACTTAGAAATTTCTGTCTGTCCATCTGAACATATAACCTTGTAACTCGGGTGTTAATAATCGGATTTCGTTTTCCTTTGGCACGGTGATAGCACACGCTGGGGGAGGATACCCACATACTATGGGTTATGTCCATTAATTTTTACCAGAGTTATGGCCCTTGTTTGACTTGGAAAGTTGTGATTTTTGGGTCCGTCCAAACATATCACCTTGTAACTCGGGTGTTGATTATCGGATATTGTTGTCCTTTGGCATGGTGATAGCACAGGCTTACTACAGGTTTTGTCCATTTATTTCTACCAAATTTACGGCCTTGTTTGACTTGGGGGAATTTCGTGTCCGTATGAACATTTCAGCTTGTAACATTGGCAATGATCATTGGATTTGGTGTATTGATAGGAAAGGGGAAAGGGTACCACTTCCTGGGTTTAGAAAATAAAAACTATTCTCCATCCATAGAAATATTTAGTATTGCCCACTCTCTAAACTGAGCATTGGGGGCAAATGCCATGCTTGGCTTTGCATTTTTTTATGTCTACAGACAGGCCATCATATTTATATTTAGAATGTACTTGACGCAATTGCTGAATGCCGAATTCAACAAGGATGTGATAGTCACTCTTAAGTGAAAAGTGACAATAGAATTTTGCAAACTTTATCCCACTTAAAAATAAGACTGCCTTAATAAAACTGAGGTCATTGTATTGTCTAGCAGCTGAAACAACATTGAAGACCCACCAACCTAGCCTCACAATTGTGTGCAATATGTTTTCTGTCCTCATCCCCTTCCAAGCCTGCAAATAGTGTGTCTGTCATTTGCAGAATGACGTCCCCAGAGAGTTAATTTAGTGACGCTATCCTGCACGGTGGGCTAGCATAATCAATTCACCCTCTGGGGACCTCATTCTGCTTAGACCACATCTTCTGGGAAGTATCTATAGTTTCAAATTAACATTGTTTTTAGTTACTTTTTCCCCCATCTGGGAAGTTTCTATATCCCCTAATTTGCAGAAGATAAATAATTGAGGTGACTATTAATGGGTGAACATCACCAACTGGGGAACTTCAATCTGATCCTTGGTCTCCCATAGCAGATGAGGCCAAAGAAGAATGAGGTTCCCAGAAGGTGGATTTGGTAATGCTAGCCAACCGTGCAGGATAGCGTCACTAAATTCACTCTCTGGGGACCTCATTCTGCAAATGACAGATACACTATTTGCAGGCTTTACCCATTATGTTTACCATACAGTAATGCCCTAAGTAATCGACTCCTTAACCACAGCAGAATTATGGGTAACTTTTCAGGATTTAGTCGGAAATATGGTATGGCAACAAGCCATATTTCCGACTAAATCCTAAAAAGTTACCCATAATTCTGCTGTGGTTAAGGAGTCGATTACTTGGGGCATTAGTGTACTTCAGACTGAGAACTTTATCACATTTTATATTAACGCTTTAACTCATGTAACACAAACTGTTGAATAATTGATAACACATTTTGGAGTCCTTGTGATAAGCCTTCACACAGCAGTCAATAACAGGATTCTCCTTTTATATTAAAACTTATAACTCATGTGGCACAGACTGTGTCAAATAATTGATAACAGATTTCGGAGTTCTTGTGATAAGACTTCACACAGCAGTCAATAACTGGCTTCTCCAAATAACTGACATCTGGACAAAGCTCATCAAGCAAGACTTCAAGCTCCCGAGCCGTCGATTCACTGTCCAAAACACTCTGAGGGTGAAGGTCATTGAAAAACGTGACGGCATCTCCTCTCCAAATGTTAGCAATGATCATTCCAGACTTGTCTTTCAAAACAAATTTTAACATAAAAGTTACTTCTGCTGGTTCAGAACATTTTTGGCACTTCTTGTTTTTGTGTGAACTTAAAATGATCTTACACGCAGGACAGTACATTTTTATGAAATTCTTCGAGCCTGGTGATGGATGGTACATCATGAGCCTCACTTTGAGGCGATATTTCCCTGGTGTCGTCTGCTTTGCCATCTCACTAATCTGAGTGAACGGAATGTGATGGTGCTTCAGAATGACTGTCTTAGTTTGCAGCATACAAGTCTCCAGGCTGCTTTTTGACGATTCGATAGAAAATTGCAATTCATGAGAAAGCTCAGCTGATTCTCCTTTCGTCTTTTTTTCACTAGCATCGTCCTTTGAACCGCTTGAATTTCTCTTCCTATTAATATCAAGAGTTTTCAAAACATGACCACTTTTGTCAGAATTCTGTCTCATCATATTATTGGAGTCTTTGTTTGATTCGTTCTGAGATGGTTTCTTTACACTGCCTGATGTACCTTCATTTTTTTCCACTCCCGTCATACAAGGGACATCCCTTTCCTTTTCTATCTCGCCTAATCTACCAGGTTCGTCCGAAGACTCTTGGTCAAATGAGACTGCTTCGAACTGCTGCTTCAATTTCAATACATCGTCACAGTTTATATCAAGTATAGAGAAACCACGACCAAACGAGTTCCCTCTGTGTAAACACAGTTCAAGTGTCGGCTTATCAGTGGCTGTAGTACCCGAGACCTCTGCATCCTTTACTACCATAGCATGTAAATTCCGCAGCCTTATGAATGAACCTGGAGTAATTTTGGCCTTAGCTGTAGGGAAGTGGTCATCATATATACACACATCATATAAATAATTACAAGACTCGCTCTGAAGTTGAGAATCGCAATCAAACATTTTATCGGTGCAATCAACTGCGTGTATGGGGTAAATTGATTTCGTCCCATCCCATATCTGTATAAGAAAACATACGCCATCCTCTATCTCGCAAACGGCAACAACTTGACAGCACAAATCAAAATATTCGCCTGGCTTAACATCAGACATGACACACATATTTGGTTTCTCAAAAAAATTATGATCCACAGACCAATCTCTAAGAAACTTGACTATCTTTTCGTCTTCCTTTGTGAAAGTGTATGATGCAGATGAAGCAGATATCGGGGAAGTGGTGGAGGTTTGGTCTCCGTCAAATATGAGCCAGGCAAACCCGGGCCCAGTCTGTCCCTGTAGTGAGTTTCCAAACGCATTTATTTTTAGTCTGTGGAACCTGATAATCTGTCCGAGAGAGACTGATGGCAGCTTACTGGTCTCTTTACCTGGAAATATGTGAGAATTATTAAAGTGACATATATCCTAATTTTATAATGATTTATGGAGGCAAGGACTCAATGTGTAACACTCATTGGTTCAAATATGCTTATCTCAACGAAACTTAACAAAATGGCCAAGTATCCATCAGAATGGTACAAATGTATAATCAAGCCTTGAAATAGTGTGTCTGTCATTTGCAGAATGAGGTCCCCAGAGGGTGAATTTAGTGATGCTACCCCGCATAGCGGGCTAGCATCACTAAATTCACCCTCTGGGAACCTCATTCTGCAAATGACAGGCACACTATTTCAAGGATTGGACTATTACAAGTTATGGATAATCCTCCATAGTCACCAGGTTCAGCCGCACGTACATTTCAGTTGTAACACGTCATTACCAATAGAAGTCAACTGACTCGCATTAACATTTCGCCTATACGGTCAAACCATTTATAAGTTTTATGTCCAATTTAAAAAGTAAGAAACTTGTAGCAAAGAAGAATAATCCAATCAAATGATCGATCAACACTGTGCAGGCAGAGGTTTAGGTCTTAATTTGAATTAAGGGTATCACTGGTTACATTGTGGCTGCTTGTTCTCGTCATTTGACATTTAATTCGCTAGACGTTGGCTGATATCTATAAAGGTGTAGGTTTGGCAACTTAAAATCAGTTGGCTGTTCCCGACTTGTGCATTTCCATAGAAATACCATAGTAACACACATTACAAGTTACATGTACATGAGGCTGAACTTGGCTAATGTGTTTACTTACCAAACAGCAAACATTTCAACTTTTCGTCATTCTCAAACTTCGTCTCATCCACAATGCTTAACATCATGCAATAATCCGTCCCACGAGTCTTCTGAGGCAGCTTGAAGAACTTGACCACTCCATACACATTCGTAACTGTGTTTGGTATTAACACATTGAGCTTCTTGTACTCTGTCTTTGGCATTTCTCTCCTCAGTGAAACTGACACATGTGTGACCTGTAATGAAAACACATGATAGAGTTGAGTTTGCACCACTGTTGTAGGCCCCTGCGAAACAGAAAATCAGACTTAATTATTGATAGTTCTTGGCTTCTTAGGCCAAAAAAAAAAAAATTGTTAGGCCAATGCATTCTCTTATATATGCGAGGCGACCTATGGTCGACTCGCATATATTAGAGAATGCATTGGCACAGGGTAAAAACAAGAGGTGGCATCAGAGATGCTGCGTCTCGTTTTCGGTGGCTTACCGCCGGTGGCTACCGCCAATCGGTGTGCATCAGTATCGGTAGACTAATTAATAGGTAAAATCGAAAAATGACTAATTAAGGGCCATAACTCTATCAAATTTTATTGGGCCATGCTGGTTTTCGAACTCGTCCGAAATATTCTTGGCAAGTATGTCTATTCCAAATTTTAAACAAATCGGAGGACGTTTGTTGAAGTTATCGCGCTAATGAGCTAAAAATTCACGAAAAATGACTAATTAAGGGCCATAACTCTAACAAATTTTATTGGGCCAGGCTGGTTTTCGAACTCGTCCAGGATATTATTGGAAGACACTTATATACCAAATTTTAGTTGAATCGGATGACGTTTGTTGAAGTTATTGCGCTAACGAGCTCAAAATGACTACTTAAGGACCATAACTCTATCAAATTTCATCAGACCGGGCCGGTTTTCTAACTCGTCCGAGGTATTCTTGGGAGACACCTATATATCAAAATTTCAATCAAATAGGATGATGTTTGTTGAAGTTATCGCGCTAACGAGCTGAAAATTCGTGAAAAATGACTAATTAAGGGCCATAACTCTATCAAATTTTATCGGACCAGGCCGGTTTTCGAACTTGTCCGAGATATTCTTGGGAGACACCTATATCCCAAATTTCAATCGAATCAGATAACGTTTGTTGAAGTTGTTGCGCTAACGAGCCTAAAATCAGTGAAAAATGGCAAAGGGCCATAACTCTGTAATAAATGTGCGGACGAACCCGATTTTTTGTCTGCAGCTTACGTGCATGGATATGTACTCACACACCAAATTTGTTTTAATCTGTCAATGAACGGTTGAGTTATAAGCAAAACACGCCGCCCGTCCGCCCACCGTCCCCCATCAAACTATAAGTCGAGTTTTGGAAAAAAAACTCGACTAAAAATCCCGACTAATTCAAGATAACAATACTTGGTTTTGAACCATTCAATTTTATCTGAATTGTGAAGCTTTCTAGATTAAATTGTCAATGACCCAAAGGATTTCAGAATAACAATTTTTTTTTAAATTCCCTACCTACCTACCTACCCTAATTATATTAGACCATGTAACCGTAAACACAGTTGTTTTTTTTTTTGGCCTTAGGCTTAGCAGTATATCAGCACTTACTTGTCAAAAAATTGTTGGTTTCCGATTATACTGAGACTCCTTGAGGGAGGAGCTATAGGAGCTGTCTCTGTTTACTGGTATTCAGGATTCTATGGGAGACCACATTCACATTAATTAATAATTGTGCTGAAGCACAGCACAATACAACTGTTATGAAGCGCAACTCTGTTGCACTGAAGTAATTGAAAGGGAAGTAATAATGTCATGTGCTGAAAAGTATTTGAAGAGCAATTATTATTCCTTAAGGCCTAAACAAAAAATACGTTTGTTTCCGCTAACCCGACCGACCCTATTTTAAACCGCCGACCCTAAACTTTTTATTGGCATTGCAAAAAAAAAAAAAAATTGGACCAAAAAAATTATTTAAATTTGTTTTTTTTTAAATTTAGGTCCCAATTCATAACATAACAAGATGCAAAACATTTATATATTTATATATATTGACATAAGAAATTTAAGTTTACAAAAAGATTTAAGTTTAACCGTTGGAATCATACTGTAAAGTATGTTTGGCTTTATCTAGCTTTCATCTGTGAAAACTTCAAATAATTTGAGTTCAGGTACGGTATGTTATCATTCAGCGTTCAGACTTCAGTATTTCAATCAATTACAGCACAGGAACATTAACAATTTGATCAAATCAACCTGGTTATCAAGTGGGATCTCATAATACCAAATGAAAAATTAACATAGAGATTAGTACCATATATAGTCATTACTATCTTAATACATGTACATGTAGGATTTCTGTATTACATGTACATGTAGTATATTATGTACGGTATGTGTCTCACTTGAATTTTATAAAATAGCCTATTTATGAATTAGAGTGATGATGGCAAGTCTAATTTCAAGCAGGATAAGGCTTCCGATAAGCATAAACCATAGAACAAAAGATATCTGACAATAACTTATAAGCATTTCCAATCCATACATATATAAAAAGTTCCAAAGTTATGCTTGAGAAACTTGATAAAATTGACCTCTCTGTAAAATTCAAAATACTGACTCAAAGAGCCTTAGATTAGATCTAAATGCAATGGATATTCAAAAAACATTCCTCCGATCAGGCCTTCAGGTCATGCCTTCGGCATATCATTGCCCAAAAACAGGTGTCCCCAAAAAATACCTAGATCCTTCACTGAATGCGGAGAAGGTGGTGTTGTGAAGCCATCCTTAAGAGATCGGTACAAGACGGTCACTCCAATATGTGAACAGCGCAGTGGTGCTGGACTGACTCCAGTTGTCGCCAGACCATATAGGAAATATTAGGATTATCAAAGACTATCTTAGTATATAGACTAGTATATATGTAAATATTAAAGCATATGTAAGATTGAATTGGAGTTTCTAGTTCCTCTGTCATCTGGGTTAACCTGATTGGGTCTAAGAAGTGCATAGTTTGGGTTATTGACAAGTATTATACAGTTATTTTTAAAGATACTGAAAAAAAAAAAGTTAACCAAAAAAAAAAAAGTTAAGCCTACCTACCTACCCTAATTTTTTTTAGCTCGTTAGCGGAAACAGAGGTATTATTTGTTTAGGCCTTATGGGAGGCTGTTATGCACATTTATTAACCCTTCCATGACTGCAGCTTCCTGAAGTTTGCGAACACCCTGTGCCAATGCATTCTCTTATATAGTGAGTATGCCATATATAGGGAGCCTCGCATATGTGACATATACGCATTTTCTTATATATGCGAGTCGACCATAGGTCGCCTCGCATATATAAGAGAATGCATTGGCCTAACAATTTTAATAATTTTTTCTTGTATTCTTTAACAATTTTATAATTTCACCCATACAGAGCCCCAGACAAACATGAGCAGACAACACTCTTCTATATGCTTCTATATATGTGTGGGGCTCCCTGCAGGGTAATGGATGTTTTTTATTTTATGTCCTAAAAATTGTAAGAAACATTTATTTAAAAAAATGATAAAAAATTGTTAGGCCAATGCATTCTCTTATATATGCGAGGCGACCTATGGTCGACTTGCATATATAAGAGAATGCATTGGCACAGGGTAAAAAAAATCCCGACTTACGACTGGATTTGATATGGCGGGTCACATATAAGATAATTAGGGCCCTGCGAATTGGAAATTTGGCAACTGAATCAAATCTCGAATCGAATCGGGTGACCGATGTTGACGTCGATTCCGAATCGAATCGGGACAAGCACTGTACGGAGAAAAGCATAGTGGACAACCATTGCCATTCTAATTATTGTTCACTTCACTTATTTGTCATAAAAGCTGAGCCTTTTTTTCAAATATGAAACAACGAACCAAGACAGAGTTCACAGCTTTATTTTTTAACGAAAATCTAAACTATATATCACTTAGTATAACCTGTGACATACAGTAATGCCCTAATTAATCGACTCCTTTAACCACAGCAGAATTATGGGTAACTTTTCAGGATTTAGTCGGAAATATGGCTTGTTGCCATTCATCGGAAAGCTCTCGGGGGGATTTAGTCATGCAAAGAGTAAAATCCAAGACATCCATGACATATTTCATGATGATCAGACGAACAGTACGACCTGTAGCCCGCGCCAATGTATTGAATTTTGAAATCCAAGATGGCTGCCAGCGGCCATGTTTTTTGGCCGAATGACACCAAAATGACTCGTTCCCATCTACATGTCAATGTAAACATTCATGACAAATCTCATAAAGATCAGAATAAAGGTACGACCTGTAGCCCGCGCCAAAGGAAATTGTTGACGGACACACGCACACACGGACGACGGACACCAAACCATGGCAATAGCTCAAACTTACAAAGTAAGTTGAGCTAATAATTACAACTGAAGATACACTTCTCGACTACTCTAGTAGTGCATATATATGTGATATGGTTTTTAGTAATTTGATAGTCACCAGTGACTATGATTGTATTCTAAGGATTCCAGGACTGACATATGCTATAATAGCTGTATCATAAACAATGACATGCATAAGTATCTAAGCGCATGACGTCATGTACTCACATACACAAAAGGGCAGCGGACTGCGATTGGATGTAATTGCATTAACTAGTGTAAACTCTAAATTAGATCATATGTGGTGCCGACGAGACCTCCATACGGGAAAATACGGTACAATGTGGCAATTGCCCGGTCAATTGAGCTCCATAAATTAAAAAAATAGTTGTTCATCCCCATAATTGGGAAAGAATGGACCAATTCAAAAATATACGAATCAGAGAGCTGATTCGTTATCGATCCCGAATCTGATCACCGATGTCCACACCAAATTGAATCTTCAAAGCTTTGCATGGCCCTAAAGAGAATACATTGGCCTAACAATATTAACCATTACCTTGTAACCCAGTGCATTCTCTTATATATGTGAGAGCTCCGGACATGAAAGGGTTAAATAATTGGAATTAAGCATAACTGAATTGTGCTTAAGTGCAATATAAAGCTCAATTTTAAAAATCTGTACTTTCAATTGAACAGCGCAATATATTGAGCACCATATCTAAAACAAATTCTCATAGAATAGTCTGCAGGTGACATTTGTTTACAAAACATAAAACAACCTGTGCACCCTCATTTGATCTTTGGGAGCTTTTTATGGCAAATTTTGCACTAAAGCACAAATGTGTGTGTGGTATTTCTTAGCCAGTTCGGTCATTTTAAAATTACTCTGAAAGGGTTTATACCCGTTACATGCATCAATATAATTGCGCTGAAGCACAATTAATTTTTTATTGCACAAAATCGCAATTTAATTGCGATATAAAAATTGCGATGAAGGCACAATTGGATTATGCTTCAATACATTCTCTAGCATGCTTTAGAGAAATTGATTTCACATCAGTGCAATTGAATTGTTTCAGTGCAATTAATTGCACTTTAAATTATTATTATTAAATGTGAAGTTGCATGGCCATATGAATCAAAGTGGGGCCTTAATTGTAGTCATAGCCATATAGGAACACGCTATTAATGTTTTAATCTATATCTATATTTGCGAATGTCTGTCTGTCTGTCTGTCTGTGTTCTATAGAAATTCACAGGGGACCATCTAGATGATGCCAAAGGGGTCTACTAGGAGTAGCTTTTTACGAGAAAGATAATGGTCGGGGTTAGAAGTTTCTAAAGTGACGCCGTTGTTGTCAGGGGCAGAAAAGGGGAAGGGGCAGAAAAAAAAATTGTCGCCGATTGCCACCAAACTTATATATAATTATCCCCATAATATGAGGAATCTAATGGCGTGGTTTAAATATGACAAAAGTCGCGCCGTTCGCGTCAGGGGTGCCCGGAGGGGGGGGGCAGATTTTTGTTTTCTGTCGCCGATTGCCACGAAACTTACATATATTCATCCCCATGATATGAATAATCCAACGGTGTGGTTTAAATATGTCAAAAGTGGCGTCGTTTGAGTCAGGGATGAACGGAAGGGGAGAGGGGCACCAAAATTGATAAAACTAATTTTAGCGCCGATTTCCACCAAATTGATATATATTCTTCTTCATGATACAAGGAATCTAATTGTGCGATTTAACAACGCCAAATTGTTGTTTTTGGATGAGAGATTGGGAGGTGGTGGGCACTAAATTTGATAATAAGTCGCCGATTGCCACCACACTTATACAAAATCATCCCCATGGTGTGAGGAGTCTAATGGTGTGGCTTTTATCTGTCAAATGTGGCCTCATTCGAGACAGGGTTGCATTGAAAGGGACAGGGGCACCAAAATTGATGCACATTTTTTTTTGGCGCCAATTTCCACCAAATTGATACACGTTCTTATCCACGATACGAGGAATCTAATCGTGATTTAAAGACGCCATAGTGGTGCTGTTTGGGTGAGAGATGGAGAGGGGAGGGATGGGCACCAAATTTGATAAAAAAAATTGTTTAGTCGCCGATTATCACCAAACTTATCAACAATCATCTCCATGATATCAGGAGTGTAATCGTGTGGTGTAAGGCTATCACAAGTGGGGCCATTCGAGTCAGTGGTGTCTAGAGATGAGAGGGACACACAAAATTATATCTATATGTTTAGTGCCGATTTCCACCAGATTGATACATATTCTTCTGCGAGATACGAGGAATCTTATCGTGTGGTTTAGATACACCAAATTGGTGCCCTATGGGTGAGAGATATGGGGACCTTAAATTTTATACAAATTTGTATACTCGCCAATTTTCACCAATTTCATATATATGCATCTCTAATCTCTAATGAGTCTTAGTGTGTGCAGCTTGAGTCCGAAATAGGGACGGGAGGGTCACCAAAACTGATACAAAATATTTTTAGTACCAATTACCATCAAATTCAGACACGTTCTTCTCAAATGATACAAGAAATCAAATCGTGCTGTCTGTCTGTCTTTTTGTCTGTCCGTGTGCGTTCTATATATAACTTCACGCGGTACAATCGAGATGGCCCCAAGGCGTTCTAAGAGGGGTAACTTTTTACAAGGAAGATAATGGCGCGGGTTAAAAGTTTCTAAAATGACGCTGTTGGTGTCAGGGGAAGAAAGGGGGAGGTCGGCAAAATTTAAAAAATATGGTGAAATAGTTTTGTCGCTGATTTCCACCAAACGAATACATAATCACCTTCACAATATGGCGTTGATCGAGTCAGCGTTGCATCAACAATTGATTTAATAAACCAAATTCCACCAAATTCATACACGTTTTTCTCTAATGATATACCATGAATTAAATTTGGTGTCGTTTGCGTCACGGATGGCGAGCGGATATGCACTATCATTGATATTAAAGATTGCTATTCGCCGATATCCACATATAAGTTATATACAGTCACCAGGCCATCTCCATATCATTTTAAGTAGTTGGGCGTTCACATTTCACAATCCCGACATATGGTGACCCACATAAGTCACTTGAACAATTATATCTTCTTATCAGTCAGATTTATATGGGGATGACAATCAAGGCATTCACACAATGAGCTAGCAAAAAGAGATAACTAGAAGAAGCATTAAACGTATATTTATCATTCTATTGAAGAGACACATAATTCGTGCAAACTGAGAGACCTCGAACCGTCAGAGGATTGCATATATATAATAACAAAGTTTAGTCTGTTCCATTCGATACAGTTTCCACAAAAAGTTACAATTTGTCCAGAGATATGGAAGGCCTGTTAAAAAATAGTGGTCACAGTGTGCAGTCAAATATAGTTTCTTCTGATATAAAAGAAAATGCAGTTAGTAGCACAAGACTTTTCAGGATCCTACCAATACTGACATCTGACAAGGGCTTTAGAACAGACTCATCGACTGACATAAACAACTCAAAATCTCGCTCTGTGCCTGGCACATGTAGCTGATATATGTGCGGAGCAACATTTCATTTAAACTGAGAATATTTAGCCAATATATAGCACCATGAACAGAGGAGCACCTGGAAATTTCTTTGAAACATCTGTATCTTCATGGATATATGATAGCCAGATACATCTCAATGTGTAAAACCCAATTATCATCTTTTCAAGTTATCGAACTAATGTGTTTATGATGTTCATGTATCATATTATAACGTCTAATGTATACGCAGTTGTAAATAAATAAATACTTCATTATTGGTGGAACGGATTAATCGCGATAAACAGAATGACAATTGACAAGGTGAGCCACTACTTATATTCCATGACTGTAATAATCATGTTTTGTGATGCTATTTGAATATACAATTTATGAGAAAACGTATATCACTTTAAGCAAGAGCATTAATTCTCTATTCCCAACAAATATCCACAGCATACATTAACCTGAGCAACGCCGGGTAACCCTGCTAGTATATGATATTGACCAACTACATTATTAAAGTTTAAGGGTCGAAATTGGTGTGACTCCTCACCCCCCCCCCCCCTCCTCTCGAAAGTCATAAAGTAGGGAAATATGATGGACTAACGGAAATTCCATGAGGGAGGGGGAGACCACCCCCCCCCCATCATTCATGTCCACACCCTATGATATACCTGGTGGTTACTAAAGTGGTGTCACGGCCGTGTTGAAATGACAACCCCTCCCTCCCCAGTCCCCTAGTGTGTTGTCACGTCCCTGTGCCAATGACACGCACATGCAAATTGTAATGTCGTTACTAATGTTTCTTGTGTTTTAGATTCCAGAGCACTGTTTATTTTCTTCACACCAATTTCGGAAGTTTTTATGTGTTTGCTACTGGTTCTTCCTCGATATTCGAGTCACAATTTCCCGCGCTTTGACCCAAATATTTATGACAGGGTCTAATGACCCCCAACTAATTTCGCCCTAAATATTTTCTCGTCCCAACTCGGGATCACGATTAGATAAAAACTGAACGGAATGGAGTATAGATTGTACAAACTGTTCAAAGAATATCCAAACTTTGTATTTTTCGTTGATATCGCGCTTCCGCGTTAAGCGAGATAACTGACTCGCAGCCATGTTGGATTCATTCAGCCCCCATTCCGCGGTTTTAGTGCTAAAGCTAGGTCAAAGTTCTGGAGGTGAATTCTTTTGAATTGTAATGATTCCATACATGTATATGAAATTGAGGAATATTCAAAAGCTCCGTATTAAGGAATCATAAATATCTAAAAGTTCAAAAATGTATATGGAATGCAGCTCCAGAAACGGGGGCCGGATTAATCCAATATGGCCAGGACTCAGTGATCTCACTGGGAAACATTTTGTCTACCTTCTTCGTAAATGTAGGCTATGTACCTCCTCGTCGATCTATATTTAATATAATATACGTGAGGGTATCACCCCCCTCCCCCCTGAATCCAGAATACGAGTTAATTTTGGGGGGTGAATCCTGAATACGAGTTAATTTTGGGGGGTGAAACCTGAATACATGTTAAGAAATAATATGCGATAAATGACATACAAATTGACTGTTTTAATATCAGACAGATACAAGCAGAAGTTACATAGACACATTATGATGCCGGTCGCGTTATGAGGCCGTTATGATACCATTAATGATACTTTATGATCAGGGATGTGGCTAGAGGGTTTCCGTTGGGGGGTGTCCACCTTTTCAACTGCACCCCCCCCCCCCCTCTTGAGTCAGAATCAGACCGAACACAAGTTTTGCATAATTCCATTTGCACACCCCGTTCCACCTCAGTGTTTATGCCTAATATCCTATATCTTCATAAACCATGGTTCTATATTCCCGGTATGAGAACATTCAGATATTTTAACCTGAAACATTGCATAAATCCTAACATCTAGTGGTCTAACTCCATACAAATGCACACGGCTACGGGCAAGAGACCACGACACACCGAGCTGACCATCGTTGTTCGGTCGGTGTGAGAAATTTTTTTAATTTGAACAAGAAAATCACAAATCCTAGCATCCAGACTGGCCTCAACTAAAGCTTTCCTATAGTGTTGGAAATTTCAAACCTCATACTCCGCCTCAGGTTGGAAAATTCTCCAACTGATGACCACAAGTTTGATCAAATGTAGAAAAATATTGTTAAAATTATTAGCATTTTTGTATTGGCCACAGGGGAGAGACAATGACACACCGGGCCGACCATGGTTCGGCCCGGTGTGGGAATTTTTTTTAATCTGAACAAGAAAATCGCAAAATCCTAGCATCTAGACTAGCGTCAAGCATTCTTAGAGTTGGAAATTTCAAACCTGACACACCACTTAGGTTGGAAAATTTACAACTGATGACAATTCCAATGCCAATGTTGACCAAATGTATGAGAATATTGTTTTCTTAAATTAACTAGCATTTTTTGACTGGCCACGGGGGAGGGATCAGGACACAAGATTTCCAAGTGTTGGAAATTTCCAACCTGTCACCCTCCTGAGGTTGGAAATTTCCAACTGATGACCATTTCAGTCCAAAATTTTGACAAAAAATAGGAAAATATGCAAATATTGGTCCAAAAACAATTAATCCCCCCCCCCCCCAATAAATTGTTTGAAAATCAAACTACAAGAACATTTCAACCTATTATAGGTGTGAAATTTCCAACTAATGTTTTGGCAGGTATGAAATTTCCAACTGTTGAAAATTTTGACCAAAGTTGGGGGGGGGGTGAGACCCCCCCCCTGTCGCCACGTCTCTGTTTATGATGGCATGGTGGTCGAATATGCCCAAGAAGCTATTATTTTGCGCCATCAAAACCTGCGTCCAAGATGTTTTGCTTGAACCCGAATACCAGTTAATTCGGGGGTATGAATCCCGCGTACGGCTTCAAAACACCCTGAATCCCGCGTACCGAAAGGGGGGGGGGTGATACCCTCATACGTCGATGACCTCCTCTAGCAGGAGAACCGCCTTCGATGAGGCGTACGTTAATAGTCCTATTGACCCTAATACTTTCACATACAAATTCATGACAATCCCATGGTTCGGTCGAGACGACCATACACATACATACATAAATTAAGAAATTTTCATTAAATAAATAAACAAAGGTTAAAGGTCGTCTCGACCGAACCGTGTGATTGCCATAAATTTGTAATTATTGTTGACTGAAATATACTGTAGAAATATTTACATAGTGTTCAGATAGTCCCGATTAGCTAAGGTGCACTGTCTTCTTTATTTGCAGTGAGGATGAGTAGACGTTGTCTGTGAAACTTGTAGCATAAACCTCTGTATTGTCTCCACATGTGTGGTAGTTGTGCAGAGTTGGAATTTGGTACAATCTATCACTGCTAAGCTTGCATTGCAGTCTGGTTCGGTGGCATTCATCCATACGACCGTTAAGTGTTGGAGAGTCTTCTATGATGACGTTGTCGATAGCCTCCAAATATGGTTTCCTGGCATCCGATCGTATTCATCTTAGCCGCGTGGCCATGGTGGTTGCAAAGTTATATAATACTTCAGGATGCCACACAAGGCAAGACACACCCAATCTTGGATAACTGCGGATCTGAGCCCTTTGCTCGTGATTTTTTTCTCGAAATATAGCAAAACTTTTTTCTCAATAACTGGGATAAATAGCCTATACGAAACTTCGTTGCGTTTGTAAAATGTGCGTCATTATATCTAATGTAGCATATTTTGGCGCTTTTGGCGCGCGAGCTGTGCGACTAATGTCACTTCTGTTGCTTCGATCGGCGCGCGACAGAAACAACATTAGGAAGTCCACGGCCCTAATAATATTCCATATTAACCTCTTGGGTGTCATTGATTTATAATTGGGCGCCATTTATTTGATGTATTATATAGGGGGGTCCGTGAAGTTAGCACAATATTCAACATTCAACATTCGTGTGAAGTTGGCACAGCATTCAACATTCGTTCAACATTCGATTTTTCTTGTACATAAGTTTTTTTAACGTGAATGGATTAAAGGGGTACTGTACGCCATTTTCAATAAATTCCCGGTGATAACAACGATCTATTATCGATACTATATAGAAATATAAGTAATTTGAGTCGAAGATGTATTCTGTAAACGCTCAGGTTAATAGGCTATCTTAAAATTTAATAATTTAAAAGTTAATAATTTAATATAAATTGATTTTATGGCCCCAGCCATAAAATGGCGTCTCTTAAAATTCGAATTTCCGTGTACAAAACGTAATCAAATTATAATTGAGGGATACTGGATTAGGAAAACAATTGCACACACGATCGTTTGAAACATTATGCTTATACGGGGAGAAAACCCAAGCCACTCATTGACTAGTGACGGTACACTAACTTAAATGATTATATGGGACTACTAAGCATATAATAAATGTTTATTTGATTCATTTGGTTGAAAACTTTACAAAAATTACTCGACAACGACAATTTGTATTCTTGCATTCCGGTAAATTTGCCATCCGTAACAATACTTCGTACTCAACAGACTTTCAAAAAATGGAAAAGTTGTTACCTTATTCTCCGACTCGGGGATTATAGAAACCAACAACAACATCTTGGGTACAGTACCCCTTTAAGTGGGTCGTATATATAGTACCACTATCAAAATTATAGTATTTGATACTTCGATGCTCATTTTTGGGCAATTTTGATTCCGGGAGAGAGAGAGAGGCACATCATATATAGTCCATGACTACTGTAACTCACTTTTATTTGGTTGCAACACATACCTTATTCGGAAACTTCAGCTTGTACAAAACTGTGCTGCTAGGATTGTTACCAAAACAAAGAAATTTTATAACATCACTCCAATTTTAGCTAAATTACACTGGCTTCCCGTTGATCAGAGGATCCATTTTAAGGTCTTGCTTTTCACTTATAAGTGTTTAAATAATCTGGCACCATCGTACTTGTCGGGTCTCATTCAGCGCTATCAACCCGTCAGACCCCTCAGGTCCGCCAAGGCAAATCAACTTGTCTATAAACCTGGGGATCTGGTTACATGCGGCGATCGCGCTCTTTCTGTGGCTGGCCCAAAGCTGTGGAATCTACTTCCTGATCACTTAAGGATTCCACAAACCATAAATGAGTTCAAATCCGCACTTAAAACCCACCTGTTTGAAGTGGCATTTGGTCCTCGGGCCACATTGCGTAAAGTTAAGAAATAGCCGCAGTTTATGTTGTATATCTGTATTGTGTTGTACATGTTTTATGTGTATATTGTTAAAGGGGTACCGTATGCCACATGTTGTTGTTGGTTGCTATAGTCTCCGAGTCGGAGAATAAGGTCACAATTTTTCCATTATTTGAAAGTCTGTTGAGTACGAAGTCATGTTACGGATGACAAATTTACCGGAATGCAAAAATACAAATTGTCGTTGTCGAGTAATTTTTGTAAAGTTTTCAACCAAATGAATCAAATAAAAGTTATATTATATGCATACTAGTCCCATATAATCATTTAAGTTATTGTATCGTCGCTAGTCAGTGAGTGGCTTGAGTGTTCTCCCCGTATCATCATAATATTTTAAGCAATCGTGTGTGCGATCGGTTTAAAAATCCAGTATCCCTCAATTACTATTTTTGATTACGGTAATTCGTAATTTAATTGACGCCATTTTATGGCTCCAGTCATAAATTCAATTTATATCAAATTATTAACTTTTAAATTATTAAATTTTAAGATAGCCTATTAACCTGAGCGTTTACAGAATACATCTTCGACTCAAATTACTTATGTTTCTATATATTATCGATATTAGATCGTTGTTGTCACCGGAAATTTAATGAAAATGGCGTACAGTACCCCTTTAAGTTCGAGAGCACATTTGTGGAGTCGTGACTATAAACCTTATTATTATTATTATTATTATGAGCCAGTCAGCCAGGCACCCCAAAAATACGCATGATCGGATCGGGCCCATATATGCAGGGATTGTTCCCTGATGGTACTTTAATTATCCATAGGGCCCACGCCTAGCAAGTGTGGTTTTCGCTGGCGAATGTTGAACAGAGAGCACATGTAAATGCACGTAAAATTAGCTGTTATCAATAAAATATGTTGTTGTTGTCGTACCAGGGAGTCTGGAAGCATTAACCCGTCTGTAATAACTTAAACTGTGCCATCGGGCACACCTTTCAATTACACGAGTCATATTTTGTCCTATTAAGATCAATTAGGACATTTTTTTTAAGTTGAACATGATCAAAAATGTGTATTTTTTTAGACCAAATGCGTGTTTGGGGGACAGGTAGGCCTATATAGCTAAAATCCAATATCTTGCAAACTTTTCAAAATTTATGTCAACTTCTTAATATTTCTACATATACAATGTACATGTAGTGATTCTCATACCAATACTTCAGCATATGGATTAAATAGTTTGGCATTATTACGACATTCGTTTGAATAATAATCTTTTAAGAAAAAAAAACAATTCCGTGATCGATTTTTCAGCAAAAAATATATTTTTCGGCTTCAAATTTATAGCAGGAAATCCAAATTAACCAACACGTTTTCCTTTTGAGATATGGTCTGGTGTTTTAATTTTAGAACCAAAACTGGTGGTAAATAAGTTAGGACTTGGTCAGTAGCCATATATATCTCGAATTTCTGGAAAGTCACTGATGAGTTCATCGTCAATTTGATTTGACCATAGCCACCAGTAATTCCGATATGCTTTAGCCTTTAGGCCTACTATTATTTTCGTTCGTAAACCATGCATACCGGTATGTATATATTTCTTCTTCCAAGAAAGTGGGCTTCAACTTCTTATATCGTGGTTATATAGTGGTATCTCGAAAATTAGAGCTCTTTTTCGATTTGACCAGAATGACCGATTATTTTTAATCGACCGAAATTGCTCACGGGAGATTTCCTCGCACCTGTAGCCAAACTACTACCAATTCGTTCTCCTTCCGCGATCTATAGTTGTAATAAATAATTAAGTGTTCATTTTGGAATGGCAACTAGATAAACTAAAATTTATTCTTCTATAATAGAAACATCTCACATATTGTTTCAAACAAATTGTGTTAGAGGTGCAGTCACTGCAATCTAATAAACTCATTGCTGAATTAATATCTGGCACTATATCTAATGTCGCGTTGTAATTTATAGTGCACAGTCGCGTGGTCTTTCTATTCTCCATCTTGTTTTCCCGTGGTCTGGTCAGTTTGCTCATTGTTTGAATTGAACTGTTATTTTTGACGAAAATGGAACAAGTCATCAACTTGGATGAATCACTGGATGATAATGCACACGGTGAGTGTTTCCTCGATTACTGATAACATGCATGGCGTTGATTCCGTTTCCTAAATCAAAGTTTAGGGAGATCCAAAGACCAAACTGAAACCGTGAAACTGACTGAAATTCTGAATAGTGATTAGTGAATGATGGCTGCCGGTATTTTGCCGATTTGTCTTTCGATTCAAATCTGTAGTCTCCGGTGCAAAACTTAAAGCAGCTCTGACTTTATGCAACATTGAAATCGACATATCAGTCGGATAACATCGAAGCTGTTATTTTGTTCCTGAATTCTTCAACTGAGGTCAAGTGGCCAATTTTGAATGGGGATTTACAAATTACATGCAAATCTGCCGAGCAAAAGTTAAGAGTTGCACATACTTCTGATTGTGGCTTGATGTGGTATTGGAAACAGGTATTTATCTGGCGGGTACTCTTGGAAATTGTTCCAATATAATGTTGGTGTATTTATTTTAGATTTTTCAAATGTAGGTCAAGTAATGGAATTCCAGAAAAAATTCTCAGTCGTAAACTGAAGCGGAACTGCCAGATAAATAAATACCTGTTTCCAATACCACATCAAGTCACCCTCAGAAGTATATGCAACTCGGTAAATTTTGCTCCAGAAATTAACCTGGAGATCCATTCAAAATGTCTGCAAATCTCTGGAAAGTTATCTATGAAGGTGGGAACCCAGACAACTACTTCATACATAACATTTGCCCCGGAGATTTGCATGGAAATCACCATTCGAATCGGTTGCTTGACCTCTCCTTAATTTTTGTGCTTTTAGTTGTAACAAATTGTTCTTTTTCAATGCAGAAAACCAAGGAAAAAATGTACCCTGGGTTGTTCTCCACAATGATGAACCCCAAGCTGTTTCATTCAAGATCAAGATTCCGATAAAGGAATTTCCAAAGGTTGGTTCTACAATATTAAATTATTTGTATGTTTTAAACCCTAAAATGATTCCCGCTCTATCTTGTGAAAATGCAGCCCTGTGTCCACTGGCACCGCCAGATCATCATTAAGTCCATAAACTATTGCGAGAATCAAATGCATGTATACGCTTTCTACAGTGAAATTGGCTGAATAAGCAGTCTTTCCAACATCAAATGAAGAACAGTGCTGGATTTTTGATAAATCTGAAGGCTTAATAATTGTTATGAATTTTTCACCGGATATTGCAGGGGCATTTCCTGTATTTGGTCTTAGTTTTGAATAAATCAGTTGTACAGACAAAACTATTAAACTTCCATATTCCAAGTTAAACACACAATTTGGTGTGAATCACGCAAGTAACGGGGAAAGATCCAGGGCTGTTTTGATACCCGTTTGCAGGTTTGGGCGCCCAAATTCAAAGTGGATAGTATTTATTTGAGCTGAATTTTCTATATTTTCAAGTAATTTTTTTCGATAATTCAACAACACTCAATGCAAATGATCTGTCTGCAGTTGATATAGAGCCTTTATTTGAACGATCCGTTGTCAGTAAGCAATATTATATTATCCCAATTCAGATATATCATGCCATGAATCTCTACTCTAGCTATTGGTCGTAGGGATCATATTCCACCGGTACAAAACCTGGGAACTTTTTGAAGTTTTGACAGGAAACCTTGTAAAATAAAATGACGGGGGTATATTTCTTGTGTATTATCTGTTTCTTAATAAGGCCTAAAAAAAATTATCCGTGTTTCTGCTAACGGGACCTGTGTAGGGTAGGTAGGGATTTAAAAAAAAAAAAATTCACACCCCGCTCGGAGGTGCTCCAAGCTGTATTTATGATATTTTGACAACCGAGTGGTCATAAACAGTCTTAAATTTTATTCCAAAATAGAGGGAAGGAAGATTGGATAGATAATTAGATATACACAATTGCATGTATTCGGTATTGAAATATATGTGTAAGATGATTTACAAAACTTGAGGCTCGCGTTACAAATGGGCCTGAATTTACAACTTGTTGGACGTTGGTTTACCAAGGACTGCTGAAGGAATAATATACATGTATGTACAGTCGATTTCGGTTAATAGAATATGCTCGGTGCAGCAATTTTTTATTTGAATAGCCGATTATTTGATTAGACGAATTTGCACCAAAACGTTGTAATTTCGAGTTGACAATTTCGTAATTTCGAGTTGTACCACTGACTTGACCGATGTTTGTTTGATATAAAAACTTTTAAATACCTGTTATTAAATGTGTATTTACTTCATAATATTGTTCTCTTTATTGCTTGTTTCATGTAATATTAAAATATTTGTAATACCATTGTCAGATTGTGTGTTTGTTGTTACTTTTTACCGAGGGAAAATTGTAAAAACATCGATCGATAAAAGCACGTGTTCAATGTTTACATTGAAGGACTGGTTAGAGTTTTCACCTTTGATCGATTGAAGCACATGTTTAATGTTTAGATTGAAGGACTGGTTAGAGTTATTCACCTTTGATTGATAGAAGCACATATAGTGATTGAGGAAGACCATTTATATAGAACATGATTTTATTTATTTTAAAACATATAACGGAGAGGTCTTTGCGCTTTCGTTTCGAGTTCATAATGACTGAGTAATTATGACTGGTGTACCCACAGCATCGCATTTATAATAGCCCTGGTTTTGTTTTTACAAGTGACACGTTAATTTGCCCTTTGTTAGCGGGTGTGCTCAAACAAATACTTAAACAAACACGCTGTCATCATTAATGGGACAATCCTTTGTTCGCGCCATAGAGTGTGAAACGAACAAAACGGTTTGTACAGTCTAATTCTTTATGCATGTTCAGACATCAAATACAAAAGAACCGAGTCGCTAACATGTGTCTGTCCAACTACAGTACTGGCTTTTGTTAAACATGCAATTAGTCGCTATTGTAATGTTGTTCATCCTCTACGTGGACAACGTCACGAATAAAGCGTCGGGTTTATTGATATAGACTATAGATGCGGGATTTACCCGCACTGCTTACAAAATTTAATATTGTCATTTATGGCGTGAATTATTAGACCCCCAAACCACCTTATCATCATCATCATGGCGTGAATTATGGGAATGTTGGGCAATAAAACAACAAGACAAGTGTTATTATAATATTTTAATATTCACATTTAATTGAAAAATCACTTTTTTATTGTAACTTATGACCGTAAAGCACTCGCTTTTGAAACATTTTATGTCACCCATTTTCGATCTAATACGATTGTCTGCGGTTTCTTGACATAAACTATAATATTTTGGATGAAATACCTTCAACTGAGTTCTAGAATGCACGAAAATAACGACTTTCAGAGCACATTTTTGCGAATTTTCTGTTCTATTAAGCGATAGTCCCATCGGGAGTCTATTCGAATAAGCAATTAAAAAATACAGATGTACTATTAAAATGGTTTTGGAATCCGAAATATTATTATAATAAACGAATTATTTGATTAACCGTTATTCGATTAATTGGAATTGACTGTATTCAATTTGTATATTTCCTTGCAACAACTGGCTGTGACCCATTGACACTTCACACCAATGGGAATCACAAACTTGTACATTTTCCTGAGTGACCATTTAATTGCCCCACCAAATTCCAAACAACGAATACATAGGAATGTGTTATCTAGTTTTAAACTAGATTGGTCACTGTGAAAGCTGTATTTATTATTTATATTTTATTTTAGTCGCTGATTGTTTCCCGATTAATCAACCATAGTCACCATACCCAGTTAAAATTTGATATTGTCTAAAATAAAACTAATAGTATCAAAATTATTTCTCAGGCTTTAAAATTCCAGCGTTATGTTAAAACTGACAACGATGTATTTTGTACTGTCTGTGGCATGCAAATCACTGAAATCAGATGAACTCAGTATTGATCACAATGCTGTAAAGATGCAACTGTATTGACAGTACATCAATCATGACATGAATACATGTAGCTATATTGTATGTAGCCAAGGCCTAAACAAAAAATACCTTTGTTTCCGCTAACGAGCTAAAAAATATTAGGGTAGGTAGGTAGGCTTAACTTCTTTTTTTTTGTGAATTTTTTTTTTCAGTATCTTTAAAAATAACTGTATAATACTTGTCAATAACCCAAACTATGCACTTCTTGGCCCCAATCAGGTTAACCCAGATGACAGAGGAACTAGAAACTCCAATTCAATCTTACATATGCTTTAATATTTACATATATACTAGTCTATATACTAATATAGTCTTTGATAATCCTAATATTTCCCATATGGTCTGGCGACAACTGAAGTCAATCCAGCACCACTGCACTGTTCACATATTGGAGGGACCGTCTTGTACCGATCTCTTAAGGATGTCTTCACAACACCACCTTCTCCTCTGCATTCAGTGAAGGATCTAGGTATTTTTTGGGGACACATGTTTTTGGGCAATGATATGCCAAAAGGCATAACCTGAAGGCCTGAGCGGAGGAATGTTTGGGAAGGGTGACTCCCGGATGATGGTGGGGGGTTCACCCCCTGGAATTTTTTTTTAAATCCATTGCATTTAGAGCTAATCTAAGGCTCTTTGAGTCAGTATTTTGAATTTTACCGAGAGGAAAATTTGATCAAGTTTCTCAAGCATAACTTTGGAACTTTTTATATATGTATGGATTGGAAATGCTTATACGTTATTGTCAGATATCTTTTGGTTCAATGGATTATGCTTATCCTGCTTGAAATGAGACTTGCCATTATCACTCTAATTCATAAATAGGCTATTTTATAAAATTCAAGTGAGACACATACCGTACATAATATACTACATGTAGTACAGAAATACTACATGTACATGTAGTACAGAAACAATGTACATGTATTAAGGTAGTAATGACTATATATGGTACTAATCTCTATGTTAATTTTTCATTTGGTATTATGAGATCCCACTTGATAACCAGGTTGATTTGATCAAATTGTTAATGTTCCTGTTCTGTAATTGATTGAAATACTGAACGCTGAATAATAACATACCTGAACTCAAATTATTTGAAGTTTTCACAGATGAAAGCTAGATAAAGCCAAACATACTTTACAGTATGATTCCAATTGTTAAACTTAAATCTTTTTGTAAACTTAAATTTCTTATGTCAATATATATAAATATATAAATGTTTTGCATCTTGTCTTGTTATGAAATATTGAACTACTTCGACCGAAATGACATAAAATGTCTACTTGTGTTGTAGGGAAAGAATTACTTGTGGAAATATACATTAACATTGAACAAGATATCAAACTTGCTGTTATTCTTAATAGTGTGTTTCAGTATTCACATACTGATTTTGGCCATAAACTCGGAGGGATGGGGCTCGGAATTTATGTCCGAAAATATTATAGAACCTATATATTTGAATTGTTCATATGGGATATTCTGCCTGATTGTTGAAGATGTCAGTTGGGCTGAAGGGCGTCACTCACCAAATAAAAGTGCTGAAGGGTATTTTACGGTACACAGGTTTTGAAAATCTGCTGAAGGGTACACAGGGTTTGTAATCGGCACTAATGCAGTTACTTTAAGTGTGTTCCCGAAAGTCTGGCAGCCACCAGCAGTTCGTCTTCAGTTAATTTTAAATTTCTTTGCAACCTATACAAAGATCCTCTAACAGAAATCATGACAAGACACGAATATACTGTTCAGCACATTTTCAAAACCTATGTAGCATTAGTTGGTGTCAATTATAAAATCAAGTTTATCAAAACAAAACATTTATTTTGAACAAAATAATATATTAAAGGGGTACTGTACCCTGAATCCGGTTATTTGTAGGACTATCTCCTTGTATACTCAACAGAATATATGCAACAAATGAATGAATTTGAGGCATGTATTAATGCCAAATACACTTAGGCCTAACAAAAAAATACCTGTGTTTGGGGTCACCCGACCGTGCCTAATAAAACCATGCGACCCTAAACTTTTTATTGAGATTTCCAAAATTTTTGAATTCCAATCTTACATCTTTTATATACGGCTTTGTCTACTCCATCCAGAGGTTGTTCAAACTCACACAATCAATGCCAAAAATATATTTTAAAACATGAATAGGCCGACATATGTAGGCACTGCTGCACAGAGTGTTTATTTAATAATTAATCCAGCCCGCATAGTTCATATTTTGAGAATTTCTAAACAACAACATGTTCCGCGATGTTCTGTAACATTCATTCACAAACCACGTGTATAGCTTTCACCCCCAGTAAATAATAAACCAATCCATTCAATGCGGCGCAGCTAACGTGTTGCTAACGCGGCTTCTCTAAAGTGAGGCCCACGAGAGGAGTTTCCTGTCACGCTGTTTACAACCTGCATCCCTTTATCCATACGTGGAATGGTCGGACAAATGATCGTATAGAATCATTGATTGAACATACGGGGCTCACAGTGGGAAGTTGGTTTATGATGGGCGTATTATTTACTTGTTTATATTTGCAATCTGGCGCTGTGTTTTACCAAACTGTGCGTGAATGCAGTTGGATGTATGATCTAGTACATATCTACATATTGTTGTCAATACGAATATTTCGCAAAACACCTTTTCGTGCTGAAAAGTTGTCGACATGATTGTGACAAAATACGACCCCGTGTTTCTGAAACCCAATGCATCACTCTGGTCAGATCTCCGCCCATTGGACTGCTATAAATAATTATGTGCTAGTACCAATCGGATCGTTCGTTGAATGGGAAATTCCGCAGTTATTTAAGTTTTTACTACTGTTTACTATAATATTAAAGTTACTCTCCTTGTTTTGACACTTATAATTTCCAAATATAATAAAGGAAAGCATCTGTTTTATATTATATTAAAACAACAAATATGACAAACTGTTATTTATTTAATATATTAAATGCCCACAGTTAAATGGTACCAGTATTAAAACAATTTTATACATTCAGTTCAGGAATGTCTGAAAACCGCCTGAAATTATATCAAATTATTTTAATATATTAAAATGAATATGGTATGTGTAAATTATTATCCATCTAGGCCTGGTTGATGTGAAATATGTCGCATCTCATATACTATATGGCTGTCAGAGTACATGGGGGAATTAATACATTCACAATATCATTACAAGGTTAAATTATTATGCGGTATGTTTAATTATTAAAAAAAGAAAAGAAAAAAAAAAGATAATCCCTACCTACCCTAATATTTTCAGACCATGTGACCCCAAACACGGGTCTTTTTTTGTTAGGCCTTATGTGCTCTATGAATGGTGCAAACAACATGGTAAGTATATTGAAAATGAATTTATGACTCCAGTCATATAAATTACCATGTTGTTTGCATCGTTCTCATAGAACACATCAGTGTATTTGGCACTAATCCATGGCTCAAATGCATTAATTTGCTGCATATATTCTCTTGAGTATAAAAGGAGATGGTCCCATAATTGGCAGATTCAGTACCCCTTTAGATAGCACCCAGCATTTTTAAATGTGTGCAAAAGAAACATGGTGGGGGCTTGAAGCAATGAAGTGTACCAGTAAAATGTTGTTATAATATTAAGTGTCAAACGAAATGGAAATGTACATTTCTCATGCTGTCAAGAAAATAATAAATGGGCATGCATGTTTATTTGGAACTCATGAATATGTTCCATAAGTCCCAAACAAGGCATAATGGTAAAGCAGGCATGAGATCCACTCTCTTGAAATTAAAATTGCAAGATTCATGCCTATCAATCCACAACCCATCACACACCTGTGGCTTTTGAGACAACTGTCACACTTCATGTCACTTATCACAGGCTTATGTTAGAAACCATGTGTTTTGCACCTAATGATTAACAATATTTATGAGCATTGGCGGTAAAAACAGTAAAAAAAAATTAAAAGATTAGGGTCGGCGGGTTATTTTTAGGGTCGGTCGATGTACGGAAACATATTATCTTTTTTATTTGGCCTGATCATAAAACTGTGTTAAATATTATGAGTAGGGTTGAAACGATTAATCGACTAGTCGTAGACGACGCTGAAATATTAGAACGTCGACTCTGAATTTTGCCGTCGACTAATCGGAACATAGTGTATTAGTTCCATGTATAACGTTTTCAAGATCGATTCCGACATAAACGGTGTTAACTGCGTGTAAGTTACGGTAAGTTTTACGTTTGGTGACACCCGGAATTGACAGTGTTACTAGTATAGACACACACAGTGACCCGACTATTAATCGAAAGAATGAAATTGACAACACAATGTCTCACTCGTCGTTTGAGGTCAAAGACATCACTGCGACATGATGGCAATAATTGACGCGGCTTTATCGTTTGTCGGAGACCGCTTTGATCTAGACACTGTGTATATTTCAATTGATCAATTGAAGGTTGCTTAAGGTGACATCATTGTTGCTACCGTATATAAATGATACTGACATTAAGAACTGGCTATCGTATTCTACAACATAGCCTATTCTATAGGGCGTATTTAGTCGGAACATTAACATTTTATAGGGACACCGCTCGGCACCGGTTTATTGGTGATCACGTGACTAAACGAAATCTCGAACGCAGATATTAAATTTAAAACCTGTATAAATGATCGAGTTTCTAATCATTATCCACCACATGTCTAATTATATAATTACATTCAGTGTGTTGGATAAATATCAAGATGTTTACAGTATTATTTCCCAAATCAATTGGTGTCTATGCAGGGAAATACGCTACGCAATAGACCGTCATCGCATCAGTCATCATTGTACGCCATGTACGATGAATTTTCCGTACCATGTTATGTTTGAAAGTTTTGATATCGTGTACCGACTAGTCGACGCAACGCGACTTGGGTCTCGACTAGTCGACTCTGAAATTCACTAATCGTTTCAACACTAATTATGAGCCATGATTGCTGCTATGTGATAGATATTCTATACTCTAATACAGTAGTTAGTAGTAATTGTTATATTCAAATTAATAGTTTTAATATATGTACATGTATGATCTTGTTATAAGCGAGTAGTTAGACCTGCCCAAAAAAATCACACCCTCCCACAAATGCTCAATGTTTGCATCAATACCAGTGTTACACCTTTTACTGCCTAACTATCACTCATATTTAACGGCAGAATGTTGAGAAATTCTATGAAACAATCACTTAGTTTAATTTAACAATATTTTATTTGAACAAAGTTACAATCACTTGTCGCATATGTCCCAGCTCATTTAAGTTCTATCAACCAACACTCCTTCACATATCAAAGTTAATAAAGGTATATATAGGCTCAAACATTGACCAAAAGACATCGTTTTATGTTTGTTTAATGTTCCCTATTTTCGAGGTAGTCCGTAAATTCGCATTTTTTGGAAGTTTGTTTCCATATAACCCCGGTTTTATGGGTTTTGTGAGCATGATTTTCACAGTTAATTAGTATAATGACTAATTGAATTAAATTCATGACTTCAAGTAAAAGAAAATGGAAGATTATTTTGCACATTTGGACAGGCAAAAGCAAAGAAATTACCGTGGTTCAGGAAAATAAATAAAATTACAGTCTGGAAAAATTAGGGTCGGGGGTTTTGAACATGGGTCGGTCGGGTTAGCAGAAACACGGATATTTTTTTTTTAGGCCCAATATACTTCACTGTAGGTGAAGGTCCAAACTCAAAATTTCACTGTGGTTGTAATCTTTGTGTGTGCGTTGATCCTTAATGCAATGTGTTTAACGTAAAGTTTCGACACAGTTTGCGTTAAACTTCATCGGGGATGTAAAGTACCACCAATGCGTTATCAACGTCTGAGAACCGCGTTAAAAGGGACACTTATTTTGAGAAGGTCTGTAGATGTAACAGGTGTCGCAGAAGTTGTAACTTGTAACTATACCAATGCGTTTTCCCTGAATTTCAGTTCAATTTTGTCGGAAAACTACTTGGTCCAAAGGGAATGTCACTGAAGCGGCTACAGGAAGAGACTGGAACCAGAATGGCAATCCTAGGAAAAGGATCAATGAAAGATCGTCAAAAGGTTGGTATTTGGTATTCTTGTAGCACAGTGGCCCTTGGCAAGCCTCAATGAATATTCTGACTATTCAAGGCATTTGCATATCATGTATTCACTAGCACATCAACACCCCGCATAATTGGCTATGGCAATCAGCAATGCTGAAGCATAACTGGGCCATGGCAAAGGGTTGCCGTAGCGGATTGCCGAAGCCTAAAATCTGAATGAAGAGGACTGCATCAATTAAGGTGTACTCCTGAAATAGCCATTGAATCTATATACACAATTGAGGCAATGTTTTATAGATTGTAAAATGTTTAAGGTACATTTATGCTCTAATTAATCAACCAATTAACTGATTTATTTGGGGAATATTTACTGTAAGGCCAAAGAAAAAAATTATTGTGGTTTGCCAACGTTTGGGTTTCCCCACAAACTCTATTTTAAACCCCCTACCCTAAAGTTTTTTTCATGGTTTTCAAGAAAATCTATTGAATTTCTTTTCTCAAAAAATTTCTAAAAACACATTTCAGCTTCTCAGAGTAGGTTGATTTCTCAGTAAAAGTATGGTGCAATGTTAAAATTTATACAAAAATAATCAAAAGTAGTTTTATGTCAATCTTGGGGAGTAAAATATGCACATGAAAAAAATAACAAAAATATAATTTCAGGCCTACCTACGAACCCTATTTTTTTTCGTCCATTTAATTTTCTTTGGCCTAACCATTCATAATTACAGATACTGATATGATTCCCAGAATCTTACTTTCAGTTTCAATGTCCAATCACCATGTTCATTATTTTGTGAACAAATTGTAATTCTACTGGATTGAATGGTAATATGGGATTTTTATCATAGCAACATGACGCGCATAATTACAGAAGTAAATAAACAAACATTTTGTTTGAAGATTTTTTTATTAAACTAGCACAAAGCAATGTTATTTGAATGTATTTACATTGTTTACATGCTTTGGTTATAACTTATATTTCCCGTTAGCTGGTTAGGTACACCAAAGCAAAATTGTGTGCCTATATTCAAAATCTGGCACACAATAAACTGTACCAGCGTTTTTCAAAATCAAAGGACTGATACACCGATTGACGTATATACAGCGATTGAGGAAAGTGTCGGACCTGATTGAGACAAGAGTGAAATTTTGCCAACTCTAGCCTATTAAATAATAGTGGTGGCTGAATAATACTGATGTGAGATTTTTGGCTAAAATTAATGGTATGGTCATGGTGGGTTGCCGTCTCGGCCGACACTATTATTAGCACCTCGGAGCAGTTGATGATCCATGTCTGTATCATTGTTTACCTTTTCTATATTTGTAGGAAGAAGAGTGTCGAAAGGAAGGAGGAAAATATGCCCATTTGAATGACGATCTACATGTATTGGTAGAGGTGTATTCAGAAGTGACTGAGGCTTTCACCAGAATATCTCATGCACTCGTAGAACTCAAGAAGTTTCTCATACCTGTAAATGTAGGTTTTGATTTATATATAGTTTTGAGACGATATTAACCCTTTATGTCCGACCTTTCTACTATTTCTGCTCATCTTAGACTTAAAATCTTCTTGTGTCCAATAAATAACATGAAGGAGTGTTAGCAACATAGTTAATATCACTAAATGCTTTCTCCCATTAACCCTTTACCCAACAAACCGGCCAAATAAAGCTTCAACAGCCTAAAATATCTTCGGTCTGTCTCAATAGAACCATACACATATGGATATCATTGGAACCGGCTCCTTGACCACATTGTGATAGTTACAGTTATGCCCTGTGCCAATGCATTCTCTTATATATGCGAGTCGACCATAGGTCGCCTCGCATATATAAGAGAATGCATTGGCCTAAAAAAATCTTTTTTTACCATTTTTTCTTACATTCTTTAACAATTTTATAATTTTTAATGTAGGGCCCTTCTGTTGGGTAAAGTGTTGAGCTCTAAGTAAACCGGTACATTGGAATAGTCTATTCTTTTGGAGGGTTGACTCGTTTTGATACTGGGTTTATGATATGATTAATATTAGGTCATATGGAAGGAATGTTCAGATAATAAGTTAAAACAAACAACATTGGACCCTTTATCTGAACTTTTGCCAAGTGAACTTCTCACAAGTATTTTGTCATCAAAGGGTTAAATTGTGAAAAGCTAAAGGCAGTTTTATTATATGGTAAATGAGTTATCCTGCGTTTACTTCAGATGAATCATCTGCTTGTGATCTAATTTGTGAATACTCAGTCCAAGATGCAATGTTGATATGGCCAATTTTTATTTCAATGTTTCCAAAAAAAATTGACATTTCAGGACATGAATGATGACATTCGCCAGCAACAATATCAAGAATTAATGTATCTTAAAAATGACGACCGACCAGGAGCACCTCCCAGGGGTAGGGGCAGGGGAGCTGGAGCCCCACCTCCAGGAAGGGGGCGTGGTGCGCCTATGATGTCCACTCGAGGAGCACCTTCTGGACGGTAAGGTCGCGATTAATAAAATCTCCGTTTGCCCATTCCTACACAATGTAAAAAGATTTTCTTGGTCAAATATTTTTGTCAACATAGATTTTAGTGTTATTGACCCTTTCTTGATGCATTGAAGATGTGCAACATATTTAGCGAATATGCACTTTGTATCATAATGGTGTAATCAATTACTCCTACAGTTTGTAGTATAGGTATCTGAAACCCATAAATCCTTCCAAGTCGGCCCCTTCGTCGGGGGATATTTTGGTCAGTGACCTTTTATTACTTCATTTTCAACATGAATTTTGCATGTAACATTCCCATTCATATCCGATAAATGTATTCCCTTACAATCAATTTGTAATGTTAGAAAAATCACATCAATTTTCATGTGTAAGCTATGGCTGAACTGTTCACCATTATAATAAAAGTTCATTTCTATTAGGCTGATAAAATCTTTCCAGTTGGTAGCTAGTGTTGAAACGATTAGCGATTTTAAGGAATCGACTAGTCGCCAGAGGTAATCGACTACTAGTCGACTAGTCGGACCCCTTCGAAGAGTTCCCGTTTATATGCCCATATGACGTATAAAATAGACCATGTGGCATCGCGGTTTCGAGTATCCAACTCTTCCGTGTCAGAACTTTCAAACAGAAAGCACGTGAACTATGTAATCTCCATGGCCCGTGAGCCTCCTAATTTGATGTATTAAACCCGGCTCTCCTGCAACCTCCATTTAATCTCACGGTTTGGGGAATGCAGGTAATAAAAACATTTTATTTAAACAAAAATTGTCTCCGGTAACCTGGAAATAAATAGGGAAGTCTCGTTCGTAAGTCTCGCTAACGAGATGTCGGGTGTGTTCCATTGTCTCTGAATTGGCGCCTCATGTGTCGTGGGGGGGGGGGTATGGGTATAAGAATGATCTAGAATTTATTCAGTTACCGAGTTGGCTTTACCAGCTTGACTTGTCGCGAATTATGTTTCGAATATCATTGAAGCCATTTTGTTGCATCATTACTCTAGTATTACACGTGCGACAGTGAGAAGTTATCACTGGTCAATTGCGTCCCATGGAACTAGACAGTGAGAAGTTGGCAGCGACACTTTGAACATGTCAGATGATCAACATAAAAGAAACTGCGCCTACACGTGCATACATTGGGTTCAGTTAAGTTCAGGTCATGGAGTTCACCGCCTGTGCATGACTGGCAGTGGCAACGTTAAAGGAACAATGCAATAAGGCTTTAAGAAGTTAATATGTGTTAACTGTTACAGATTACATGATAATATGGCCATGTAATGTCACTGCTGTCATGATAGCACATAGGTACTGCTTTTACCAGACTAGTCGACTAGCAGTTTTCGGGATCGACTAATTTAATAATCGCATCGATTTCAACTAGTCGATTAATCGTTTCAACACTATTGGTAGCTTATTCTGGTGTGGGTAGGGAGTGGGCAAACAAAATGTTTATTTTGGCCTAATTATCATTTAACCTGAAAATTCGTAGCAATATTTTTGAGTGCAAGTAACACTACCCGGCAACAGCACTATAGGAGTAAATGAGTCAATACAAAAACAAGAATTAACCTTTAATATATTCTCGTAGTCATGTGTAATTTGTCCATGAATTCTTTGGGAAATCAAAGTGAATTTTCTGCATGTTTGCTAGACTAGGCATATGGTACACTTCATATCTTTCAGAGCCGAAAGTATACCGCTATTGCTAAAACAGGTGTCTACATAACCGCAGTGGTTTCAATGTTGCCACATCGGGCGAACAGCAACTACATCGCGATTCTCCCAGCCATCAGTTAGAAACATTGGCACTGCAGTCGGAACGACATGTATACTGTGGCGGCAGTGGACACTTGTTATGTTGCTAGGGGTACAATGAAATTTTTTCTGGCATCTTAATAATGAAATGGAGTACCGTATATACTATATTAATTCTGTCGATTATAAGCCATATTAATTCTGTCGATTATAAGCCATATTAATTCTGTCGATTATAAACCATATTAATTCTATCGATTATAAACCATATTAATTCTGTCGATTATAAACCATGTTAATTCTGTGGATTTGTTCTTACAGAGGATCTTCATCTCTCCCTCCGAGACCTGCTGCTCCAAGGGGCGCTCCGCCATCTCGTGCTCCATTATCCCGAGGTGCTCCAAGGGGTGCTCCACCATCAAGAGGACGACCAGATGCATATGATTATGTTAGTATTAATTCTTTTTGATTGAATTTATTCACATGTATGACTATAGTGATGGATTTGCATTTATGATTTCAACTTTCCAGGTTTTCTTTTTCATATTATTATTATGCGTTCTGTCAGTTCAGTTTTAATACAAACGCAGAGTTTTCAGTCATCGTCATACTCTTGGTTTTTGAAAACACGCCTGTTCAAAGTTGTATGTGGACTCCCATGAGTAACTGTTGTACAGTATATAGCTTTTGTTTGAACCTACCTATGTTATAAAGAAAATTCGAATTTTATGAAATAGGTGCTCCACAAATGTGAATTATAATACGGTCAAATAAATACAAATTCTGTGTTCTCGGGTACCTCCCTCGTCACTGGAATTACCTTAAATAGCTCATCAAACATGTTTTTCAATATTTTCTGTTAGAAATGTTGGATTTGATCAACAAATGATTGGTTTTCCAGATTTTGAGAGAAAAAATTATAATATAGTCTCCCTCCCACATTTTTTCCTAAAAATTGAAGATAATTGCCTGAGAACAGATATTTTATTTCAACAGCCTACTAATTAAAAAAAAAGGCAGTTATTGAGGTTCGGTCTCAATTTGACACTTTTATTTCTTTGTTTGAATTGTATTTACAAATTGTGTTTTACTTGCAGGGACGACCATCTGCCCCAGCATACCCAGAGCCTGCTTATGACTCTGCATCTTACGATGATTACGGACCACCACCAGCAAGGGAGCCAAGTTACAGTGCCCCACCTGAAAGGTGAATCATTAATCCATAATGTTAAAAAGGCTGGCAGTTTCCACTCCAAAATGCACCTAATAATAATCGCTTTTGGATTTTTCCCCGGTATCAAATTTATAAATACCCGAGGATGAACTACCTTTCGACTACCATTATTTCCCATAAAGATGCATTGATCTCATAAATAATAAATGTTTGTATTCATCGGAAACTGGATGTCTGGAAAAAGGTATATTGGAATTACATGGTATCGTAAACGTTTCAGAGATTTTCTTCCCATGGTCTAAAGATGGAATTTTTTTATGCTACCGGCAAACAAAATTATCTAAAAGTTATCAAAAATTTAATATCTTGCCACACCCTAGCGATGCTCTTGTTGCTTTGGATGCTGCCAATTTTGAAACAAAATCAATGAAAATAACCTGCAATTTGTTACTTTGTTACAGGGAACCAGAATTCTTTGATTATGGACACGGAGCCGCAGCAGGGGACTCGTATAATGATGGCTATGGCAAATATGGTAAACTATGTTATATTTAGTAGTCTAGATAAAAGATGAGTCGCTCAAGTGACTTGGAGGAACAATTAACTATGCATAATTTTTTAGATTAACCTGTGAAGATCTGATCGACCTTCCCAGATGGGATGCACAAATTTTATGCAGTCTTTTTACACCAAACACCATTGCGCACATCCAAATTGAAGATCTGCTATTTCCCATTCACGGAGTAGTTGACATTGGACTTATCTTAAGGGAACACTTCTGTTTGACATTGTTCTGTTTGGGGAACTTGTCGCAGCAGACATTTTATTTTACAATTACGGAAAAGTGATGATTTATTTTCTTCTTTAAATAATCTTAAGCAATGTTATATTTTTATTTAACTTGACAAACTTTTCACATTATTCTGCAATGTTGAATAGTAGTTTGCATAATATTTTCACCTTAAAAGGAGACTACCTAAATCCAGCCATTTACTCAACAGAAAATATCCAATAAAAGAGTTAATATGAGTCAAGAATACAAGTTAAATGCACTCGCATACACAAAGAACAACTTATAACAACCTGATAATTATAACGAAAAGGAGTTAAAAGTAGTGTCGAAATGACTAGGGTATTTTGCAGCCGGCGACCCTCCGTAGACTACTAGTCGACACCTACTCTATATACATAGAATGATCAAAAACCCACACAGGATTGTCAAACATTTACTTCGACATCAATGATCTGCCCATTTCACAGCTGTTTGTCATTATTTTATTAAAACATGCATATTTATCATTATATTTATTGATGCTGACAGCCTATAGTGACAGGTAAGTATCACGAACATCACTCATATCATATAATATTGGTGTAAACTTTAGCGTTGAAGTTGTGTTCGCGAGCGTTCCCGACAAAGTGACGGTCATAAAATACTATAGTGAGACTTTGAAACGGCTAGATGCAACAAGCTTCCTAACTTTCGGCATGTGTGCAGTCAATTTTTCGCCCGATAATATCTGACAATTTATGCAATGTTCAGCGAGCTATTCCGCTATACCATGTAACCGTTGGTCTACTTTAGGGGTGGGTGGTTTTGTATGACAATGAGTTGATTACAAATCTGACCGATATATTGGCATGATCCAGCACAATATAAACATTTATACCAGTGCCCAGTCAGGAGTGAAGTGAACACGAAGTCACGTTGGAATTGGTTTGATCTTGTATCGGTCATTGCGTAATCAAAACAATATATTTATTGCAACGTCGGACGTAGAATATTGTAGCTCAAATGTGCCACATTTTGCCGAACAATGATTGTTCCAATCGATGAGACATCATAAGGGTCTAGTTTTTCCGGAAAATAACATGACGTGTCGCTATCCCTCGTGTGATGACTGAAGATCAGAAACATGTTTTTATAATACCGTAGCCGCGACCAGGCGGTTGTATTTTGGTTTCCATTTCTTTATTGCACATGGGTAACGATAAATATGGAAGTATACTGCATGCATCAATGATTGCTACTAATGAAACGTTTATCTACACCTTTCTGGGAAGTATGGCGATTAGTCAACTAGGAGATTGCTAATCGATTATCGTTGATGTTTCACTAATCGACTAATCATTTCAACATTAGTTAAAAGGTTTAAGCCATTTATTTATTTATACCCCCACTTTCGAAGAAAATGGGGGGTATACTGGATTGACTGCGTCTGTCCGTCACACTTTGCGTCTGTCCGTCACACTTTCTCCCTCCATGTGTCTGTCCATCCATCCTCATAACTCTTAACAACTATGAACCGATTTCAATAATTTTTTGTATGCAATCTCATTAGGACCGCATGATGCTGATTGCGGTGCGGTCCGACTTTCTTTTTTAGCTCAACTTTACTTTGTAAAGTTTGAGCTATTGCCATGGCTTGGTATCCGTCGTGCGTGTACGTGATTCGTCAACAATTTCCTTTAGCACGGGCTACAGTTCGTACCTTTTGTCCGATTATTATGAAATTTGTCATGGATGTTGACATTGACATGTAGATGGGAACGAGTCATTTTGGGGTCATTCGGATGAAAAACGTGGCCGTCTTAGATTTCAGAATTCAATCCATTAGCACGGGCTACAGGCCGTACTGTTCGTCTTATTGTCATGAAATTTGTCATGGATGTTAATATTGACATGTAGATGGGAACGAGTAATTTTGGGGTCATTCGGCCAAAAAACATGGCCGCCGGCACCCATCTTAGATTTTACTCTTTGCATGACTAAATCCTTTGACACGGGCTACAGGTCGTACCTTTGGTCGGATCATCATAAAATTTGTCATGGATGTTAACAATGACATGTAGATGGGAACGAGTCATTTTTGGGTCATTCGGCCAAAAAACATGACCGCCAGCTGCCATCTTGGATTTTACTCTTTGTATGACTAAATCCTTTAGCACGGGCTACATGTCGTACCTTTAGTCTGATCATCATGAAATTTGTCATGGCTGTTGAAATTGGAATGTAGATGGGAACCGATTTCAATAATTTTTGGTATACATGCTTCTCACAACACCCTCTCTACATGATGCGGCTCAGGGTTGGCTCTGACTGTTTTTCCTAACATTACACTTCATTTTCGACTTATTTTGACTTAGAAAATTTTTGATTTTTTTTTTTGTGGATTTGGGAATTTTTTTTGTGGATGCTATCAAGTTAGGATATTCTATTGCTATATATCTCAGATGAGTTCGAAAATCAGCTTTGTCCAAAATTTTTCACTGGAGTTGTGTGCCTTCTTGGCAGAAGTTTGGTTTGACTGACTAAACACTCGACAAAAGCCATCTTAGATGTTAAGGTTGCGTTTCATTTTCTACCCTTTTTTGTGTTTCTGCAATCATTCGAACAAATATGAACCAATTTGAATATTTTTTTCTGTACAAGCTTCTTGTGACACCATATCGATATTATTAATCAAAATTTTTCTTTTTTGTTGGGTTTACGGATAATGCGGGTTGAATTTGCCACGGTGAGGGGTATGCTAGAACACGAGTGCACACCTCTTGTTTCATTATAATTGCCATGTTTACGTCATTCATAAATTACATGGTGTAGTTTGCTCTCATTCCTGACTCAAATTCATTAAATTGGAGCATATTTTCTATTTAATAGTAATAATGGCTTGATTTAGGTAGCCTCACTTTATAAAGTATTTAAATTTTTCCTTCTGCTAACCAGCTGTTAAATTTTTCAGCAGATGCATGGGGTGGTTCTGCAGCTGCAATGAAATCGCCACCAAGTCGATCACGGCCACCAGCGCCATACAGATCTCACCCATATGGGTCAAGTGCAGGTCGAGGAGGTTACTAAATTCTGGACTCAGAAGTGAACCGCCTGGTTTTCTGCACTACATACATGTAGGGGATTCTATGGAACCTGTTGCTTCATCTTATGAGGTAGATTTTCCTCAAGTTCAAAACCCGAGGATTGGGAGTGCAATTTAAATGGACAATAAAACTAATACCGTATCATAAGATGATAAAAACTTGTAAACAGAATTCCAGTGGTGAAGTTAACCTAAATGTCCAGCATTTTTATCAGAAGTTTCATTTTAAATCGGACACCATTATTTTTTTAAACATTTTTTTTGTCTGTCATTATCATGTCGTTTAGTCAGTGGGAAGTGAAGATTTGTGTATTCTTGTATTGTCATTAAACAAAGATGTCTAAAATCACTCTTGTTAAGTTATAATCTAAACTTCCATTCAAACAGTTGTTGCAAGATTTTAATAGACAAACTAAGGTTGACAGTTTATGAAAATGATTACTAAAATTGAAACACTGGTTTCTCAGGTTCCTTATAAGTAACTCCTATTTTTATAAGCTCAAAAATTTAATCAAATTACGTCAGTACTTGTAGAATTCAACAGGGCATATAAACTGGGTAAACAGAACTAAATGAATAAAATTATCCTCGACTAGAATGAAATCAAACTTATTTATCATTGACTGGAATAAGTTTGAGACCTTGAAAAGTCTCAAAATCTTTAATTAAATGACTTGTCCATATAAACTATTTCACCTGAGAAACCAGCCTTTTAAATTTTTTTAATAGCCTTTGTATTTGTATTCGCAGGAGAAAATTAAATGGCATACCCAACTCAAATTAATGACATTCATTAGAATGTTTAGATCTTATTATTCAAGCTTGATTTGGAATGAACGAGGACATTCTTCAAATATTTCTACTCACAATTGGGAATTAAATTTTTTTTATTGATATAGCTGTTAGGGAGGTGGTTTTGATAATTGTATTTGACAAAGCTGGAAGAAAAATGTTGACCTCATATTGAAGTACATTAAAACAACTGCTATTAAGGTATGCTCGTACAGGAATAAAGGTCTGTAAATTCTGTTGATTTAATAATCTTAAATTTTCAAACCTCTTTTTGCAGTGAAGATTGTTACATGAGCTAACGATCATGAGAATTAAGTTGAGAAGTTCATCCATCTTTGTTGCTAATATTGAATAAAGTTGAAGACTTATTACCAAAAATTCAAACACTGGTTTCTCAGGCCAGAAGAAATTTCATAATGTCAAAATTCATAATTATTATCAATGGCATAAATAATCTCACTCTGTATGTCAAGACAACTGCATTACTTGGTGAATGGAAAACTGATAGAACCTCACATTCTCAAAGTAATTTAACAACTTATTAAAACGGGTTGTGTATTCGTAATGCCTGAGAAACCAGCCTTTAATTTTGATGGCCGTAGGATCAGATACTTGTGAAATAATTTAAATAGTTTGGTTTGTGCTGGGCGGTATTTGCATATAAAATACTGTGGTAATTTATAATCATACCGCAATATACCTTACCAATTAATTCCACAAGTATATAACAAGGAACCAGATCAAGTATAACACTAACAGGATAGGTCTTCGGTAAGCCAGTGTCCGTCATACACCATGTCAAATCGATAGAAGATTGCTGTAGAAGGGTACACACCACATTTATGACTGAATTAAATCTATTACTGGTTTAAAACAAAAAGCAATGAAATTAGCCTCCACTATAATCATTGTTGAGTAATATGGGATTTTACCTTCAAAATATTCACGCAAACCAAAATATTCACGCAAACCACAACTGTACCATGACTTCGGTGTACCGATTAAAAACAAAATAGACTAGCGGTGACTATTGAAATTCATACCGATTATAATCGGTATACCAAAATACCGCCCAGCACTAACGTAGGATCAGATACTTGTGAAATAATTTAAATAGATTGTGGTTAATTATTCAGTGTTGTCTTCAAAAGGTGCAATAATCTGTTGACAAAACTCGACTGTAAATGGCACTTGTGTATTCAGCGATTGTGTTAACAAATAGGAATATTTTGAATTGGAAAAAAGTTAATTTTTTGAATTTTGTATATCATGAAGTAGTGTAATGAATTGATGAAATTATGTAAACTATAAAGATATGCTGACGAGTAAGTAACCTGTTAAATGTGTAGTGCAGGCTTATCAATTTCTCGTGAAAACTGACTTGTTTCTTGTTTGACTGCCAACAAATACATTTAATCAAATTTAAACACTTTTAGGACAAGACATAATTATATATCAGGCCTGGTTAATCTGAGGGGTGGACTGTCATAGCCCTACTGCAGCCATGCAAAAACAAATTCAAGCCTTCTTGAAGCAGATAACTTGTGACATCAAATTGTGAAATTACAAACCATGGTATCAAAAGAAATTTCCACACATCTATACTTTCTGATGACATGACCTATATAAATAAATTAAACTTTACACTTAATATCTGAAAGCTGACATGGAATAGATAACAAGATTTGAATGTATAGGAAATTTTCCCAGGATCGCAACCAAGGGCAATACAATTGCATTTTTAAAAACCATAGGCCTGATATATGTTGAATTATCTCACTAAAGTGGACATAAGCTCTGAACTGCATGTTAGTTCCTCAAGTGTTTTGCTTGATGACATTGACATATGTGTTCTACATATTTAACAAGATGGACATTGTTTAGGATACAATTTGCAAACATTTTAATATACAACTTGTTTCAAATTTCATATATAGATTCCGGGGTGGTTTTGTCTTCCAACTTGATGATTTTAAAATCATTTCTCGTGTATGAAGTAACTTGGGAGTACATATAGACACTGGTTATGTCTAAATCTCTAACTTGTTGCTATATTTTAATGTTAACCCTTTACCCAACAGAACAGCCCTGTGCCAATGCATTCTCTTATATATGCGAGTCGACCATAGGTCGCCTCGCATATATAAGAGAATGCATTGGCTTAACACATTAAAAATTATAAAATTGTTAAAGAATGTAAGAAAAAATGGTAAAAAGTGTTAAAAAAAGAAAGTTTTTTTTAGGCCAATGCATTCTCTTATATATGCGAATGCATTGGCACAGGGTATAACTGTAACCATCACAATGTGGTCAAGGAGCCGGTTCCAATGATATCCATATTTGTATGGTTCTATTGAGACAGACCGAAGATATTTTAAGCTGTTGAAGCTTTATTTGGCCGGTTTGTTGGGTAAAGAGTTAAGGACTTTTTATACGCCCGTATTTTTAAAACTTGCTGCTATATTTTAATGTTAAGGAGTTTTTATACGCCCGTATTTTAATGTTAAGGACTTTATACGCCCGTATTTTAATGGTAAGGACTTTTTATATGCCCGTATTTTTATGTTAAGGACTTTTTATACGCCCGTATTTTTATAAACTGGATACATGTTATTGGTCTTTTTGTTTCCGGATGATTTAGGGTTAGGGTTAGGGTTAGGGACTTTAGAAAGTCTCAACTGAATGGATGAAATTTAGTATGTGTGGGTTTTATACTAGCGCAAAATAAAGGTCATTTCATATTTGGGATATGCCCGTCAATTTTTACCAGTTATTGTTGGAATTTGCACTCAGAATTAACATTTCCGGATGATAACTTTACTAAGTCTGAATGGAATTTAATTTGGTACGTGAGTTGTTGACTGGCCCAAAATACAGGTCAACTTCCAATTAGGGTTCCAACCCCTGATTTTCAACAGAGTTAATGCCCTTTATTGGGTTTACCACACATGCATTTTGCCAACCCCTGTGATGGCTCTTCTTAAATTCTAAAGTGATAAATTTCTACAATTTTATATACATTTCACATACCATCAATAATAACCCTTGAGCAGTGTTGATTTTTTCATGATACAGTTAAAAAGCCATTGCAAGAATTTAGCTTTTGATCTAAAACAATCTTCGGAATCCAAAAACTGTTAGATTCAAATGCATTGCTACCTAATTTGGTATAATGAGATATTGTGAAAATCTTTAAGAATTGGAGGTATCGTAAAAACATTTCTTAACTTCACATAATCAATAATTGTCCTTGTGATGTATGTTGTCAGTGGTGAGCATGTTCTAATTTGAGTTGTATTTTATTTTAGGACTTGTGTAAATTTGATTAAACTGAATATCTGTTGAATATTTCCTTATTATGAATAATTGTAAATGTTAAAAAAAATGAGACGACACACAATGTAAAAAAAATCGGAGATGACGAAGTCTATTGACAAAGAAAATATACCCGCTACAACAAACTGTCGACACGGATCAAACCTAAAAACAAAACAAAACCCTCAAACTGACAGGTAATGTAAAATATTTATAATGTATATATGTTGAAATTATGAATTTGAACTAACCTAAACTGTTTTATTATAGGTAGGTAAATGGGCAAAACTTGATAGTTTTTGCTTTCAATAAAATTTCAGATATTGTGACAAATATTTAGGGCACAGAATTTCTGTTCAATCTGTTATACGTTTACCCCATTCAACATTCAGCCTGTTATTTCTTCTGCCCTTTCCCACCCAATATATTCAACTATGTGTAATAAATTTTTAACAATTGAGCACCACCCATGTCATGTCCTCCCTTGCATGCTACCGAGAATCTCTGGGATGTTGTCTGATCCTGTTAATTTTGCGGCTTCGAACCGTAATATACAGGTTTTTAATGTGGGATATATCAGTCTCAGTTCTTGAATTTTTGTCCCCCGATTTACTGTTCGCCTATATCCTATTTCAGACAACCTGATTTACATGAAATATGTGCCCTATTTAACCAAAATTAACATATTCATAATGATCATAATTTTTCTTCATACACTAACAATGTATTTTAAATAAGTTTGGTTGCAATTAAAATTATAGTTGATATAATTTGCATATCCTGGTTAATTGAGAATTGTAAAACAATAATTTGTGTTCTCATGCACCCCCTTGTCAAGAGTAAGAGAGGTTAACATAGTTGATATGAAAACTAAAACAAAAGTTCTGAAAATATCTCTTGATATGCTATAATTAGAAAACAATATACAAATGAAGACCTCCCATCTTAAATGTTCCTATATAATGACCCGAGAACACACCCATTTCTAAATTGTTAATAGTCTAAATATTATACAGTAAACTGAACATTAGGACAAGCATTATATTAAGGTGGCGCTGCGGTGACCAATAAAAAATCTTGAACCCTAGATATAATTATATTGTCCAGTACACTGATTTGTTTAAAAGTCTTCAAATCAATTTATTTTGGTATGAAAAAAATCTTGCTTTTGAAAACCAGGAAGTGACTTCTTCAAAGAAATGACTAAACATTGATCAGAATCTTTTCTCTTGCACTAGTTAAATGTTTTTAAGCTTTGATTGATCAATTTGTTTGAAAATGTAACTACATTTCTGGAAAATAAGTTGCCTCTACACCTTAATTGTTTTTAAAAACATCTATTTTGGGACAATTTGGTAACATGTTATTGTATTTTGTAGAGTACCAAGACTTCTGGAGATGAAGTGTACTGTATGCAAAGTTCAGATGAGGAATGTAGAGATTGATCTTACAAAGACATCTACTCTACAAGCAACGATGGCAGGACATGCTCAGCTACTGAATTGAAGAGTAGAAGTATATTTTATGAAATTTTATTTTATGAATAAATCTATTGATTTGATTCCTCGTTCTTTAAATCCATCCTCCATGCTTGAGCTTTCCTGGTAGGTACACATCCGACAGAAAGGTGGTTGATATTGAGCTTAGACTCTGTATCTCTGCTTTCTTAGTAGTTCTCAGCATAATCTGTAACTGTAGAGAATAAATAAAGCTGGATTAGAACAGACATATTATTTATGCATCCACATGGCTAGTGTCAACTCAGAAGTTACACAAATTAGGCAATATGGAAACTGAACAGAAAAATGTAACGAAAAACTGTTAATTTGAGGCTAGATAGTTCCCGGAAGATTAGGTCAAAGCAGAACAACATCCCCAGAGGGTGAATTTTGTGATTTTTGCCCATGGTGAGGGGTAGCATCACTAAATTCAACCCTCTGGGGACCTCATTCTGCAATGACGCACACTATTTCAAAGGTTGTCCCAAGTCCCTGAAGTATGATATAATTCAGTGACAATCAGGGGGGGGGGTGAAAAAATTTCTTCCGGCACATATGCCGGGGTGGGTGGGTGGTCAAAGCCACCAACAAGCAATTTTTTCCGCAACTAAAAAAAAAAAATCCTGCTTGTTTTTAGTGTTTTGGCAATGAGTTGGGCTTCAAAACCACTTTGAATCAGTTTGAATGAGAGAAATAATGTAATTCTAACTGGTAAACTGACTGCAGGCAGTTATCGTGTTGTATTTTGTTGCAAATTTTGAAATCCAAGATGGCCACTGGCAGCCATGTTTTTTTGGCCGAATGACCTCAAAATTACTCATTCCTATTTACATGTCCATGTTAACATCCATGATAAATAGTATGCACAGAAATTCATATACAGCTGTTTACAGTGAATTTCCCCCCCGCAAATCTCTGTTTTAGTGTTAAAAGGGGGGGGTGGGTGTCAAAAAATGGTCGGAAAAAACTGCCGAAAACGGAAAAAAAATTTGGTGGTGGGGGTGGGTGGGTACAAAAAATGATCGAAAGGGAAAAAATGCCATACGTGCCTGAAATTTTTTTCCGACCCCCCCCCCTGTGACAATCGGAAAATGCACCATTGCATGTCTTATCGTGCATGGGCTTTTATCTGTAGTTGTTGATCATATAAACTGACATGGTGGGGTTTAAAATCCGTTGGAAGTGAGGAAAATCAAAATTGAATTAGATCTTAGTAAAGAATAAAAAAAAATAGCATGTGCTAAAGTCAGATTACAGTTGGCCCCAAGCGAGCATGGATACAAGGGGTAATGCATGGAATTCAATACTGCCCTTCCATTTCTAGCAACAATTATTTTTTCTCTCTATGACAGGACTTCCTTCAACTGACAACAATCATTTCAGCCGAATTACTGCTTATATTTTTCTACACCAATCCTATGTTGCCAATTGTGTGAATTAATTTTTTATTATCCCTCCTTGTTGATTACACGAATCTTTACTTGAGCCGATTCAGTGATCCTCGTGGAAAATTAAGCCCTGCATGGTCAAGACAAATTATTGCTTACCTCATGTTCCAGTTGTGGATTTTCCTTGATATATGGCCGGTTTCCCAAATCATTTAACTTGTTTACATCAGTTTGGGTCAATGGGATCAATTGGTCTTCTGGTAGGTGCAGTCTGGAATATCATTGAATAAAACATTGATGGCTACAAATATTTTCTGATGAAAACATGAGCATCGCTGGGTCGTGCCAAAATATCGTGGGAGGAACAATTTGTCCACATTGACTGGGATGGGCACTTAAATTCCGAAGTTAAACCATTATACAACATTCGATTATGAGGCGTGCGATCGCACCATAGCACGCCTGAAATTAAATCTTGGCGAGTAATTAATCACACCCCTCGGCGATATTCGGCGCACGATTGAAAAAGGGTTTATAATAACGATCAACCTTGTTTGCTGGAGAAGACTGACAGACATGCCGTATACGACGGAAGTAATTGTTTTAAGTTTTGCGCATGCGCTAGAACATTATAGTCAGGTGCGTTTAGCGATGTCGTCGCATTCGTATGTAGGTCTGAGTAATTCTCGGCTAGATATTGTTACCAACATGACATATTTAAATTAATCCCACCGTGCACCCAACACCAATGCAACGTAATTTTGGTACCATGATTGTGTTGCGTTCTAAATGAAGCCGCCCCGATGGGCGGTGAAGATGAATAGAAATTAAAACTTGAGTTCGGGGCAATCAAACATTTTTTTAAATATCGATAGAGTTCACACGACAGGAAACTCTCACGTGGTTACATGGTCTGACCGCATTTCATAACAACTTACATCCAACGGAAGCATTACGACGCAATTCGAGAATGGAGTTTTAATTACTTCAATGTGGAGAATACATGTGTACAAGATGAATCACAATGGTGATAAAATTGATTTAATTTTGAGTCTTCGTTTGTCATTTTATACCCCCGAAATATCCACCAAAATCACACGCCTGTGTTTCAGGTTAGGCGAGTGACCAACCACACTCCTGCATTTTACAGAATCGAAGGCCTGATTGTCTGGGGGGGGGGGGGGGGGGGGGGTTAATAAAAAAATATTACCAAAAAAAAAAAAAATGCCTACCTACTTGGATTTTTTTGGCTCCGTAATAGGAAACAAATTATTTATTTATTTTGGCATCGGATGCAAACATTGTTCTGTTTTGTGTAAGTGACGGGGCAAAGCTTAAGTCTGGGAAATTTATGTACATTGCCATCTTTGAAAGTGGGTCAAATAAACTTCTAACTGTTCAAAGGAAATATATATAAAAAATCTGGTAATTGTTACCTTTCTATATCGCTGGGTAATATGCCAACCCATCGGATGCTGGGCACAGCTAGATGGTGACTTTCAAATGACAGTGCCTGCAACCAGAGCAAGTATCTAATTTCAAGAATTGAAGGGAAAAAAAGTTTGGATTTTCAGAGCTCTTCATGAAATAATTTTTGCTTGAACAATAATGCATCTTAACGTCTTCACTGCTGAATTACATGTCTTGAGCTAGCTTTTGATGTGCTGTGGGCAAAATGTAACGGAGATATTGAGAATATCCTACAACTATACCTGGCCGGAGACTTCTATTTGTGGCTCTTCACGTACACACTTAAAACGATTAAAACTTTGAAATAAAATCCATAACATTCAAAGGAGTGCTAACCACTGTTTTATTGTTATGCCTAAACTTTGGAAATTTCTTTCGACAGTGTTTATTTACATCTTTAAACATTTTAAAAGAACCGTCCATGTATGGATTTTACACATATTTATATCTACAATAGTGGCTGAATTCTGTATCTGTCCCATTGTATGACCCATGCTAGCAGAAATTATTTGTTCAGTTAGAGGTTTCTGCCTATTATCGGCAAACTATCACGGCCTCTCATTTCATTGTTAATAATCTCCATCCCATTGTGAAATGATAGTTTAATAATAAACTCCATCCCATTGTGAAATGATTGTTAATAATCATGGTGTGAAATGATAGTTTAATAATAATCTCCATCCCATTGTGAAATGATTGTTAATAATCTCCATCCCGGTTAGTCCAAGTCTTCTCGTACTAAAGCCGGCTAAGATATTGGGATGGAGGTGCCGGTCTTTAGTCCGAGTTCCAGGCCCATGCATTCCTATGACACGACTTAAGCGTTAGTGACCCGCTCAAATAAAACCACAATTATATGAAATAAAATATCACAATTGCGACAATAAACGGATATTTTCCGCAGAAGACATGCTATTTGATCTGAAACACACATCAGTTGTGAATTGAAAGCGGTAATTTAATGCGAAAAGAGACATTTACCGCAATGTTTACAAATTTTTAAAAGTATGCGAACTCAGTTGACCTCGCGAACTGTGTTCGGCATTTTCCGTTGAAAATATTCCGTAGATTTTCGACTGACAACGCAAATTACGATGAATTCTCCATTGTAATCGTAATTATGTGTGTCAATAAATAAAAAATAAATAGATTAATTAAACATTGAAGATATAAATGTAATACATTAAATAAATTACGGGGAATTACAACCCTCTCAAAGTTTAAAACTGTAAACACAACGACCATTAGAATAAATAATATGGTGCTACATTTCCCACATTTGGTGGACTTCAGCGAAATTAAGATATATACTAAGCGAACAGAGCAATATACTGCTCTTGTTAAGCACACAAAAAATCAAACAAAATTTGTATAAATTTTTAACCTTAAGTTTGAAAAGTCTCACTAAAACGTAAGAACTATATTTCGAAACTGTGTGATTCGGTTCTCCGATTATTTTATCAACACAAAAGTCAAAATGCACATGGATGAAAATCACACGCATGGCAAGTCAGACACAAGAGTTCTAATTTGCTCCAATTTTGACAAGTTGCTTGCGAAAATTGTCAACAAAACTACCTTTCTGATCCTCTATTATGTCATTAAGTTTTTAGTGCGGGAATTGTTCTCAAAGCACATTGGAAACTGGACTTTGCGGCGATCGGTTTTCGCTATTTTGTTCCGAAAACCCCGCGCTATATATAGAAACGGAAACTAGAATACTCAGAACAAACACCGGACAATGCCGAAGTTCTTCGGAACCTGAGTTCGGCTTTCAGTTAAGTAAACAAACAGAAAAAAACAACGATGTTTGTGGCAATCAACCGGAATATTCTATGTGTAATTTAACATTAAAGTTAGATTATTATACACCATTCTGACCATAATATGTCACTCTTTCCGACGTATAGAGCATCATGTATTGCTTTGTTAGGTAAATCGAGTAAAATACACCACAGATTCCCGCCACAGATCCTGGGGGACTACATCCCGGTGTGAAATGATAGTTAATAATCTCCATCCCATTGTGAAATGATTGTTAATAATCTCCATCCCATTGTGAAATGATAGTTAATAATCTCCATCCCGGTGTGAAATGATTGTTAATCTCCATCATGGTGTGAAATGATAGTTAATAATCTCCATCATGGTGTGAAATGATAGTTAATAATCTCCATCATGGTGTGAAATGATAGTTAATAATCTCCATCCCATTGTGAAATGATAGTTTAATAATAAACTCCATCCCATTGTGAAATGATAGTTTAATAATAAACTCCATCCCATTGTGAAATGATAGTTTAATAATAAACTCCATCCCATTGTGAAATGATAGTTAATAATCTCCATCATGGTGTGAAATGATAGTTAATAATCTCCATCATGGTGCGAAATGATTGCTAATAATCTCCATCCCATTGTGAAATGATAGTTAATAATCTCCATCCCATTGTGAAATGATAGTTAATAATCTCCATCCCATTGTGAAATGATTGTTAATAATCTCCATCATGGTGTGAAATGATAGTTAATAATCTCCATCCCATTGTGAAATGATAGTTAATAATCTCCATCATGGTGCGAAATGATTGCTAATAATCTCCATCCTGGTGTGAAATGATCGTTCATTTTATGATGTTACCAGTAAAGTTTTACTTACCTTTGATCCATATCTGTAAACTGACATGATTTCAATCCCTGCAAAGAAACAAATGTAAGGACACGAGCTTGTAATGTGCACCACTGCCCTCCATATATTCGCGCCTGCTACATGTCATGGTACCGTCTCTTTAAAAACGGATGATAATCTTGTCAGGTTAACGTCTCAAACTGAGATCAAGACTTGATTTCTGTGTTTTTATGGGATTCCTTAGCTTCATTTCATTAGTTAAAGTGATGTGAAACACTGCGGTAGGGTGATCAAATAGAAATGGAGAATATCTTGCTCAAAGTAGTTATTTTTACAATTATCATATCCAAATTGACAACACGCACCATCATTCTTATACATTAATTAAATGCAGTGACTCTTGGCGGCGAAATCGTTTTCTTTAGTTTACCACCAATAGTTGCGTCCCAAATCGAGAAGTAAATATTTACATTTGAGTGTAGTTCAGACGATGATTTCTATGGAGTGGTACGGTTGATTTGCTTGATATTTCCGGCGATGTTAGTAGAATGCTACATCCCTCCAGTTGACGGCCTGAATACTAAATGATCAGTTCCACTCACCCGAATAAGTCCATAATATATATAGTCTCAGACTGGGCGCTATTTCATTGGTTGTGTATGCAAAAGTTGTTTGCATGACTGAATCCAGTCTTTAAACCACCGATTACAAATGCAGCTTTAATAATGATTGGTTATATTTAAATTGCAAGTTGGAGTTTTTATGAAGTGTTGACAATTTTCCCATGCTGATATAAGTGAACAGAATCCTTGATTTCGATTCCCATCAAATTTTGGTGAAAATGGGTCCACAAAGACCAATAGATTTATAATTTCACCCATACAGAGCCCCAGACAAATATGAGCAGACGACACTCTTCTATGTGCTTCTATATATGTGTGGGGCTCCCTGCAGGGTAATGGATGTTTTTTTATTTTATGTCCTAAAAATTGTCAGAAACATTTATTTAAAAAATTGTTAGGCCAATGCATTCTCTTATATATGCGAGGCGACCTATGGTCGACTCGCATATATAAGAGAATGCATTGGCACAGGGTAAAAAAAATCCCGACATACTACTGGATTTGATATGGCAGGTCACATATATATAAAAAATCATACCATGTGGATCTGCATCTACGAGAACCAGTGTTGGGATCTGTAAATTCTTCCATAACTTTGAAAGTAGCAGCCTCGTATTGGTGTCTGGATATCCTTTACCCTGAGAGACGAAAACAGATTGTAAAAGTAAATGCAAGTCTTCTACATGTGTCTTGGATTTATTGCATATATAAATACACTTTTGCAAATAACTAACAACTTGAACTACAATTTTTTTTTTAATTCTTACCAAGTCCTCACTTGGCATTGACATAACTAATTGAGATAAACATGTAACAGTTTTCCGAAAATCAAGATAAGTAGATATCCATAAACACATATGGAACTGTATGTCATTGGACACGCACAGTGCACTGACTCCCTGTGAATATAAGTTATACATATCAGGGTAAATTCACACAGGGAACATCCAATACCTGTGATATCAATACAGCAATATGAACAGAATACTCCCGTGTTGATAAACAACACATGACAAAATCATCAGCTGGTTGAGCTGTCTGATTGGTCAAGAACTTTCTGGGTCATACGTGTTAAAGCCAACTTAAAGGGACTCAAGGCCTTCGTTTTAAGGGAGTTTATGCGAAATAACATGGTTCCATGTCTGAGCTATCTCCAGAAATTGATTGGAAATGGAATAACTACCATAAAAAGTACATTGTCTGATCTAGTGAAAGGCTTGAATATTTAAGAGCAACACTGCTTCAAAAATTTAACAGAGTGTTGTTTATCGACACAGGAGTAATCTCCATATAGCATGGATTCTTTGAGGTGAGTTTTTAGCTTAACAATTAAGTATTGTTCTGCGCAGGTCCATCTAAACATTCCACCTCCTGACATAGCTCAGGTGTGGAAACCCCTCAAGTGAGTTCATGCAAAAATTAAAATGTCTCAAACAACTATCGGCAACAAGTACATGTAATATAGATCGATTTCATCTTATTCTTATTTTCTTTATTAATAACTCTACAATAATGAGATTTTGCATATTGAAAGTATTGTTATGCAATAATGTAAACATCACTGTTACAGTGGCATTTATACCAAGCAAAGTCCAATTACATATCAAAGTTTTATAAAAAATGATAGTAAACTTTGGGAAAAGGTCAAAGCTTTGCAAAATATTCTGAAAATTATATATTATAAATATTTGAACTTTCAATGCAATCAGCAATCGATGTTAGTTGACAAATCACAGTATTCTGTACATAACAATGGTTTCAACCAAGCCTTGAAATAGTGTGTCTGTCATTTGCAGAATGAGGTCCCCAGAGGGTGAATTTAGTGATGCTACCCCGCATAGCGGGCTAGCATCACCAAATTCACCCTCTGGGGACCTCATTCTGCTGAGGTGTAAGCAGTATGAGGTCACCAGAGTGTGAATTTGGTGATGCTAGCCCGCTATGCGGGGTAGCATCACTAAATTCACCCTCTGGGGACCTCATTCTGCAAATGACAGACACGCTACTTCAAGGCTTGGTTTCAACACTGAAAATATTTTTATTGGTGAACTATCAATAATTATTATAAGAACAAAATCTATCAATTTGTCTTATGTTCTTCTTGATGATGATGTTTTTACAGATTTTGCATGTTTACCCACTTCGAAGGCCTTCGTCCCTTTAACCCTTTACCCAACAAACCGGCCAAATAAAGCTTCAACAGCCTAAAATATCTTCGGTCTGTCTCAATAGAACCATACAAATATGGATATCATTGGAACCGGCTCCTTGACCACATTGTGATAGTTACAGTTATGCACTGTGCCAATGCATTCTCTTATATATGCGAGTCGACCATAGGTCGCCTCGCATATATAAGAGAATGCATTGGCCTAAACAAAATCTTTTTTTACCATTTTTTCTTACATTCTTTAACAATTTTATAATTTTTAATGTGTTAAGCCAATGCATTCTCTTATATAAGAGAATGCATTGGCACAGGGCCGTTCTGTTGGGTAAAGGGTTAATTAATGAGTTCAGACTTCACACATGGAAATGGCATGTAAATTGTAACAACATCACTAGATGGCAACCATACTCACTGTGACAATGATGCAGGGATACAACTTTTGGCAAATCTTGTCATCTAGAAGCTTTTTGAATGTCGCATCCTTCTCAATTACCAGGATAAACTTTGCATTGGAATTAATGTCTTCATCTGTTAAGGATAACAAGGGACTTGGCAATACCCACCCCCATCCAACTTTGGTAAAAGTTAAAAATTTCATGCCTGACACAACCTCAGTTCACAGGGGCTGGAATCTTATTATGGATAATAAAAGATTCCTGCCCCTGTGCCTCAGTTTTATATTTCTAACTGAAAATTGGTTGAAATTGTCCTCAAAGTGGTTGAAATTGTCCTCAGAGCTTGAATTTTCAATCATAATTTAATGTGAAATTTGTCAATTGGAAAGCTTGAGGCATCAGGTGCAAAACTTTAACCAAAGAGGGTGGGTGTAAATGGAATTTCCTGGACACACTGCTGGACAAGGAAATTTTGGGTTTGTTTCAAGGGCGCATTTTGCGTTGTTAATTTAAACTTGGACACCAAATCAAACGGAGTCCCTCTGACCGTGTCTCTCTGGATAGCATAGCTATTTTGTACCAGATTCATAAAACTGCACACACAGCTTACAATAAGACAAGTCACTTGTGGGCATCGAAAGAGGAAGCAAAACTAGCATACCTGCATGAGCAAGCAAGCCTTGAAATAGGGTGTCTGTCATTTGCAGAATGAGGTCCCCAAAGGGTGAATTTAGTGATGCTACCCCACATAGCGGGCTAGCATCACCAAATTCACCCTCTGGGGACCTCATTCTGCTTACACCTCAGCAGAATGAGGTTCCCAGAGGGTGAATTTGCTGATGCTACCCCGCATATGCTACCCCGCTATGCGGGGTAGCATCACTAAATTCACCCTCTGGGGACCTCATTCTGCAAATGACAGAAACCCTATTTCAAGGCTTGTGAGCAAGTAACTGAGAAGCAACAATTAATTGCCTATTTAATAATCATGATCAAACAACTTGTATAAAACTGGTAATTGCTGGAGCCCTATATATTCCAGCCAGTTACATAGGTATAACATGTGAATAACATTTCTCGTTTCGTTTTCTCACATTTCCAGCTTATGGAAACAATTGAACCTGTGATGTAATTTTTCAGGATTTTTCCTGAATTCAGGATATTGTTGTTAAACTCAGACAAGCCTGATTATAGTGTGCCTGTCATGTGCAGAATCAGGTCCCAAGAGGGTGAATTTAGTGACACTATCCCGCATTAGTGGGCTGGCATCACTAAACTCACCCTCTGGGGGACCTCATTCTGCTTTGGCCTCATCTTCTCTGGAAAGTTTCTTCATTATAAAATTTCTATAGAAACTCCTTCAAATGGATTCTATTTCTTTTTTAGTTTAGTTTCTCTGTATCCCCAAATTAGCAGACGACACATTGCATAATTGAGGTTCCCAATGGGTGTACATTACAATATTTACCATTTGGAAACTTCAATCTGAGTCTTTGTTTCCCCATAGCAGATGAGGCCTAAGCAGAATGAGGTCCCAGATGGTAAATTTGCCCAATTTGGTTATGCTAGCCCACTGCGGGATAGCATCACTAAATTCACCCTCTGGGGACCTCATTCTGCAAATGACAGACACATTGAACTCAGAATATTCGGGATATTTTGTAACTTCCTGATGGGCTTTGTTTCCATCTTAGTTGAAACACTACTGAGAAACATCATTTAATCCTAGATGTGTGAAATATAGCACAAAGTACATCTCAGATGTCACAATAAACACTCTTGAGCATTTTAAATTAAAAACATTTCCTCCGGGCTTCCGATCCCAGCAAAAATGTTTTTGCCTTGCCTGCCCAGAATGAGATTTTCAGGATTTTTCTTGACACATCTTGTACATCCCTGCACCGAGGACATATTAGCGGAGGATTCAATTTCATCAATCCACTAGTAATTACTATGTCTATGCCTCATCCCATGACTCATAACATTATGGTTATCCTTCTGTCCGAGAGAATTTATCAAAAGGATACTAGTGATGCCATTGATATTGTTGGGAACAGTCACACCCTGAAAAATATAAATTAGGTTAACACAAATATTTCATATTAACCCTTCCATGACTGAAACTTTCTGAATTTTTTTGAAAACCCTGTGCCAATGTATTCTCTTATATACACGAGTCTCCCATAGGGAACCTCACATATATAAGAGAATACATTGGCCCAATAATATTTACCTTGACCTTGTAAGCCAGCGCATTCTCTTATATATGCGAGGCTGCCTATAGGAGACTCCCTTATATAACAGTGGCACAGGATCTTTAATGATGCAGTACCGCAGCTCCCGTCATGAAAGGGTTAAATTATGCATGTCAACTGCTCAACTATACAACTTTTTAATCTTTTTCATAATAATTTACAAAGAGTCTGATGAACTCTTCAAGAATATATGCATAGATAGACACATGTACAGTAATGCTCTAATTAATCAGCCTCTTAACCACAGCAGAATTATGGGTAACTTTTCAGGATTTAGTCGGAAATATGGCTTGTTGCCATTCATCGGAAAGCTCTCCCCGAGAAGTCGATTAATTAGAGCATTACTGTATGCATAGATAGACACATGTATTCATGGTTCTTGGCTATTTTCTTCACAAAAACTATTTTACTTTGTATTTAGAATATAGTGTATAAAGTAACGTTTGCTACAAGAAAGACTCTATTTTGCTTTATATTGAGTTTTCTACACATAGCGTCAAGCCCAATGTGACTTTTCACCACAACCTGGACGATAACAGGAAATCACGTACTGTACACAACATTGTATAATGACATTTTAATTATCAATCTATGTTTATCCAAAAACCTCACCCGGATTCCCGATATTTTTTTTATAAAAGTCACATTCTACTCGATTCTAGTCCAATATGACTTTTGGGAATTCAATATGACTTTTTCCCGGATTATCATGTGACGCTTTTGCCCAATCAGAAATAGTGTTAGTTAAGGGATGGATAATCATAGATATTATATTTAAAAGCATATATCAGATGAAGAAATATTAGATTTCATTTGTGTGGATATTCACCTAATAAATTCAAGAAACTAAAGCTAACAAGCCTTGAAATAGGGTGTCTGTCATTTGCAGAATGAGGCCCCCAGAGGGTGAATTTAGTTATGCTACCCCGCATAGTGGGCTAGCATCACCAAATTCACCCTCTGGGGACCTCATTCTGCTGAGGTGTAAGCAGAATGAGGTCCGCAGAGGGTGAATTTGGTGATGCTAGCCCGCTATGCGGGGTAGCATCACTAAATTCACCCTCTGGGGACCTCATTCTGCAAATGAGACACCCTATTTCAAGGCTTGAAAGCTAATGAATCAATGAGAATCAAGTAGCTCTGCTCATGCAAGCCTAGAAATATTTGACATTTGCAGAATGAGGTCCCCAGAGGGTGAATTTAGTGACGCTATCCTTAGCATCACCAAATTCCCCCTCTGTGGACCTCATTCTGCTTAGGCCTCATCTTCTGGGAAGTATAAATAGTCTCAAATTAACATTGTTTTAGTTACTTTTTCCATTTTGTTCAATTTCTATATCCCCTAATTTGCAGAAGATATAATGCATAATCGAGGTGACTAATGGGTGTAACCAACCAACTTCAACTGGGGAACTTCAATCTGAATCCTAGGTCTCCCATAGCAGTTGAGGCCTAAACAGAATGAGGTTCCCATAGGGTTAATTTGGTGCATCACTAAATTCACCATCCGGGGACCTCATTCTCTAATTTTCAGACACTATATCCAATGGCTATACACTAATTGTAACAGAGCATTAGAGCTACATGTATCTTATAAACATGTATAAAAATTGTAGTTACAGTGTACTGGTCCCTACAGTCTGTGTAACACCCATCTGCATCAGTAAACTGAATCTCTCCAGCAATCAGACCTTTAGATGTAGCCAACTAGAACAAAAGAAATTGTTTGGTTCAGGAGAGGTTCTCAGCAGATTACAAGTCACAAGTTAATTAACTTAAGTTAAACATGCCCCACCATACCAAGAAATCATCTTGATAGGATAACTGTTCCTGAGATGTGTGTGGGGGGGATGTCTTTATGGGCAACTTTAATCAAGAAATTTAAATATCCACCAAGGGACATAACTCACACATTTACAGGACTTTCCAAGTTATTTCCCTTTGAAGATCTATTATCCTGGAATTGAATAACTAGTTCATATCTGATGCATGGCAAAATATGCAAATTGGCAAATTGAATGATAATGGGAAGATAGATTATCTCAAGTGATAACAGGGCATGTCCTTTATGCCAGTAAAAATTAAGTAAAAAATAATAAATTTAAACCGAGAGTGCCACTTTAAAAATGCATGCTATAGATCTCACATGTGTGATATCTTAACGATGTGTTCTTTAAAGTGGCGCGCTCGGTTTAAATATATATTTTAAATTTTTTATTTGTATTCTTTTTAACGACACGCCCCTGTGCAAGTTATTGTGAGATTGGGCATAATTTGTTCCACCATGCTCCAGAGTACCATTCACCCCAAAATCTGCACAATAAGTGTCATCTTAACTCTGATCACTGAATGTACACTTTCATATTACAACATGTATTGTCATACCACATGAAGCTCCCATCTTGGTACTTCCAGCATACATGATATGGAATCAATCAGATCATCTAATGTTGATTGGCTACCAAAACTCTCCACTGCTTGATAATATATATCTCTGAAATATTAGATAATTAAATAACTGTGGTTTTGTAAATACTATTTTTTTTTTCTTTTTTTTTTTTCTGATTATTTTACCTATTTTATATATATTATTTATTTTTAACCCAGGAAACCTTATAAAATAGTATTCTCAATGAATATTGACCATGATATTAGAACATGGATTACTTAGCATACATGTATATGTAGTTGGCATTTATGTATAGAACATCACTATATGGGAAGCCAAATCGACATTTAATAAATAATTGAGCTTAAGCGCAATAAGGATTCTCTAATTGCGCTTAAGCGCAATAAGGGAAGATCTAATTTAAATTTAATGCAATAAGGAAATATCTAATTGCACTTAATTAAGCACAATAAGGAATATATTATATCGCTTAAATACAATAACGCTTAAATATTCTTTATTGCGCCTAAGCCCAATAAGCCACATTACATAAACTCTGAGATATTCAAATGGTATTGTCCATAGTGCGATGGGTGGAGTTTATTGGTGAGGTGACCTGGTGACTGTCCACATGTAGTCCTGTTCGGATTCTACTATTTGCAGGGATGTAATTGCGCTTAAGTGCAATAAGGCGCTTAAGCGCAATAAGGGAAAATCTAATTGAGCTTAAGCACAATAAGAGAAGATCTTATTGCGCAATAAGGAATATCTAATTGCACTTAAGTGCAATAAGAAATATTCTTATTGTACTTAAGCGCAATTAGAGATTCCTTATTGCACTTAACCTCACTTATTTATTAAATGTCCGTTTGGCTTCCCATACATTTACAGTAAATTAGAGAAATATAAAATTTTGTATTAATATAAATTCCAAAGAGAAAAAAATTCAAGCCGTCAATTCAATATTTCATCCAATTTCCAGTAAAATTCACTTCTAATGTGAATGGAGACTATCAATATCTCTATCAATACATATTTGAAACCATAATCATTTGCATAGATCAGTACCTCTTTGTGCAGTATCTATTCTCCTGAACCATGTATTAATATAAATTCCAAAGAGAAAAAAATTCAAGCCTTTTTTAGCTCACCTGAGACGAAGTCTCCGGTGGAGCCTTAGTCATCACTCCTCGTCCGTCCGTCTGTCCGTCCGTCAAGAATCATCTTCTTAAGAACCGTAAAACTGAACAGGTTCATATTTGGTGTGGATGTTCCCTAGGTGATTCACATTCAGATTTTTTCAAATGAGGTCATCCGGTCAATTAGTTCAGAAAGCAGGGCCACAACTCTATTCCTTCATAGTAATTCTTAGAACGATACTTTTCCAGAACTATAAGGCCCAATGGGTTCATATTTGGTGTGGATGTTCCCCAGGTGACTCACATTCAGATTTGTTCAAATGAGGTAACCAGGTTGATTAGTTGAGAAACCAGGGCCATAACTCATAGTAATTCTTAGAATGACTTCTTCTCAACAAATATTGGGCTGATTTAGCTAATATTTGGTATGGAGGGACATTGGGTGACTGGGGTTCAGATTTGTTCAAATGGGGTCACTGTGTCAAATAGGGGCAGAGCCAGGGACATAACTCTAAAAACAAAAAATTACATTTTTGCATTTTGACCCTGAATTTTTTTTTTAGACACATCACAACCTCATATTTCTTACCTAGATTTTTCTTAGCACATTCTTCATCTGTATGGATTTTTGTATCATATATTTAACCCTTTCCTCTCTTGTTTTTATATATAATTCATCCAAGACAGGATGAATCAAACATTTTTCATCTGATCAACACCAAATTTGGTATATGAATTGTTGACACCTATATACAGATCAAGTTCAAATATGTTTTTGATCCCTTATATTTTAACAGAGTTATGACCCTTTATAATTCACACCTCTAATTGCCAAGCCCTATGCATTTAGAGACAACATCACACCACTGTATTATTGAGGAAGCCAATTTATCACTAGGGACACTTGATAGTATGGGGAGAGATTGCTTGCTGCAGACATGTTTACCATCTGTCAAGCTTTGATTGGTGCCCACTGTATTCCAGTTCTCTGTGCAATATTAAGTTAATCCACCTGTTGAAACAGGTTTGTGGCATTTAGTTAAACACCTATTCTGCCTGATTCTGCAAGAATAAATAGGAAAAGTCTATTGTTCATTTCCTCAAGCCTGGACATAGTGTGTCTGACATTTGCATAATGAGGTCCACAGAGGGTGAATTTAGTGTTGCTACCCGGTACAGCAGGCTAGCATCACCAAATACACCCTCCAGGGACCTAATTCTGCTTAGGCCTCATCTTCTTGGAAGTATCCTAAGTATCAAATTTTGTTTTAGTTACTTTTTAGCTCACCTGAGACGAAGTCTCCGGTGGAGCTATAGTCATCACTCCTCGTCCGTCCATCCATCCGCCCGTCCGTCAACAATTCTTTGAACATCTTCTCCTCTGATTCCATTGGACGGAATGGGTTCATATTTGGTGTGGATGTTCCCTAGGTGACTCCCATTCAGATTTGTTCAAATGAGGTCACTGGGTCAAATAGTTGCGAAGCCAGGGCCATAACTCTTTCCCTCCATAGTATTTCTTAAAACAACTTTTTGTCTAGAACCATTGGTCCGATTTAGCTTATATTTGGTATGAAGGGTTCTTGAATGACTAGGGTTCAGATGAGGTCACCAGGTTGATTAGTTGAGAAACCAGGGCCATAACTCTATTCCTCATAGTAATTCTTAGAATGACATCTTCTCAAGAAAGTTTGGGCCGATTTAGCTTATATTTGGTATGGAGGGACCTAATGGGTGAATGGAGTTTTTTCAAGTTGGGTCACTGGGTCAAATAGGGGCAGAGCAGGGACATAACTCTAAATACAAAAAATTACATTTTTGCATTTTGATCTTTGATTTTTTTGTAGACACATCACAGCTACCCCCCCCCCCACCTCCTGTCCCTGCCACACCATGCTGTACCATGCCATATTATCTCTGCCTACTTCACCCCATTAAAATCCTTGTTTTGATCACAGCTGTAGGAGTAACACAATACATTGGTATTGCTCTGCAAAATGTTTGTGCCATCATAAATTATCTCCATGTCAACAGGTCTCCTAGACATTCTGGTAGCTGATAGTGGCTTTATGAATGGAATTTTATCCCATGTTTATCTCAGATACAAATTACCTGTTTGACAGATAAAGTTTATTTTTACTATTAATATTAACAATTTCATGACCGGAGTTGTGCTGGTGAGAGCAATGAAGACCCTGTGCTTGTGCATTCTCTTATTAGCTCACCTGAGACGAAGTCTCCGGTGGAGCTATAGTCATCACTCGTCGTCCGTCCGTCTGTCCGTCCGTCAACTTTTTTAAAAACATCTTCTCCTCTGAAACCATCATACCGAATTGGTTCATATTTGGTGTGGATGTTCCCTAGGTGACTCTCATTCAGATTTGTTCAAATGAGGTCACTGGGTCAAATAGTTGTGAAACCAGGGCCATAACTCTATTCCTCCACAGTAATTCTTACAACGACTTCTTGTCCATAACCATTGTGCCGATTTAGCTAATATTTGGTATGGAGGGTCCTTGGGTGACTGGTGTTCAGATTTGTTCAAATGAGGTCACCCGGTCAATTAGTTGAGAAACCAGGGCCATAACTCATAGTAATTCTTACAATGACTTCTTCTAAAAAAATTATTTGGCCGATTTAGCTTATATTTGGGACAGAGAGACCTTGGGTGACTGGGGTTCAGATTTGTTCAAATTGGGTCACTGTGTCAATTAGGGGCAGAGCCAGGGACATAACTCTAAAAACCAAAAAATTACATTTTTATCATATTTGGTGTGGATGTTCCCTAGGTGACTGTCATTCAGATTTGTTCAAATGAGGTCACTGTATCAAACAGTTGCGAAACCAGGGCCATAACTATATTCCTCCTTGGTAATTCTTATAACGACTTCTTGTCAAGAACCATTATGCCGATTTAGTTTATATTTGGTATGTGGGGTCATTGAATGACTGGGGTTCAGATTTGTTCAAATGGGGTCACTGGGTCAAATAGGGGTGGAGCCAGGGCCATAATTCCCCAAAAAATAATAAAAAATTCAGGAACTCCTTGATCAATTTAACATACAAAAAAAAATATCACCCCCCCCCCCCCCCACATGACCCAGAACCACACCCTGCCCCCAACCAACAGCATTCCACCCTATCTCACCTCCTAACTCACAGGTAAATTAAGTATTCTGTAGCTATAGGCAGAGTCCCCAGGGAGTGTATTCATGTCATTCATAATTTAAATGAGATTAATGGTGTTATCAATGAAGCACCCTTGTTGTTTACATTATCACTCAGTGGTCATTAAAATCAGATTAATTTCATTTTCTCCAAGAGTGTCTGGCATTTGTAGAATGAGGTTCCCAGAGGGTGAATTCATGTTGCTCCACACAGCAGGCTAGCATAACCAAATACACTCTCTGAGAACCTTATTCTGCTTAGGCCTCATCTTCTGGGAAGTATCTAGAGTCTCAAGATCTCATTCTGCTTAGGCCTCATCTTCTGGGAAGTATCTATAGTATCAAATTTACATTGTTGTTAGTTAAATTTCCCTTCTAGGAAGTTTCTGTATCCCTTAATTTGCAGAAGATAAAATTCATGATTGAGGTGCCCAATGGGTGAACATCACCAATTTCAACTGGGGAACTTCAATCTTATTCTAGGTCTTCCATAGCAGTTGAGGGCCTTATCAGAATGAGGTCCCCAGAGGGTGAATTTAGTGATACTAGCCCGCTGTGCAGGTTAGCGTCACTAAATTCACCCTCTGGGGACCTCATTCTGCAAATAACAGACAGACTATCTCAAGGCTTGATTGTATAATACAGTGTGTTGCTTGAGGCCAGACATGCACAATGTAGGAACAGACATGCTTTTAGTGATGCTATCCCACACAGCGGGCTAGCATCCCCAAATTCACCATTTGGATACCCCATTCTGCTTAGGCCTCATCTTCTGGGAAGTATCTATAGTATCAAATTTACATTGTTGTTAGTTAAATTTCCCTTCTAGGAAGTTTCTATATCCCCTAATTTGCAGAAGATAAAATTCATAAATGAGGTGCCCAATGGGTGAATATCACCAACTTCAACTGGGGAACTTAATTTTTATCCTTATCAGATTTGTGAAAATGGGATCACAAAGTCAAATAAGGGCAGAGCAAGAGACTTAACTATTTCACTACATAGTAATTCTTAAAATATGTTTGCAAGAACTAGTTGGCTTATATAGAATGGAATGTTCTTCCTTGACTGCAATTCAGATTTTTTTAATGGGGTCACCTGGTCAAATAGGGGCCAAGCGAAGGACAGTTTCCCTCTTAATATGCTTCCTTCACAAGGACCATCAGGTCTATTTGACTGATATTTATGATATGTATGAAGGGGTCTTTGGTGTCTGGGATTCAAATTTATTCAGATGGGGTCACCAGGTTAAATAGGGTGGGACCAGGGACATAACTATATGTCTCTATAGTAATTCTTAAAATGTCTTCTCAAGAGAGTTTGGACTATTTAGCTTACATATAGTATGGAGGAATCAGGAGGATCCTTTAGTGACTGAGATTCAGATTTGTTAAAATGAGGTCAACCTGTCAAGAAATGGCAGGCTATGGGGAGTTAACACTTTTGTGTCTAATAAAATCATCGAAATACCAAATTCATTAAAACAAGGTTGGAACCACCTGACTGATTGGTCTGACATACATGTATTGTGTTTTGGGTCTATGGATAATTGGGCTTCAAACATGTTTAAAAAACATGCTTCAAACATGTTTAAATGGTTTTAGAAAAAGGCGCTTGTGAGATTGGAAATTTCCAACAATTGAGAAAGTTTGAGGTGTCGGTTGTGAAATTCCAACCTAAGACTTGGGAGTCTGGATCCCGGTCGGGAGCGGACTTGTTGAGCTGGAGGAGGGGGGTGATCAGTAGTGTACAGTTGGCAATTTCAAGGTGGATTTTTACCAAGCTACATACTTGAAGTCTCTCTAGCCACATATCCTGTTTAAATCTACTTCTTTTAAAGTGATTATGAAAAGTGCTGACTGTTTTGGTCTCCAGAGTCCCAGTCTTATCAGTCTTTGCAGTCTGGTTAGCGACCCCACAGTCATTGACTGTCTTGTATATGCTCCCATGGGAAGCCTCCCATATAAAAGAGAATGCACTGGCTTTCAAGGTCATGGAAATTTTGTTAAGCCAATAGGCATTCAAATAAATCATGTATGTCATATTCTTGCAGGGATGACCCTACTGTGTTGGGGGGTGATTTACAGATTTGTTCAATGAAATGTAATTTTTGAGCTCACATCTCTAGACTGAATGGGTTCATATTTGGTGTGGATGTTCCCTAGGTGACTCACATTCAGATTTGTTCAAATGAGGTCACTCTGTCAAATGGTTATGAAGGCAGGGCCATAACTCTTGCCCTCCATAGTAATTCTTAAAAACAACGTCTTCTGCTGTACCATCAGGTTGAATGGGTTCATATTTGGTATGAAGGGTCCTTGGGTGACCCGGAGTACAGATTTTTTTCAAATGGGGTCACCTGGTCAACTATGGGCCAAGCAAAGGACATTTTTCCTCTTAATATGCTTCCTTCACACGGACCATCAGGTCTATTTTACTGATATTTAGTATGAAGGGTTCTTTGGTGTCTGGGATTCAAATTTATTCAGATGGGGTCACCAGATTAAATAGAGTGAGACCAGGGACATAACTGTATGTCTCTATAGTAATACTTAAAATGTCTTCTCAAGAGAGGTTGGACTATTCAGCTTACATATAGTATGGAGGATCCTTTAGTGACTGAGATTCAGATTTGTTAACATGAGGTCAACTTGTTAAGAAATGACGGGGCTATGGGGACTTCACTTAAAACATCTACCTTGGAACTACCTGACTGATTAATCTGACATATATATACACGTGTATGGTGTTTTTGGGTCCATGGATAATTGGGCTTCAAAAATGTCTAAATAGTTTATAAAAAGGTGCTTGTGAGATTGGAAATTTCGAACAATTGAGAAAGTTTGAGACGTCAGTTGTGAAATTCCAACCTAAGACTTGGGAGTCTGGAGCCCGGTCAGGATGGGATATGTTGAGCTGGATGGGGGGGGGGTGTGATCTGTAGTGTTCCATTGGTAATTTAAAGGTAGATATTCACCGATCGACATGAAGCCTCTCTAGCCACATATCCTGTTTAGATCTACTTCTTTTAAAGTGATTATGAAAAGTTCTGACTGTTATGGTCTCAAGAGTCCCAGTCTTATCAGTCTTTGCAGTCTGGTGAGCGACCCCACAGTCTTTGACTGTCTTGTTTTTAGAGGATATTTTGTTGCAGTCAATTCAATATTTCATCCAATTTCCAGTAAAATTCACTTCTAATGTGAATGGCGACTCCAATAATATCTCTATCAATACATATTTGAAACCATAATCATTTGCATAGATCAGTACCTCTTTGTGCAGTATCTATTCTCCTGAACCAATGTGTAAATGACTGACAACAGCTTTAGCATCAAACCTATTAAAATTTAAATATACAATATTTTACACTCTTCCAATAAAGCAATGATAAATTACATTGTTCTATACCATGATACCACATGGTATCACTATGCACTAAAAAATTGGTATTGGAAAATTTCTCCAGACCTTCAAGCAAATTACTTATAATTCTCATTTTGCTTTTTCAGTTTCAAAGATGCAAGGTATTCAGCACATGTTGTACATTTGCTACTTTGTGAAAATAAAAAAAATTATATCTAAAATTTTCATCAGTGACTGACTTAAGAGTTGGATTAAATATTTCGAAACATAAAGTAAACTCTCTTATAATTGGAAGTTTGGCTCTTTAAAATGCTAAATCATAATATACCAAGATGCTCACTGAATTTTTTCACAGATGAAGAGGTGCTGAATTTCACTGAGGTTTGTTTGGCCACCTTCTTCATATGCAGTCCATCTTCTTGGTTGAAACTTGAACAGAAAGCAAATATTTTAATAAGTGCTTTAATTGTTGCCCACATAATTTTCAAAGAATTTAAGCTTATAGGGTTGGCCCAGTTGGATATGATTAACTTCATTAAGCACAATTGACATACCAGTAATATGTTTTTTAAAAGTTCAATTAAATGTGTAATTGTTTGGACATAAATTCCAACTTAGTGGAATTGTGTTAATATGGTTGCCATTTTGGCAATCAGAAATATTAGGTATCCGCCCTGGAGTTACACGATTTGTCGTTGCCACAGTTCTACATTTCAATCGAACAGTCCCGTAATTACACGCTCACCTCACTTCCGGTTGTCATTTATTCAGTTTCGTTTCACGTGGAAGTGTAGCATATTGCACGATGGAGGACGTTATAAAGAATTTTACCAAGTTCAACGATGGTCTGAAACGTGGAGACACAACTATACTTGCCATAGCAGGGTCTTTGTTGCTTATTTTCCTAACGACGGTGATATTTTTCATAAGAAGTCGGTCAAATAAACGAAGAGACTTGCTTTTGCTTGGACTGTGCGATTCGGGAAAAACTCTCCTTTTCACAAATTTGGTTCACGGAAAATTCAAGGAAACCTACACCTCTATGTCCCTGAATTCTGGAATATACTATGTGTCATCAAAGAAGAAGGATCTTAAAGTTGTTGATTTACCAGGTTTCGAAAGGTTGAGGTATCAGCTTTTGGATCAGTGGAAATCTCAAGCCAGAGCGATAATCTATATGATAGACAGTGGGAGTTTCCAGAAAGACATGAAGGATGTTGCTGAGTTCTTGTATAATGTCCTTGCTGATAAAGTCATATCAAACAATGCGACTCCTGTTTTAGTCGCCTGTAATAAACAGGACCAAACTGTTGCTAAAGGCAGCAAAGTTATTCAAGCACAGTTGGAAAAGGAAATCAACCTGTTACGAGTTACGAGATCTGCAGCTTTGCAAGGAACAGATAATTCTGGAAGCAATCAAGTCTATCTAGGGAAAAAGAATAAAGACTTTCAGTTCTCAGATTTGCGGAATAACAAATTGAGATTTATTGAATGCTCACTGAAGAAGAAAGAATCTGAATCCGACCCAGAAATGAACAAACTTATAGGCTGGCTGAGTGATGTTGCCTAAACTCATCTCTTGAAATGTTTAATGAATTCTTGGAAATACGGCAACTTATTGTTGATATTTTACATCTTAAAATTTCTTTCAGCATTGATCTGGCATACATAAACATCCATTTATAATTACATGTACTAGTACATGTTTCGTTACACAGACAACATTGGTATTACTGTACTCTACATGTAGTGTACTGTATATGTATGCATGTACATGCAGTGAGTACAAGTATCTTCTTGTCAATATAATTAATTTCTTGTTTGTAGCAATTGGACTGATCTATTACATCTCCATGTAGCATCTTAGTAGGCTTAAACATTCCTTCCAATTACTGACTGGTCTTTCTGATTATGTTTAAAGGGGAGGAGTCAAGTGAATAGGGATTTCCCTGCAAATCTGAGCAAAAGTTAAGAGTTGCTTGCATGTACCCCCATACAGTAATACTCTAAGTAATCGACTCCTTAACCACAGCAGAATTATGGGTAATTTTTCAGGATTTAGTCGGAAATATGGCTTGTTGCCATTCATCGGAAAGCTCTCATCGAGAGCTTTCCGATGAATGGCAACAAGTCATATTTCCGACTAAATCCTGAAAAAATTACCCATAATTATGCTGTGGTTAAGGAGTCGATTACTTAGAGCATTACTGTACTTCTGAGTGTGACTACATGTGCATGTATGTGTTAGTGAAACCAATAGGTATATTTATCTGGCAGGTCTTGGAACTTCGGCATTTTTAATTTTGAATGTTACTGTTGTTACATTGATTTTTCAAAAGTATTAAGTAAAGTATTGATTCAGAACAAAATTCACAAATCTAAATTATTGGAATATTTTATAAATTAATTTACCTAGTCAGTTATACAAGACGATATACATGTACATGTATCTGCTTTGGTTCCCAGACAACTGCTTCATATACATGTACATAGCTTTGTCCCCATTCATAATTGGTCACTTCACCTCCCTGTTAAGACATTCCTGAACATACATGTACATGTAGTTCCCTGTGCAAAATGGCTTTATACATGTATGTTATGGAGGCTGTATTCATTGTTGCCTGCTCTACATTGTAAGTGAGGTTATTTAAGAGCTGGGTGCTTGGCCCTCATGCTCTCAACATCGCACAAATCTGCCATATATAAAATTTATATCACTTATAAATAGAAAGTTTTTATCTCTTTGAACAGCTGAATAATAAAATTTAGAAAGTTTGTGAGCGGTGAACCTAATGGTAATCATGACATTAAATTTTCAGATGTGTATGTACTGTGAACATATGTAGTTGATCATAAATGGTTGTACATTTAATAAATTGTTTCATCTCATCGTTCAGTCTTCGTAAAATTTTTTGAGTTGAAAACCAACTAGTATGATTGGTTAATCCGATCAGACGCTCTTAAATTACTATTTCTTTGGCTTTGGATTAAAAAAAATATTCGAGTCGAGGAACCCTACCATCAAAGTGATCAGATATCGATTTTTGAAGTTTGTTATTTCTCGAGATGTGCAATCATATGGCTGAAGGGGTCACTCTCACCAAAAAAAGTGCTGAAGGGTACACATGATTTTCAAAATGTGCTGAAGGGTACACAGGGTTTGAAATGTCGTTCCAAAGGACATTAAGTTTTCGTATCGGCCATGATTTCTGTTAGAGAATAATTGGTTACGTTCCAATGAATATTAAAATGTACTGAAAACAAACTGCTAATGGGCGCCAGACTTTCATAAACACAATTTAAGTAATGGTGTTCGTGTCGATCACAAACCCTGTGTACCCTTCAGCACATTTTCAAACCCTGTGTACCCTTCAGCACTTTTTTTGGTGAGAGTGACCCCTTCAGCAATAATATGTGGCCCAGAAACACGTGGTCAAATGGACAGTCTCGGGCAAATTGCGGATGAAGATGGATAACTCTAAAATCAAATGGTAGTACGGTCAAATACTTTAGTGATAATATAGTCATATTTTGTTGAACAAAAACGTTGATAAATAACAAGTTTTGGGAAATTTTATACCTTAGTTGATGGTGGTTAGCATTATTTTTTGCAATAAATTGATCAACTAAAGCGTATTTTGAAGAAATGTTGTATGTTGATGATATGGGGACCGTCTGATCGGATTGAGTACCTTTAAAGACCTATACATTACAATGCATAACATATTAGCCAACATCCATTAGCTACATGATATTGATACTGGTATCTATGCCTCGGGCAACTACCTTTGTTAGTATATATAATATTGAGTAACTACCCTAATTTAGAGTATCATTCAATAACTCAGAACGAACACATCATAAAGTGATGTGAAACAATCTTCTGCAATGTTCAAGCTAGCATAGCAAATAAATTAACTCAACTCATGTTAATTTCAAATCTGGCCACAATATCATTAAAGGTACTCAATCCGTAAAGAGGGTCCCCATCTCAACAGATTCCAACAACAACAATCAGATCAGAGGGTCCTATATTACTATTTCTTTGGCTTTGGGGGTAAAAAATATTTGATTCGAGTCGAGGAACCCATCAAACAAAGCTTGAGTTATTAGATATTGATTTTTGAAATTTGTTAATTTCTCGAGATGATTACTAATAATTGCCGTCAATTTTGAAACCTGCTCAAGATGATTACACCAAAACTCTATTCAAACAGACAAGGATGGATAACTCTAAAATCAAGTGGTAATAATCACGCAATTTTGACTACGTACTGGGCCAGAAAGAATTCCCGATAATGAAAAATAATAGATTTCTAAAATCGATATCTAACAAATCTGAGCTTTGATGGGTGACTTCCTCGACTCGAATCAAATATTTTTGACCCCCAAAGCCATTGAAATAGTAATTGAGATGAGTTTTATCGGATTGAGTACCTTTAAATTATATGAATGATACTGGTATGTATTAACTCTCATACTAGTACATGTATGCTCACTAGGCTGAAACATTGTCATTAGTGATTAATTTGGTACAAAGGAAGGACTAAATATTAACATTTTTCGTAGTTCAGACATTGCTTTTTTAGAGGGTATAACTGATGTGGTTTAAGTTTAATAATATCCATAATAAATAGTTGAATGTTAAGTTTTTATAAAGGCATAGTAGCTCAATAGTAAATATATAATAAAATATCAGATTGAAATAGTGAAATAAGCACACATGTCTTTAAAAAGAAAATAAAGTGGAGATCTACACCCAAGTTACATAATATGATGTCCAACAATGGGTCGATTTTGGATATCTCTACCAAGCAAGGCATCATAGTTTCCAATGAAGTGAAATTGCCACGAAATGGAATATGTCACCATTAATCAATAAGGTATCAGAAACAGAAAAGATTGTCAGCTATTGCTTCCAACTAGATTGTTATCTTTTACTGGCTGTGGAAGGTGATGTAAATCATACTTAACATTGTCCCATGTGCTCCTGCTCTTGTAGGTGAGACATGGGGGTGTTCCTTTAGAAATATCACTTATTATGGACAGAGTGATGTCCTCAATTTGTTTCAGAATATTCTCCCTGGAAAAATATGAGAAAATTAAAATCATCTTAATAATTTGTCACATTCTAGTGATAACTGTGATATGGTCAAAGATGGTTGTTAAATACTGTAATACTTTATATACTCTGAAAATACTTTCCATATTTAAAAAAAATAATAGCTCTTGATTTAATTTGAATTTCTGTCACATTGGTATGTTTTTTAAAAAGTATATGGATGAGGTATATATATATTTCATCAACTCATCGACCAAAACAATTTATTTCAACCAATTTCTGAATAAGCCGCATAAGAAAATGAGGCTAATATGTTTCGTGCCTTTGCATTTATTGTATTTTATGATTTCTGAAACATTCAGAAATGTGACTCCAGCGCTCATCTCCTGTTCAAACAGACTAATGAAATATGACCCAATTTGTCCCAAAATACCAGAACAGTGACTCTACTGGTGTTGTGGTGGTTTGTTATGTTTTTGGAGTAACACAATGGTTAAAACAGGAATATCTAAGGATCAAGCAGTTGGGCTATCAGTGATAACAACATAACAAGCTGTCAGGATAGATACACTATACAGTAATGTCCTAAATAATCGACTCCTTAACCACAGCAGAATTATGGGTAACTTTTCAGGATTTAGTCGGAAAATATGGCTTGTCGCCATTCATCGGAAAGCTCTCAGTGAGAGCTTTCCGATGAATGGCAACAAGCCATATTTACGACTAAATAGATATAGCATGACTTGGTGTTGACTATGCAGGTATAGTCATAATAGTACCCACTTGGGCCTTATCCTACCAACACCAACTGCGCAATAATATAATTACGTTTAAACACGAATGAGCTATTTATGCATAAGCACAATTATTTGTACTTTAGTGCAAAAAAGGCAACGAGAAACCATTACATAACACACCCTGTTGATATTGGCAGAATCCACCAGACATTAGCAATCATGGGACTTTGGGAAGTTCAAACATGGGGTAAGCCTATTTTATTTTTGAGGGAAGATCTATATCGATGGGGAATGATATGTACCTATTTGAGCTTAAGCACAAATATTTACGCTTAAGCTCAAATAATTGTGCTCAAACTCAAATGTTAGTTCTTAAAGTTATATTATGGACTTGTTTGGGTGCGTGACACTGATAAGATAGTATTCAGGTGCTGTGCCAACTGGAGGAATATAGTATTCTACTAACATCGCCGAAAATCTCAAGCAATTCGACTGTAACACTCCATAGAAAACTTGGTCGGAACTACGCTCAATTGTAAATATTTACATATCGATTCGGGACGCAACTATTAGCGATATACTAACGAAAACGATTTCGCCATCAAGATTCACTGCATGTTATTAATCTATAAGAATGACGGTGTGAGTTGTCAATTTGGATATAATATTTGTAAAAATAACTACTTTGAGCAAGATTTTTCTCCATTTCTATTTGATCACCATACCGGAATGTTTCACATCACTTTAAGAGAAAATAATTTTTCTTAAGACAAAGTTTTATGCTTACAACATAAGCGTAATAATTGTGCATAAGTGTAAATGTATTTTTTTCTATAAAAAAAAACAGCATATATATATAAAGTGTGCCAAATTTATAAGCTAGATAATGTAAACTGGCGTCACGTCGAGTGATTTTGTAAAACAGGTGTATTTGCGAATGGCGGCCATCTTGGATTTCAAAAAGGCGGGAAAATGACCACGAACCAGATCACCTGACCAAAGGAAAATCAATCACTAACCATTCCGCTATAAATATCTGAGGTCAACATTGCCGTGTATAACATGGAATTCCGGCCGATTCTATTAATTGATGTGCCGTGTATATTAGTATACATGCAATCATGCTTACCTGGTTGTTAGAGGATCTTCCGTATTTTTGTTATTTTGAGCCTGTTTTGACATGGTCCATTGTTCCCGAAGTATCCGTTTGTGGTCATCGGTCAATTTCCAAAATTCGAACTCGGCCATTTCTTAATTTTCCCGGGCGATCGTCTGCTACAATCAAGTTAGATAACTCTACAAGCAGAAGTGTTAACTATCAAATTTAGTCGATTTATCTGGGCAATGTTAGGTAGGACCTTCAGGTCTACCCAATGTTATCGATGTCGGCACGGATGATCCAACGAAGGATTCTTCGTTCAAATAAATCCACTATTTGTATCTAAAGCTTATTTTTTAAAACACATAATATTATCTCTAGATAAACATGATAAATTTTCAGGGTTGGGTCCCCGGCTGACGCGTCTCGGATTAAAATGGCCAAAATTAAAATTGAAGAGTAGCTGTGCTGCCAACATGGTTTCTTTGACATGGGGTTGTCGGAAGTAATCGATCCCTTTTTCACGAGTATATGAGCTAAGAACAGTCATTTGAAAAGGCTATTTACTTATTTAATTTACACTGTGTCCACCGGGAGTCGCACCGAAAGTTGACAGCACCCGAAATCCCAAGCCAGTCACCCATCCAAGGACCAACCGAGCTTGACGTTGCTTAACTTCAGTGATCACACAAAGTGTCTAACGGCTGTGACCAAGATATCTAGACCTCTCGAGCAGAGAAGTCATCGGCCTTCTATATTAACAACGCGACCACTACACTTCGAACATCTTTATATTTAGGTCTACATCTACAGATTTAGGTCAAATAAAGGGTGTACATGGCCCCCCAAGGCAATCTAAATATTCACCTCTTACACCCCAACCATATCCAAAATGGCCACCATCCAGAAGCGTTAAATAGGTCACCCATGCAATTTCTTGACCCCTTAACCAATTTAGGTCAAACAAAGGGTGTTGTAGGGTGGCCACCCAAACCAAACTAAATATTCACCCCAATACAAAATGGCCGCCATCCAGAAGGGTTCAAATTGACACCCATGTTATTTCTCTGCGTCTTGACCGATTTAGGTCAAACAAAGGGTCTTGTATCGTGGCTCTCAAGCCAATCGAAATATTCAGCCCTTTCACCCCACACTGATCAAAAATTGCCGCCATTCAGATGGGTTAAAATAATGCACTCTGCCATTTCTCAACCTTTTGGCCGACTTAGGTCAAACAAAGGGTGTTGTAGGGTGGCTCCCAAGTCAATCTAAGTATTCAGCCCTTTCACCACACCCGATCCAAAATGGCCACCATCCAGAAGGGTTCAAATAGGGCACCCATGCCATTTCTCAACGTTTTGACAGGTCAAAGGGTGTTGTAGGGTGCCTCCACAAGCCAATGATTAAATATCCCCCCCCCTTACTCCATGTTTTCCCCAACGAAATTTGGAGAAAAAAAGTTTATGGCTCCCAACTAGTGGTCACCCAAAATATCCATATGAAGTTTGGTGAGGATCATATTAGGGATGTAGGATGTGCCAAAGGATTTAGTCATGCAAAGAGTAAAATCCAAGATGGCTGCTGGTGGCCATGTTTGATGGCTGAATGACCCCAAAATGACTCGTTCGCATCGACATGTCAATATTAACATCTTCGACAAATTCCATTATGATCAGATGAACACTCCGACCTGTAGCCTGTGCCTGTGCTAATGGATTGATTTCTGAAATCCGAGATGGCCACTAGCTGACCCCAAAATTTCATAATGATCTGACCAAAGGTACGACTTGTTGCCAGTTCCAAAGGATTTAGTCATGCAAATCCAAGATGGCTGTCGGTGGCCATGTTTTATGGCCAAATGACCCCAACATGACTTGTTTCCCATCTTCATGTCATTGTTAACATTCAAGACAAATTTCATGATGATCTGACCATTGTTATGAACTGTAGCCACAGGGGTCTGTAACGCGCTCCGCTGCCCGCCCCCCTTTTGCGCTGCCCATATACGCGCCTGCTTCACGTTAATGGTAGTATAATAGAGACAAGGGGAACTGTAGGTATTCCCCGTTTTACCATCGCTCGGGAATCGGACAAATTTAGCCCATTTACTTGAGTAATGCTATCGATATAGACACCTCGATTATAATACTGAGCGCTGATTGGCTGTTTCTACTATGGCAGTCATGGAAAGGTCAGGTCGTAATGAATATTAAAATGAGGAGCTGCCTGAATGGTAAACAAAAAATGAAAAAAAAATCAGAATTATCGACAGATTTCGCCTTTATAAAAAATGTTACTGACGATGTGTTGATTTGTATGAGTAAATAAATTATTAGCCGACCCGAAATCACTGAGCGCTAGATGCTAGCTTAGTTGATCGTTTGACCGATTTTTAATTATAGTAAGCTGTATGGGGGTGAATTTAGAGGAACATATCGTCCATTGTTCTCTGAGTCGGATCAATCCGAAAATATACGCTCTCCGGAGCCAATATTCGGTGGTAAAAAAAATATCAAATGCTATGGATATAAATGGTTCTGAGGGGAGCTTGTGGTATTGATTGAAAGATGAATCCTTCGCCGACACATCCGTATCTATATCGATAGCATTACTCAGGTAAATGGGCTAAATTTGTCCGATTCCCGATCGATGGTAAAACGGGGAATACCTACAGTTCCCCATGTCTCTATTATACTACCATTAACGTGAAGCAGGCGCGTTTATAGAAGCGGCGTACATGGGCAGCGCAAGCGGAGCGCGTTACAGGCCCCTGTGACTGTAGCCCATGCCAAAGTATTTAGTCATGCAAAGAGTAAAATCCAAGATGGTTGCCGGCAGCCATCTTTTATGGTTGAATGACACCAAAATGACTCGTTTCCATCTACATGTCAATATTAACATCCATGACAAAGTTTATGATGATCAGATGAACAGTACGACCTGTAGTCCGTGCTAATGGATAACACGTGCTAAAGGAAATTGTTGACAGACACATACACACACGGACGACGGATACCAAGCCATGGCAATAGCTCGAACTTTACGGATTATTCCAATACAATATGGAGAGAATAATTTCAGCAATCTAAGGTTAAAGGGGGACTGGGCCTAAATCCAACCATTTATAAGACGACTTCTAATATATGCAATGGTAAATATGCAACAACTAAATTAATTTGAGTTGAGGAAGCAGATAATGAGTATACCTAAAATAGCATTTGACTGCTAGACATATACTAAATGTAGGTTTCCTTCTGCGAGAAGTTTCCAAATACCCGACATAACCAAAATTAAAATATATGTCCAGACGAGCGTCAACTCAAGACACCCGCCGGCTACAGAATAAAATTAATAAATTTCTGGGACAAGTATGCATAATTTATGTCACATTTTATTTTGCTGCCATCCATTTTAACGAGATGCCGATCACGATCGGCAGATGTTTAACCCATACCTTGGCGATAGTGATTAGCTATTTTCAGCTTGGACGCTAAAATCATATCTAAAAGGGCCATAATTCTGTTAAAACAAGACAGTCAATGACCGTGAGTCGCTCACCAGACTGTAAAGACTGGGACTCTGAAGACTACAAGAGTCAGTATGTGACAATATCACTTAAGACAAGTAGTTCTAAACATGGACATAGCTGGAGGTTCTCCGTTGAGCAGGGCTCTTTAACTTGAATTTTCTAATTGCACACCACTGACAAATCTCCAACCTCTTACCTTTTAAAGAAGACAACCATACCACAGTACTAAGTTCACAAAATCATTTTGCACATCCCTCTTAGGTTGAATTTTACAACTGGTACCAGTACTTCAAGCTGTCTCTCAAACGTTTGAAAATTACCAACCCCATAACGTTAAAATTTGTGACCAATTTGGTCCAACAGTTTAACATGAAGTAGGAACATATAAAAAGTTGGTATAAAAAACATACATGTTGGAAAATAAAACCAAACTATGAGAACAATTCTAACCTATTTTTTATGTGAACATCTAATCTAAAACAAATGTTATACCAGGCATGAAATTTTCAACTGTTTAAATTTTGATCAAAGTAGGGGGTCAAAACCCCACCCCTCCACACTCCTTCCCCATTGCCTCAAACATTGCCCCAACCCAGGCTGCCTAGAAATCAATATTATTATACCAGTACCAAACAGGATAGAGGAGAGTTAAATCTCTTAGCTCTGCCCCTTAGAACAAATGTGAATCTCCATATATGAGATCCATTCATCTAGTATTATCAATATATCCCTCCTCCCATATTCAATAGGATATGATTTCACCTGGATAAGTGGTGGTTAAGAAAATAATATTGGAACAGCTAAGTCTGTATTTGGTATGTCTGATCTTTGCAGAATGAGGTCCCCAAAAGGTGAATTTAATGACACTATTCCCCAAAGTGGAATATCATCAACGAAATCACCCTCTGGGGACCTCATTTCCTAAAAATGACCCCATTTGAAAAAATCTGAACGCGGTCACCCAAGGCCCATCCATACCAAATATAAGCTAATATTGGCTTGATGGTTCTTGAAAAGAAATTATTTTAAGATTTACTATGGAGGGAAAGAGTTATGGCCCTAGCTTTGCACCTATTTGATCTGATGAACTTATTTGAACAAATCTGATTGTGAGTCACCTAGGGAACATGCACACTGAGATATATAAACATATTTGGTCGTTAATATGGAGAAGAAAACAAATGTTGATAGATGGATGGATAGACATCCCAACAGACAGATGAACGGAAGGACCGCCTGACAGACAGAAGACAAATCCAAGCCAATATCCATCGCCCCAATGTTTCTTTGAAAAATCAGGGTATGATTTCATCGGTATGAGCGAGCGTGGTTAAGAAAAAATATGCCAGCCAAGTCTAAATATAGTGTGTCTGACATTTGCAGAATGAGGTTCCCCAAAAGGTGAATTTAATGACACTATTCCCCAAAGTGGAATATCATCAACGAATTCACCCTCTGGGGACCTCATTTCCTAAAAATGACCCCATTTGAAAAAATTTGAACGCGGTCACCCAAGGCCCATCCATACCAAATATAAGCTAATATAGGCTTGATGGTTCTTGAAAAGAAATTATTTTAAGATTTACTATGGAGGGAAAGAGTTATGGCCCTAGCTTTGCACCTATTTGATCTGATGAACTTATTTGAACAAATCTGATTGTGAGTCACCTAGGGAACATGCACACTGAGATATATAAACATATTTTGTCGTTAATATGGAGAAGAAAACAAATGTTGATAGATGGATGGATAGACATCCCAACATACAGACGGACGGAAGGACCGCCTGACAGACAGAAGACAAATCCAAGCCAATATACACCGCCCCAATGTTTCTTTGAAAAATCAGGGTATGATTTCATCGGTATGAGCGAGCGTGGTTAAGAAAATAATATGCCAGCCAAGTCTAAATATAGTGTGTCTGACATTTGCAGAATGAGGTCCCCAAAAGGTGTATTTAATGACAATATTCTGCAAGGTGTGCTAGCATCACCAGATTCATCCTCATTCTGATTAGGCCTTACCAGCCATGGGTAACCTAGGAACAGATTGAAGTTCTACAGTTGAAGTTGGTAATGCACACCCATTGAGCACCTCAATTATGCATTTTATCTTCTGCAAATTAGGGGGACATAGAAACTGAACAGAAGGGAACAAGTAAAAAATTAACTAAACCAAAATTTCAATTTGATACTTAAGATACTCCCAAGAAGATGATGCCTAAGCAGAATTAAGTCAATGGAGGGTGTATTTGGTGATGCTAGCCTGCTGTACAGGGTAGTAACACTAAATTCACCCTCTGGGGACCTCATTCTGCAGATGTCAGACACACTAAATTCAGGGAGTTTGTTTAAAATTGCTAGCAGTTACAATGTTTACACAAGCTGCTAGATGACATATTATTCTAATCTAGATTAATGACCTGTGTATCTCTCCATCTATCCACAAAGATATATCTGCAACTTTAATAGTACAGGTATTAAGTGGAAGCTGGATATTTGGAAGGGATGTTGGTTGGGTGCAGTCCACTGCAGGGTGTGGTGGGTGGGGGTGGGGGATGGGGTGGGGTGGATCTAGGCTATGTGGGAGGGGGATGGGTAAAGGAATATTTCTGTAATTTCAGAAGATTAAAGTTTCATAACTTTGCAGCTGTTATAATGGTGTCACTTTTTTCAAATTTTATGAAATGATTAAAAAATAAAAATTTTGTTTGTTAAATTGAAAATTCCAAAAATCCGAATTTAATTTTTTTTTTTTTTTTGAGTTGTCACTGACTCCGCCCACATTCGACCCAGTGACCTCATTTGAACAAATCTGAATAACAGTCCCCCAAGGACACTTTGTACCAAATATGAACCCATTCGGCCCAATTAAATTTGAAAAGAAGTCGTTGTAAGAATTACAGAGTTATGGCCCTGGCTTCGCAACTATTTGACCCAGTGTCCTCATTTGAACAAATCTGAATGAGATTCACCCAGGGAACATCCACACCAAATATGAACCCATTCCGTCCAATGGTATCAGAGAAGAAGATGTTCAAAGAATTGTTGACGGATGGACGGACGACGGACGAGGAGTGATTACTATAGCTCCAACGGAGACTTCGTCTCAGGTGAGCTAAAAAATTGAATCAAACCCAAATTATTAATTCTATCTGTATTTTGGGGTGAGAAACTCACATTGGAAATTTGTTTTGAGTTATTGCGGCATTCGTGAATTCTAAATCGAAGAAGGGCCATAACTCCGTAAAAACAAAATGATCAAACCCACAATCGAACTCGAAATTGGGCTGAGAAACACATATACAAAATTTGGTTCCGATCGAATAAAAAATGTTTGCGTTATCGCACCATGCATAAAGTGTCTATGGACAGACAGACGGACGAACGACGAGTGGTCAATCCAGACATCGAAGCTATGTGTACCATACTATGGGTACACATAAAAATCAAAATAAATGAATCATTCAATAGGGGCAAAGAGTGTGTCAAAATAATCCAACATAAAATACTATGGGTACACATAAAAATCAAAATAAATGAATCATTCAATAGGGGCAAAGAGTGTGTCAAAATAATCCAACATAAAATGAGATATATCAGAAAACAAGTATTTCTGTTAAAATATCAGGAATGTTGAAGGGTTAATTTTTAACAAAAAAAATCCATGCAAGTGAAGGAGGAGAAACCTGGAGATATAATATAATGAATAAATGAACAATATAATATAGCCAGTACAATTGATGACCAGGGCTAATAATGTTAACTCTATAAAATTAGGGGAATGTACCAGGTATGTCACTTGAATATTGCTTTGATAGGTTATCACTGGAGAGATACAAGTCTATAGACACCAGATACCTATGTGGGAGTTAATGAACCCTGGGCCACCACTTTCATTTCATTTCTGAGGTAGTGAGGTGTGAGATCAGATTATAGGAATGTGAGACTTTATAAATATAATGAGAACATCCATACAAATGAACAATAAACTATTCCAATTAAAACTTTTAGAACTGAATGGGAGAGTCCACTGAATCATGAATGGGTTACAGCTTCACTCCTATGTGGTATATACGTGGCTAAAAATAACTCTAAATCCATAAGACAACATTACAGCTGTTCTCTCTGTTGCAGTTAAATTAAGCTTGTACATGTATTACTGTAATTAATAGTAAGCTACTTGGGTTATCAAATCTGTTCAATTCTTAGTTGAAAAAGGGCCATAACTCTGGTATAACAAATTGGATCTAACCCATATTCAAACATCTGTATTTTGAGTTGAGAAACTCACATACCAAATTTGGTTCCTATCAGATGAAAAATGGTTGATTTATCGAAGCATGTGTGAATTCTATGTCAAAGGGCCATAACTCCATTAAAAAAAATCAGATGAAACCCATATTCGAACTCAATCTGTATTTTGGGCTGAGAAACTTATATACCAATTTTTTTTCCAATCAAGTAAAAGATGTTTGAGTTATGGCAGCATGCGTGAATTCTAAGTCGAAAAGGGCCATAACTCTGTAACAAAAACTCGGATCAAACCCAAATTCGAACTCGATCTGTATTTTGGGCTGAGAAACCCATATACAAAATTTGGATAGAAAATGTTTGAGTTATCACATTACACGTAAAGTGTCTATGGACAGACAGACGGACGAACGACGAGTGGTCAATCCGGACGACACTATGTTTACCATACTATGGTATGGGTAAACATAAAAATGTGTTTATTCCCGTCAGGTCATACTCAGTGAAAATTGACCGATTTTGGTTGACTAGCTTCTTTTTTTTTTTTAGCTCAACTTTACTTTTAAACAATTTCCTTTGGCTACCTCTACAGGCTGCATCCCTCATTCGATCATCACCATACTTCATATGGATCTTCAGGGAGGCATCTAGAAATTCCTTTAAAAAATTGGTACCAGCAGCCATTTTGGATTTCAAATTTGAATACATTGCCACACCCTGCATTTCTTGGAGAAATGTTTTGAAAATTTGTAGGCATGTTTAGGATCATCTCTAGATGGGAGCTATCAAATTTTTTAGCAATTTTCAACGAAAAACATGGCCGACGGCAGCAATCTTGAATTTTACTCTTTGCATGACTAAATCCTTTGACACACCCAACAGACCACATCCCTCATCCGATCATCACCAAACTTTCTATGGATCTTCATGGTGACTTCTAGATGGAAGCCATCAATTTTTTCCAAAATCCGTAGAAAAACATGGGGTGACCTCTAGATGAGAGCCATTATTTCTGAAATTCGTTTATATAAAAAAAAAACCAAACTTCATATGGATCTTCGGGTGACCTCCAGATTGGAGCCATTGATTATTACCGAAATTCCTTATTAAAACATGGCTGCCAGCAGTCATCTTGGATTTCAAATTTGAATTCATCTGCAAACCCTGCAGGCCACATTTATGGGTGAAATGTTTGAAATAAAAATAATTTCATCTACACAATACAAGATCTTCCTGTAACTTTTTGGCTTTCCTTCTTTATCATTCTATTCATTGCGCAGCAAAAAATAAACTCCTTCCCAAGTTGAGCTACAGTGTCATTCACATTTTCATTTCCAGAGCGATGTCCACTTCTATTTGTACTCACTCTAATTTGGCATATTGGTTCAGTTCTTGTTATTACTTCAGGCTAAACAAATCCCTCAAATATAGGAAATTTGAGTACAGTTCCCTTTAAAGAATAACAGATGGATAAATTGACACACGATTGAGTTCTCATTTATTTTATTAAAAGAGCTTGCAGTATTACAAAAACAAGTTTCATAAGCTGACATAAAAATAATCAGACACCTTCAAAAGGCGATGAGTAATTTGCTGGAGATGTGTTCACTTTACAAATCACATGAAGCTACAATGTAACAGCCCTAAACCAGAACTATCTAACTTCTGCATCGATAGCAATATGGAGAAGATGAAAAGTGATATGACATTTCCAAAGATCTAGTGAAATTTATTATGAGGTAAAATGAGTATTCATATAGACACTCAGCTGAACAAATAAAATATCTGTTCCTCAGGTTCCGATCTCATCACATCAAGGGGTGACCTTGTCAAAAGTCGCACGAAGAGTTAAAATTTCATGAAAAACTTCAGGCTTTATTCCATAAGATACGCAAAGCATCCTTGAATTCCTCCAATTCTTGGTTAAAAATGAAAGTCTCTATGTCCGAGCTCTCTCATTAAATTTGACTGCATAATTGTCCTGTATTCATTTTCAAAGGACATAAATGTTAATAAATATTAAAACTTTACTTAATTTAGAATTTGGGTACCATATCAGCTTGTTCATTTGACACAAAAATCCCAAAATGGATAAAAAAAAAGAAGAAATTATATTCTATCGAGGAATGCCCGTCTCTCGTATGAATCAATTTTTAGTTTGTAGTTAAAATGCTTGGTGTAGTAAAATATGAACGCAATGAATTTGACACAAGTGGAGCTGTATACATGACCACTATATTATTTAAAAGACAAGAATCGAGCATATGGATATGAAATTTCACTTCTCACAGCAGGATACTAAATGATTCCACCAGCACAGATGTCTCACTTCTATGACCCTCCGTGGGACCAGCTTAGAAATTACAAACTGAGAAAAGTCGCTTCTCGTTTGTTTTGTTTACTCTTCAAAATAAGCCTTCTATGATAAAATAAATACTGTATTTCAAGACGAAACACCCGTATAATCATTTACATTCTTCAAACACGCTTTAACCCTTTCATAACTGGAGCTGTGTAGATGCAACATTACAGATCCTGTGCCAGTGCATTCTCTTACATATACAAGTCTCCCATAGGGAGCCTCACATATATAAGAGAATACACTGGCTTACAAGGTCATGGTAAATATTGTTAGGCCAATGTGTTGTCTCTTATATATGCAAGGCTCCCATTGTGAGACTCGCATATATAAGAGAATGCAAAATTTCAGGAAGGTCCAGTCATAGACGGGTTAATAAGGCTACTGGAATAGCAGAGAGAATTGCATCTGCTGTAATTTCTGCTAGAATAATGGTTTATGTTCCAATGAAAATTAGAATGAAATGAACATAAATTTCTGATGGGCGCCAGAATTACAACCGCTGTAACTCTGTCGTGCTAACAGCAAACTGTGTACCCTTCAGCATTTTTTTTTACATGAGTGTGACCACTTCAGCAGTATGTCTGAACTGGCTGTGGGCGGTTTGAAACAGACTGTATCTTCCTTTCACTCAAGGCTGGTCCCTCCCGGAGAGAAATAAACTAGCAGATGTCTCCCGTGTCTAACTCTAGATTCAATCTAGAGAAGACCATGCAGAGTAGGAATCAACCAGAACTGAACTGGCAGTGAGTGCTTTGATTGGTCCTTTACCCAACAAACCGGCCAAAAACGGCCAAATAAAGCTGCAACAGCCTAAATTATCTTGGGTCTGTCTCAATAAAACCATACAAATATGGATATCATTGGAACCGGCTCATTGACCACATTGTGATGGTTACAGTTATGCCCTGTGCCAATGCATTCTCTTATATATGCGAGTCGACCATAGGTCGCCTCGCATATATAAGAGAATGCATTGGCCTAAAAAAACTTTTTTCTTACATTCTTTAACAATTTTTAATGTGTTAAGCCATTGCATTCTCTTATATATGCAAGGCGACCTATGGTCGACTCGCATATATAAGAGAATGCATTGGCACAGGGCCGTTCTGTTGGGTAAAGGGTTAAGCCAAATTAATATGCATAATATGTATTCAATATAAGGCATCATAAAGATGAATAAAACATGTAACAAAACATCCATAAACTTGGTCCTCCAATGTCACACACATATGGATAAATGGAATAAAATCGTTAGCTGTGTATATCAAAAGCATGCAATGAGGACCAGCCATATAAAACAATTCAACCAGTGCTCACAATTAAAAATCACGTTTATATGGTCAACCGCGTCTTAATATATATATGAAAGCCGAATATACAAACATGCATGAAATGATTGAATTATATTATAATGAGTGCAGTGGTTTGTGGGAAGTTGGGATGGTGTAAAACTTATGAAACTCAGGGTGTGAAAATTCAGGTATAAAATTTGATTGGTCTGTTTTGCTTAAAGCATAGTTTGTCAGAAAAGAATTTCAGTTAACCCCTTTCATGATGGGAGCTGCGCTGTTGCAGGATTAAATACCCTGTGCCAGTGCATTCTATTGTATATGCGAGTCTCCCTTAGGGAGTCTGGCATATATAAGAGAATACATTGGCATAACAGTATGTAGCTTGACCTTGTAAGCCAGTGCATTCTCTTATATATGTGAGGCTCCCTATGGGAGACTTGCATATATAAGAGAAAGCCCTGACACAGTGCAGCTCCCGTCATGAAAGGTTTATGGATTGCATATGAATTTGTAGCTATTTTGTTAAAATTGCTTCACTGCATTTCTCTCAGCTTAGTAATGGTTCATTCACTGAATATTTTATCCTTTTTTTTCATACCTGAAAATTCATGTCCTGATTTACTACATGGTGTGAGGGTTCGCACTATGCCAGGATTTAAACTTAACATATCTTGTCTTAGAGATATCCAACCCCAATTAGGTTCAAAAGATGGGGAAAATGAAGTGTATCAAATCTATCCCATAGATGGGAAATCAAATAATGTTAATAGTTTTAATAGAGAACTCCAGAATGTTGTATATTTAGTGAGGCCAATTTGAGAAGTGACTACCATACAACAGGTCAAGTAATAAATAATGATTTATATTGAGTTTTATATAGCACTAAAGCACGATTCTCAAAGCGCTTTCAGAAATAACTTTAACTCTCCCGGAAGTGGGTATATTTTTTAAGTTTCCGACGAGGAAACATTAAATAGTTTATTTAATCATAATATTTTTTTTTTTTTGTTAAATAAGTATCTGGAGTGGCTGACTCCGTTATTTTTGTCCTTGGCTAAATTGAGAGTGCAAACCCTATAATGTGTCGATGTCACTAAAGAATGAGCAAAATGGCAGGCTCATATACTAAAAATAGAGTTGTTGGAAAAATGTGCTCTTAATGTGCTTTAAAGAAATTGCAAGTGCAGATTTGTCTAAAGACTTACATTACTACAAGGATAAAATAGAACATAAAAGAATATAGATCTGTTTAAGTGGCACCTTCCACTATCTTGTTGACTTTAGTTAATTGCAGGATGAAATTTCAACAGATTTTGCAAGATTTTCCACTGAATCAGACCAGCTGAATAATGCAAGAGATTACCAGATTTGGAAACTAGATTTGCTTTTCATAAATTGCTAAACTTATTCAAAGCACAAAAGCCAATCTGAACATAGCGGTAAAAATATAATTTTATCATTTTGATCTTTCAAAGGCATGTTTTCTATAAAAACGACAAATAATTGGTCAATATAGATTTTGTTATCACTTTTTAACAAAAATGATATTTACAACCAAATTGTTGAATATGTCCAGATAAAAAATAGCAGATCGAATTAATACTGAAAAAACTGAGATGTTTACTTTAATAAACTGCAGCCATGTTTATTATGAGATGATTTTCCTTGCACTGCGACCTCCCAGGAATTATTACACAATTTGATTGGATGAGAACAATCACATGACATGAAGAACAATATATAATTGATTTTAAATTACTCTCTATACACATATCCCCATATACTGTACACTATATCTGTTAACCCATCTGTCCCTACTGACCACCATGTTAAAGTGATGTCGAACACTCTGACAGGGTGATTGAATGCCAATAGAGAATACAGTAGTTATTCTATACATATAATATCCAAATTCGCAGCACACAAAGACATTCAAACATATGAATTATATAGAGCGATTCCCGTTATTTAAATCATTGCCTTCTGTCAGAAGGCAATTTGTCCAGAATAAAGAAGTAAATATTTACAATTCTGCATAGTACGGACATCGTGCGTTCATCAAATTGTACGATCAGTGTGGCTGGAATATTCGGTAATATTAGTTGAATGCTTAATTTTTTTCCGTGGGCAAAATGCTGAGGTACTCACTTGCCAGTTTTATTCACTGAGATAAGCACATAATATATCTAACAATTCCCTCAAGTAACTGTTCATACATATATTAACCCTTTCATGATGGGAGCTGCGCTGGTGCAGCATTAAAGATCCTGTTCCAGTGCATTCTCTTATACATGCAAGTCTCCCATAGGGAGCCTCGCATATAGAAGAGAATACAAGATCAAGGCCAATGCATTCTCTTAAATATGCGAGGCTACCAATGGGAGACTAACATATATAAGAGAATACACTGGCACAGGATCTTTAATGCTGCACAAGCACAGCTCATGTCATGAAAGGGTTAATTAAATATATCTACTCATCTTTTCTCAGGAAAAGAAAAGAATTCAACAGAGACGTGTTTCATCATCCTACAAGAACCGAATCTGTGCAAGTCATCTTGCTTCCTAATTGGTAAAATATTTTCAGTATGAATACTGCAAATATTGAAATATTTTACCATCGAAAAGCTGAAATGATAGAAAGCAGATGAGCACAGAATGGTAAGCTGACATCATAAGACCAAAATCAACCAATTGCTAGGTTGTCATCCCCGCCCGCCTCTATTTTGAAGTCCTGTCTGTAATTTATTGTTTTACCTTGACTAACATCAATAAACCTATAGATCAGATCATGTTATTTATTCCCTGATTTATTCACATTGTTAACAAACCTTATATGTTCATAAACAAACAGCATGGTTTTTGTTATATCATGAACTGAATCTGCCAGTACCATGCACAATTGATTTGGGTGCACGGTCGACAATTCAAAAAGTTATAATAGTTGGAATATACCACCATGTTGCAGGAGGCAAATGCAATGGTATGCTTCCCAGCATCAATTAAGCTATTAGCTGACTTTTAGACTGATCTGTATTCAATGATATTGTCAACAAATAAAATAAAAAATAAAATTCCAATTCAGAATAAAATTTGGATGAAAATTTAGCAATTATTTTATAGCGGCCTAATGGTCAGACATGGAGGAATTGCAGTATAATATAGTTGATCATGATGGTCAGTGGGACTGGTGGTACAGTGTCGTATATGTACAATAGTCTATTCACAATGATAACAGCAGAATGAGAGCACAGAGTGAAGCGGGAATATTCTTTATGCACTGAAAGCCGCCGATGGTTGAGAAACGCCACGACGCTCGCTTATGGGATGAAAGCACCGTTTGGCTATATCCGTAATCACCATCACAACACAAAACCCATCACGATCACACTGCAAAGATAAAGATATGGATAAAGATTATAATCATGATTATCAGAACTGCACAAGCCTTGAAATAGGGTGTCTGTCATTTGCAGAATGAGGTCCCCAGAGGGTGAATTTAGTGATGCTACCCCGCATAGCGGGCTAGCATCACCAAATTCACCCTCTGGGAACCTCATTCTGCTGAGGTGTAAGCAGAATGAGGTTCCCAGAGGGTGAATTTGGTGATGCTAACCCGCTATGTGGGGTAGCATCACTAAATTCACCCTCTGGGGACCTCATTCTGCAAATGACAGACACCCTATTTCAAGGCTTGATCAATAGTATAACTACTATACCAATATTTGAATAATATTTTAATATTTTAATATATTGCGACTGTTTGATAGTAAGATGGCGTGACACTGTTGGTTGCATTTTATGTTCCACTGGGTCACAGGTCTGGAAAGCTCGCGTGCCTCTAGTGCAACTTTTGACTGGAGTGAGCGATTTTATGAACGTAAATATGTTCAAGTCTATTACACATGGCATATTGAAAAGTTAAAGACAAAGACACAGCATCATGGTCATTTGATCGAGCCTTAAAGGGAATCTCGCAGAGAAAGCTAAAATAAGTAATCATGTTCACTCAAACAAATAATGTTGATTCAGTCCTCCTCACGGAGAATTCCTCGTGAGAGCAATAAATTACTCCTGCATAACAGGTTACGGGAGTAATTGCTCCCGCAATTCACAAATGAGTAAATGTTCATCTTATTGGTAAATTGAATAGTTATTACTGTATTATATATTAAAATTTTAATTTACAATGCCATGTTATTGTTTCTACTTTGTGTTTGTGTTGACTTAAATTATTATTCCCTGTGGTCTTATTACAATGAATGCCAAGTCAATTAGGGTCCATGACATTTTATTAATAAATAATTCAATTAAAATAAATCTATGAAAACAATACTAGTACCAGTTGTTGTATTATTTTCAGCATAAAGTTGATCGAAATACACAGCACTCAGGTGACTTTTTGTGTTTAAGTGCCGCTCCAGAGTCCATTTGGAAATAAAAGACGAACTGGCTGTCATTTTGTCAAACTGTTTTAAGGCTTTACCGGTAAGTTTTTTTTCCGAACGCGGTCAGAATGCTTGGCACATGCTTTACAATAAGCTTTCTTGACGATTGTTTTGCCATCCCTGTACTCATTCTCATAACCAAAAGATATTTTAAACGTCCATGATAGGAACGTTGATAGGAAAACTGATTATTTATTTTATTTTCAAAATGTGGGTGCGTTCGATATGGTTTGCCAGAGTTTCCGGTGAGAATACATTCCGGCCAGAAATTCACACTAAAGAGCCGGTTTCCACTATGAAAAAAGACGGGAGCGATACATCACGGCAGGGAAATCGTAAATGCGGGGGCGAGCGCAATAGCGCCCACTTCCTGAGAAGGACTGTTGATTGCAACAAAGTTTGCGTGTCACACGTGGCCAATTCCTGAATAATGCTGACATTATTCGTATTTGATGTTGCCGCAGTGCTGTGGGTGCGACATACTCACAAAAATAACTGTCGCGATCAACAGGATGCAAATTAAGTTCACGTACACTGCGACTGACAGGCTCAAATCATATTTAGTTGAAAGTTATAGATAAGAGTTCAATTTTATTGACCCTTAGTCGGGAGAATTAACTTACAGTAAAAGTACTGACTTGGTTATTTCCATAAGGAACAAAATGTTTCGTATTGCATTTTGACTTTTAACTCAAATAAAATGAACAATTATTCTATGACAATTGACAATAAAGGTGGACAAAAGTCAATGTGACTTACTGAATGTAGTCTCCAATCAAGCACTGAAATAGTGTGTCTGTTATTTGCAGAACGAGGTCCCTAGAGGGTGAATTTAGTGATGCTACCCCGCATAGCGGGCTAGCATCACCAAATTCACCCTCTGGGGACCTCATTCTGCTTACACCTCAGCAGAATGAGGTTCCCAGAGGGTGAATTTGGTGATGGTAGCCCGCTATGCGGGGGTAGCATCACTAAATTCACCCTCTGGGGACCTCATTCTGCAAATGACGGACAGACACCCTATTTCAAGGCTTGTCTCCAATAAAAAAGTTTTTCTGGACATTTACCAACATGGTAATAAATTTTGTTTCGGATCGCATTTCCGACATTCTTCCTCACCTGCAGTTTCGTTTTGCAATGTAAACATGGACGCTGTCAACGTCAAGACAAAGTAGATTGTAACATGAATTCATTCTAATTTTTATAATGTTGTGCATCATATATATTTAAAAGTTAAAACTATTTGAGTCATGTACTGAGAAGTAGTTTAATTAATGTAGTTCATGGAAATAAGTTGGAACATGGAAGTAAATTAGTTGGAACTTGAATTGTTTTGTCTGTACAACTGGGTTATTGCAAACAAAGACCAAACACAGGAATTGAACCTTCACCCTGTGAGAGTATTTAGCTCTTACAATAGCCTCTGGCGAAAGAGATTTTTAGCCCACACTGATTATTCAACAAGAGCTACGCTGGGCGTGCAAAATACGCCCTCTCTTGGGTCGGCGGAAACTGGTAAAAAAGGGGCATAACTCTGGTAAAAATTGGCGGACGGAACTCAAATTTGAACTTGACCTGTGTTTTGGTGGGAGAAAGTAATATACCAAATTATCATTGAATCCGATAAGCTCTAGTAAAGTTATCATCCGGACAACAAATTTCAGGGATTTTCTAAGTCAAATTACGTCAAATAAGGGTCATAACTCCGGTGAAAATTGGCGGACGGAACCCAAATTCTAACTTGAGCTGTCTTTTCTCCTAATAAACCCACATAACAAATTTGATTGAAATCGGTTCACTCTAACTAAAGTTATCATCCGGACAACAAATTTCAGGGATTTTCTAAGTCAAATTACGTCAAAAAAACGCAAAAATTATCGGATTAAAACGAAATTCGGACTTGAGCTGTATTTCGATATATGTAATCCACAAAAAAACGGGTTTTGCGTATAAACATTCCAAAATCGAGTTATAATCCGGAAACCAAAAAACATAAGAAAAACTGAATTTTCTGAGTCGAAAAAGGGGCATAACTCTGCCAAAAATGGTTGCACAGAACCCAAGTTCGAACTTGACCTGTGTTTTGGTGGGAGAAAGTAATACACCAAATTTGGATTCATTCCGATAAACTATACTAAAGTTATCATCCGGACAACAAATTTCAAGGATTTTCTAAGTCAAAAAAGTGAAAATTCGAACTTGAACTTACTTTTCGGCTAATAAACCCACATACCAAATTTTATTAAATTTGGTTCACTCTAACTAAAGTTTTTTCAAACGGGCGTATAAAAAGCCAGCACTGTGGTCGTGAGCAAACGGGAACAATGTTCCACATGGCATACAGCACTAGTGATGTGCATGAATCATTGGAGACAGCCAAATTAGAACAGATAGGGGGCAATAAGACCTTACAGACAGCCAAGGCTAAAAATAAATGGCCGGTCAAGGTCATTGTCTAACGAAAAATAGCTTATGTCCAGTGCACTTCCGTATCTGTCGGACATTTTGTCCAATGCAATTTTTTTAAGAATTTGTATCTGTCCTTGGACTCATGGAGCCACTTCTGGCCAAATAGGACATTGAAAGTAAAAAATAGTTCTTTTTTAATTTCAGATAAATTCATAGTGAATATAATTATGTTGAATTACATGTCTATTTATTAATCGAGTAAAGTTTTTGAACATTTGAAACAAAAATAACATGGGTTTTTCCTAGGTAGCAATTGGACGCTCACTAAAATTTGCGCATCATTGACGAATAATAAGCAATTGGAAATTTAAATACTCTCTCATACAGTACATCTGAAAATTTGACAGGCACCATTTTTAAATGACCAACACCATCCATTTGGTGCCTGTCATTTTGACAGTCAGTAATTTTTTTTATTATTTTGAGCCTTGCAGACAGCAAACAAACTGTGTGAATCGTGATTCACCATCAACCATCATATCAGATACAGTCAGATAGACAGATATATGAATGGGGCTTCGACGTGAAACAGTATTAATATCTAAACCGATTTCACTAGCTGTTTTATGTCAAAGGAAACTTGGATTAGAGATAGATGAGATATTTACCTGACGTCTGACCCTCTGTAACCTCATCAATTTGCCGCAAACACTCGATTCTCTCCACTGACAAGTCTGGATTCATATCCGTAACAGATCTAATAGCTTCAATCAGCGCCTGTGGAATTAAGACAAATAAGACATGAAAATATAAGGTATGACTAGGAACAGGGTTCTTGCACATGTTGCACATGTACACATGTTTCAAATGGGTTCATCTCCATTAGAACTCTTTAGGCAATCTTGAAGTCTTATGATTTTCTCATCAATTTCCTCAACAAATTTCTTCTTTTCTTTCGCAGTTTTTCGGAGAGCATTTGACTCGAGAATTAGTTTTTTCATTTGTCCACCCCGGCTTTTAATGGCATGCTCCCCCATGAAAGGTCGTTAGGTCACTGTGTTCCGTATGTTTCTATGCGAGTTGACATCGTGCATTCGCATTGCGTTATAACCTGGTGTATACCTTCTATCTTGTGTTTATATATTAGGTTCACATTCAAGGGTTTTCTAGGGCTGGTACTGGAATTCAAGGGTTTCAAGGGCCCTTGAACAATGATTTTTAAATTCAAGGGAATTCAAGGGTTTTCAAGGACCCGCGGGAACACTGTAGGAAGATATATGGCATAACTACCAAAATGGGTACTTTAATTTTATAACTGCTATTATTACCACTTTACAGGGCATTCCCTTAGAGTATTAACAGAGTATTTACCAGGGTTCGCGCTGCCACTTGCCAAATTTGCCAATGGCAAAAATAATTCACAATTGGCAAAAAATATTTTCATCCTCAAGAAAGTTTAATATTTGTCAACCAATACCACCCATTTCAGGAAACTTTTTCATTAATGGTATTATTGGTGGTGATTTATAAGGTTATGTAAAGTTAACACCTTTATCAAGATGCAGTTAACCTATTAAATATCATTAGTATTGACGGGAGGAGGGTTTGCTAATATGTCTGCTGGTAGTGTTTGCATAGCTTATCCTCTTTGTTGCGAATAGTCCAAGTCTTCTCGTACTAAAACTAGCTAAGATTTTGGGATGGAGATGCTAGTATTTAGTCCGAGTTCCAGGCCCATGCATTCCTATGACACGAGTTACGCCCAGGATCTGTGGCGGGAATCTGTGGTGTATTTTACTCGATTTACCTAACAAAGCAATACATGATGCTATATACATCGGAAAGAGTGACATCTTATGGTCATAATGGTGTATAATAATCTACTTTAATGTTAAATTACACATAGAATATTCCGGTTGATTGCCACAAACATCGTTGTTTTTTCTGTTTGTTTACTTAACTGAAAGCCGAACTTCGGCATTGTCCGGTGTTTGTTTTGGCCGAGACGAATTTCGATACAAACAAAATGGCGGCCCCCATGATATTCTAATGCTCATTGTGTTTACACTGTTTTAAACTGTGAGATGGTTGTAATTCCCGTAATTTATTTAATGTATTACATTTATATCTTCAATATGTATTTAATCTATGTATTTATTTATTTATTGTCACGTATAATTACGATTACAATGGAGAATTCATCGTGCGTGGTTGATTGAAAATCTACGGAATATTTTCACCGGAAAATGCCGAACGCAGTTCGCAAGGTCAACTGAGTTCGCATACTTTAAAAAATATGTAAACACTGCGGCAAATGTTTCTTTTCACATTAAATTACCGCTTTCAATTCACAACCGATGTGGGTTTCAGATCAAATAGCATGTCTTCTGCGGAAACTATCCGTTTATTGTAGCAATTGTGATATTTTATTTCATATAATTGTGGTTTTATTTGAGCGGGTCACTAACGCTTAAGTCGTGTCATAGGAATGCATGGGCCTGGAACTCGGACTAAATACTAGCATCTCCATCCAAAAATCTTAGCTAGTTTTAGTACGAGAAGACTTGGACTATGTTGCGAAGTGCCTTTCTGATGAAGAAACCCTGCAATTTCATTGTTATGCCGTTGGTTTATTGTTCTCTGATAAACCCAAGTATAGAGGCGAGAATTATTAATAATGAACTGCTTTCCTCAAGCAGCAATTGTCGAAATAATCAAAATAAAAGAAACAATGTTGTAGAAACTGATAGCATTTGGCAACTTCTAACAGTATTTGGCAAAACTTATTTTCATTTGGCAAAAGTAAATTTACGATGATATATTATAACACCCAGCAGTGGCAGGCCAAAAATTTAATTTTCCCTCACTTTAAAGAACATAACAACTGAAATTGTCTCCCCAAATTGTACACCGCATCCGGCATCTGGATCAAACTTGAATTTTTCATTTGTAAACAACAATTGATAAAATGATTTTTATGGAATATTTGACAAATGTTTAGGAACAAATGACATGCATCAGACATGAACATTATTGGGTCGTATCACTCACACCTGGTGCAGGAGTGGTAATAATAGTAATAACATGATTTTCTCTTAAGTTCTATCAGCGACCCTTCAGAAATTATTAACAGCCCACCATCCTATTAGCGGTTTTGGGCTGTTAATCATTTCTGTCGGGCCGCTAATAACCATAATGCCCTCCAAAGTCATGTTATTGTTATAGTAATATAATGGTGCTGCAAGTGGGTAGGCCTCAAAATAGCACAGCGGCCTAGCAATCACTATATTCACCCGCTGGGGACCTCATTCTGCTTAGGCCTGATCTTCTGTTGAAAGTGTCTTTATTATCAAATTAACAAGTTTTTTCAGTTTCTTTAGAAACTTAATTAGAATGCAGTTTTTTCTTTTTTAGTTTAGATTTTCTATATCCCCAGATTGGCAGACGACACAATGCATAATCGAGGTGGCCAATGGGTGCAGATCCCATCTTCACTAACTGGCAACTTAAATCTATGTATGTCTCAGTCTCTCATAGCAGATGAAGCCATGCATAATCAGGTCTCCCAAGGATGAATTTGGTGATGCTAGCATGTAATAGTAATATTGCAGACTCCAGTAATATGTGCTCACCCAAACTTCAGTAATGCCCTAAATAATGGACTCCTTAACCACAGCAGAATTATGGGTAACTTTTCAGGATTAGTGAGAGCTTTCCGATGAATGGCAACAAGCCATATTTCCGACTAAATCCTGAAAAGTTACCCATAATTCTGCTGTGGTTAAGTAGTCCATTATTTCGGGCATTACTGTAATTGTGATAATGTAACATATTATGGGCTTGTTTAGCTATGCAGTCCATATCCCACACTCCATCATCACAACAAAGTGGGTGTAGTTACGACTCCAATTAAAGGTCAATCTGAGAATTTACTTCTACCAAATATATGTATGGAAGTAAATTTTAAGGCGGTTTCTATCACAAGGGAGTGAAATATGAACCGACACAGTAAGGTTGAGAAATCTGCTCGGATGGATAAATAATTCTAGAACGGAAAACATGATGAGAACGATTGAACACTCAATTGATTGCCATCATAGTAGTGAACATCCATACCAAAATTCAGATCATTGCATTGATAATTAGCAACTAATGGTGTACATTGCATCGATAACAGAATATATTACTTACTGCATCATGATCAATATCATCACCATCAGTGGTAGATATCACAATCTTCGTGTCGACACGGGTCTGTGTAATGCCATCCATTTCAGATTCATACTGAAAATAAACACACATTGGCATCAACATCCATGTCTGATTCTTACCATGATACATACAATGTAGGAATGTCAATTAAATGTAATTCAACCTGAAAGCTTTATTGTTGAATATGAGTTGTTATATTGTGTTAGTTTCTGAAACATTGTATTTTGAAAACAGATCACATTTAGTAGCAATCATCAAATTTAAAAGAAAACTAAAACTTTTGACCAAGATGATAGTTTGAAGAGAAAATAAAAAACCGCTCATGCATCATGCATGCATTGATTATTTATAGACATATTATGCACTAACTGCAGTATTCCAAACTGATGGTTCAGAACCCAGGTAGTCTCTTCCAAGTACCATTGCCAAAAATCTTATCAGCTCCACTGTATAATTTCAGAAACATTTTTGAATTACGTCAAAAACTAAATATTCAAAATGATGTAAGTGACAGATCTGAATGAGCTTTATGTTAAACAATATTAGGAACAGGCAACATGAATGTTCTTTATCTTTTCTACTTAGCCATATTTAGCTCTCTAAAATCTGCTGAAAACATAACATAAAATTCATCCACTGTTTTTCAATTCTGTATTTATAGTTAGTAAAGATTAGATATGACTTAACAAAGTGTTAGTAGCAGAGAAGTCAAGCATAAGCAGGTCATTGCAATGTGTTTCAAGCATTCAATATATATGATACAGGCAATTAAAGAAAGCAACTGAAACAATGTGTAATTTCATGGTACCATTTACGGCTGAGAAATTTATGATTACTAATGCATACAGAACTTATATCTTTGTTAAAAAAACTGAAATATTAGGTCCCTACAGGAATCGGCGTTGTGTGCATACCGCTGTTCTGGTTAGTTTTTATGGATGATAGCTTTAGTAATATGGAGAAGATATTGACAAGATGCGTCACTATATAAATGTTATAGAAGTCAGTATGAGTTGAACGTTGGTTAAATGCAAGTCAAACAAAAAAATGTTTGACTCCTACATTTTCCAAGGTACACATGCATCAAGAAAAGAAAGAAAAGCAGAAAATTACTTTCAACAACTTGAAAAAGATAGTTAATATGTTAACCCTTCATGACGGGAGCTGAGCTGGTGCAGCATTAAAGATCTTGTGCCAGTGCATTCTCTTATATGTGCGAGTCTCCCATAGGGAGCCTCACATATATAAGAGAATACACTGCCTTACAAGGTCATGGTAAATATTGTTAGACTAATGCATTCTCTTGTATATGTAAGGCTCCCTATGGGAGAATAGCATTTATAAGAGAATGCATTGGCACTGAGTTTTCGCAACATTTCAGGAAGCTCCAGTCTTAGAAGGGTTAACTGGAAAGTTAGAATAAAACTTTAGAAGCAAAATTGACACTTGAAATTTTAGGTGTAACATTCCAGAACGATGAAATAAAATGTCTTCCATAATAATATGCTAAGATGTTTTATAATTAAATCTAATAGTTGAGTCATCTTATACGATACCCACCTGTCTGGTTTCCATCATTCGCAAAAATTAACGCCCATGAAATTGCCAAATTGGATCAACAGCAAATTAGAATTCAAAGAAACGTTCCATAATATCCATCGTTCGACATGATTTTTTGTAAAAAGGAGACTGGTTAATTTTATATTAAATTTCAAGACTGATTCATTGACCAATTGACTATAAGGTAGATTGAGAAATTATTTTTCTTATTGAATTGGATGCCTTTCAAAGCAAAATTCATGCCTCCTCAGTCTAATTAAAACTGGACAATATTTTCATTTCAATCAACTTACGGTCTAGGGACTCCCATGGAATAAATTATTTCAAAAGGGAGGAATCGAACCAATGCACATTGAAGAATGCATTGCTCGACCAATCAATAGGTTCCTGCAAAACCAATAATTATTCATACGCCCCGCCTAATATTGATAAAAATAAGTTTTACGGAAAGCGGAAGTGATGGAGAAAGCAAAGCTGATCTTGGTGAAATCAAAATTTGATGTTGAATTAAGAATTTATTGCATAAAGTACAGTAATGCCCTAATTAATTGACTGCTTAAACACAGCAGAATTATGGGTAACTTTTCAGGATTTAGTCGGAAATATGGCTTGTTGCCATTCATCGGAAAGCTCTCCTCGAGAGCTTTCCGATGAATGGCAACAAGCCATATTTCCGACTAAATCCTGAAAAGTTACCCATAATTCTGCTGTGGTTAAGCAGTCGATTAATTAGGACATTACTGAAGGCAATGATTCACTGAAAACAAAACATGAGAATATTATACGAAGCTCATATGTCAACAGAAAAGACGTTTTAGTTATCCTGCCTATGGGTTACGGCCATTGTTATTAACAAATGTGGGCACTGTCGCACGTCAATCAAAACAGAAAACAGTGCCTATTTCGAAACAGGAATATTAATGAGCTGTCACGAGCTGGGAATTCCCTGTTCATCTCTCATATCAATTTAAGTACCGGAGTCTCTAGACCGAGTGTTGACTGTAATGAAACCCTGGTCTAGTTATAATTAGACTGATGGCTCCCTTATGTGGAAGCATACCAAAGTGCTCAATGTGAAGCTGTCTACTTTAAAAGTTCTTCAAACTACAAAGAAATTATCATTCAAATTTAAAGAACTGGATCATTCGTAGTTAAAAGAACTGGATCAGTCTAAGCGCATGCAAATCTGACATCACTCTCAGAAGAATTTATTACACACCGTCGTGGTTTCTATCGTTCGCGTCCTGGTCGAATGTGACTGCGAACTGACTAACATGCCATCTTCCATGTCTAAATTATTCCCCTCCTTTTCGTATGTAACTTTTCTTGTCTCTGTTTTCACGGTTGGAACGTTAGTTGTTGAGACTGGAGTATCATCAAGATCTGGCTGATATTGTACAGTCTCTGTTTCTATAGTTGGGGGCTGCATTAAAAGACAAATAATGATAAAGTTATAAATACTGCTTTCATTTTTAATCCAGTCAGTTAAACCTGAGAAATTATTTTCCCCAAAATTAACTAAAATTTTCTCCGTAGGCTCTTTTTGTCATATAATATGCATAATATTTAATTTGAATATATGTTTGTCAGACACTCCCAAAAATAATATGCATGCAATAAATATAATCTTGCCAAAACTAAAAGACATGTATCAGGGAAGATATATTATTATATTTATATATAGAGAAGATACACATTCAATGATCGTGTTATAGATAATATTAATATACTAAATGAATTTCCATACCAATGATACTATGATATGATATATGGGATTGTCCATGGTTATGACATGATATATGGGCATAGTCCATGGTATTAAAACGGTTTTTATTTCAATACTGACTAGATTTAATATATGGAAATACCACCCGGCACCAGTGTTCGCGCTGGACCGAAAAAAACTTTAGCCAAAAGTTTAGCCAAATGAAAATTTTATTAGCCAAATGAAAAAAACTTTAGCCAAATGTTTTTTGGCCAAATTAAAAAAAACTTTGGCCAAATTAAATCATCGCTTTCTGGTCGGGATTGTCCTTAATTTTTGTTTTGTTTTATATCAATATCTTTTTTTAAATCATTAAATATTTATCCTTGCGAAAATATCTACATGTAAGTGACATCTGGAAACTAATAACTGAATATTGTTACGCAATTATCAAATTACAATCTGTCATAAAAGCATGCATATTATTTTGACTGTATCGATATTGACGACAAATAGCCACAAAATATATATCGTGATTCACATTTGGCTGATTAAGCTATTGTCTTACACTTGGTGCTCATAAACCTCGACGGTCACAAATACAATGTCATCATAAACATGCATTGTGCAGAGGCCCCGTGAGTGACCAGACAGACAGTGGGGGATTAGGGGATTAAATGTAAAATAATAACCGTTTGTTGTTTCATGCAGAGTGACGTAATCTTTCTCCAGATTAAAACACTAAATATGATTGCATATCACTTTATGATCGCTTGGTTGATAGAGTTGTCGATCGGCTTTCCCTTTGTACTGTCCGCGATCGGGTTTCCCTTTGTACAGTCGGCGATATATTCCCACTTTCGTTGTTTTCGGACTAGATCGTTCACATCACTAAATGTTAGAGCTTACCTTTTGCTGCTACGGAACGATATTTCATAAGTACGAAAATAATAAAATACTTTCGTCACCTAACTTCGTCTTGAATGTCGATCTATTGAGCGCTTTTATTAATTAGCTTTCTGACTCCATGCTTTCAGTCTCCATTTGGGGTCAAAAAAAGTTTAGCCAAAAGTTTAGCCAAATGAAATTTTTATTAGCCAAATTCGAAAAAGATTAGCCATTGGCTAATTTGGCTACCGACAGCGCGAACACTGCCCGGCACCACATACTATGACATGTTATATAGGCATTGTACATGGTAAATAAGGTTTTATGTTCAATACCGGCTATATTCAATATATTGGAATACTGCCCAACACTGCACACTATGACAGGATATACGGGCATTGCTAGGAGAATAAGAACAATCTTATTCGAAGAAACAAACTTTTAAAACAATTTCCGACAGATTTTGAATCAAATCGAATCTCGAGCCTTCCCCAGAGTCTAATTACAACTGACAATAAACTACCGAGAGAACATAGCTCTTGGGATATATTCTAGCAAACTGATGTCGTGTTGATATTCTCTATATGGCATATACTTGTACCATAACACATTTTAACTATATGATATATGGGCATTGTACACAGTACATAAGGTTGTACATGTAGGTTCAATAATACTGACTACAGTGTATATTGAATATATGGAAATACCACCCGGCACCACATGCATGTACTATGACATGTTATATGGGCATTGTACATGGTACATAAGGTTTTAAGTTAAATAACGACTTTATTAAATATATGGAAATACCACCCGGCACCACATACTATGACAAGTTTTATATGCATTGTACATGGTACATAAGGTTTTATGTTCAATACTGACTATATTAAATATATGGAAATACCACCCGGCACTACATACTATGAAGAGTTTTATGGGCATTGTACATGGTACATAAGGTTTTATGTTCAATACTGACTATATTAAATATATGGAAATACCACCCGGCACCACATACTATGAAGAGTTTTATGGGCATTGTACATGGTACATAAGGTTTTATGTTCAATACTGACTATATTAAATATATGGAAATACCACCCGGCACTAAATACTATGACATGTTATATGGGCATTGTACATGGTACATAATGTTTTTGGTTCAATACCGGCTACATTCAATATATTGGAATACTGCCCAACACTGCACACTATGACAGGATATACGGGCATTGCTAGGAGAATAAGAACAACCTTATTTAAAAGAAACAAACCTTTTAAAAGATAAGGCATATTTTGTGCTTAATTAAGTATTTCAAACTGGTATTTTAGAATTCTTATAGTGGACGATTGTAACAATAAACTATTATTGGTGAAAAATACAACCAAACAGATTTCATGTTATCAAAAACACGGTAACTATGCAGTAATTGGATAAAATATTAAGTCTTTTGTTTGGTCTGCAATAATCATTGATAAACATACCAACATGAATCCTCCAATGAGAATCACTGCATAAAAGTTGTAATTAAGATTGTCATCACATAAAACTTGTAATTAAGATTGTCATCACAAAAAAATTATCACTAAATTGACATCACATAAAATTTACAATTATTAGATGTCATCACATAAAATGTTGATCCCTTTATATGAAATTCAAATGCTTGAGAACAATTAGCAAAGAAAGACAGATAGTAGCGCTAACGAGAAGATGATGAGCATCTTCATTTAGACAGGAAGTTAGTGTGAAGTGATTCCCTTCAAGTGAATGTGTTAGCATTGTGCAGTCATCAGTGATCGCACTAATATTTCACACTCCTGGGCCACAGCTGTTCCGTATTCCGGTAGAATATATATATTGTTGGTTCCTCTTTGAAATGGTATATAATAATGAATATATTGTATATAATGTGATATGGGCCCACTGTCATTCATAATAATCATAGGTAAAGCTTGTTACACAACTTGACCAAAAGGCTAATTTTTACTTAAAATAAATCAACTATGTAAAATAATTTATGAAAACAAGAAAATACAATCTCAGAAAGTATTGAAAAATTGTAAGTTCTAGTGTAGCTTAAATATAAAATTTTGAATTATATAAAGCTTGTGTGAATGAATATTTATCTTTTAACCCTTTACCCAACAGAAGAGCCCTGTGCCAATGCATTCTCTTATATATGCGAGTCGACCATAGGTCGCCTCGCATATATAAGAGAATGCATTGGCTTAACACATTAAAAATTATAAAATTGTTAAAGAATGTAAGAAAAAATGGTAAAAAGTGTTAAAAAAAGATTTTTTTTAGGCCAATGCATTCTCTTATATATGCGAGGCGACCTATGGTCGACTCGCATATATAAGAGAATGCATTGGCACAGGGCATAACTGTAACTATCACAATGTGGTCAAGGAGCCGGTTCCAATGATATCCATATTTGTATGGTTCTATTGAGACAGACCGAAGATATTTTAGGCTGTTGAAGCTTTATTTGGCCGGTTTTGGCCGGTTTGTTGGGTTTAAATCAAAACTTAAAAATTACTTAAAAAATCTAAATTTTATACATACATCTCAATAATTTGTTTAGAAAAAATTACAAGAAAATTTGACCGAGAATTAGAAAAGTGAATCACATGAATGTAGAAAGAAGTGCCAACACTGATGTGGTTCTGCGGGATTAGTTAGTATGGGAATAGCTTGACCAAACCAGACTACCTAAACTGCTTCATTAGCGTAAGTATTTGAATATTGTCATATCACTTGCTATTTCTAATATTTAGATATTAGTATCATGATACGTATTATGATGTCACCTTTGGAAGTTTCATTAAAAATATTTCCTTTGAGATCTATCTTATGCTAGAAATTTTATAACATCACAAATTCTTTAAAATTTGCAGTAAATTTGGTAATTGTTAAAATCCTGAAATATTTACTTTCATCTGCCTAAATTAATGTGTTGATTTTGGTCTATTGGCAGTTGTTAACAACATTTTTAACTGATTTCCAAAATTAATAATATTGTCAAAACCAAATGAGTCTAGTCTCATGTAAAAAATATATCTTAATATCTTAGCCAGGAGTCGTAATTACTGATTTTTAAAGGAATTCCAGTGTCTTGGAGATCAGACTTTTTAGTAATTTTGCTTGGTTACTGACACTACTGTATAACAGGATTTCCTGGTATTCGTTTCAGAAGCTGTGAAGGTGATAGGTAGTCTGGGCTTTAGTCGGGTTGCTATGGGAATAACCATAACCAAATATCAATAATGAATATGCCAGTGTTGAAATCAAAGTGTTTTACAAATACACTGAACCGATGAAAAGAAAGACATGTCTTACATGTCATATAATTACATGGTGCATCGGAATATTTAGTATCAACTATGATTTTGTTGAAAATTGTAGTGACCGATATGCATATTTTGGTTTCAGAAACCTGCTACATAATAGTCCTCTTTTGATATCTGCATGGTATAATTTTCATTATCAGGATGAGCGTGTAAGCAGTTTTAGGTAAGGTCATATTACAACTGACAATAAACTACCGAGAGAACATAGCTCTTTGGATATATTTCTAGCAAACTGATGTCGTCTTGATATATTCACAATAATAATAATATATAGTATTTGTATAGCGCCTCATCCCTGGTGTAGCTCGAAGCGCTTGGGACTCTATATACAAGTTATATACAAACACTGGATGATAGCAATCACACGCAGTTGGATAATAATACAATGTCATCTGCGGCTGGTTGTGTGTGGGTAAATTCTAAAGAGGTGAGTTTTCATTCGTTGTTTGAATATTTCTAGAGATTGCGAATTTCAAACATCGAGAGGGATTGAGTTCCAAACACTTGGCGCAGCGTGTGTGAACACGCGACGTTCAATTGTCTTATAGTTACACCTGGGAACAGCCAGAAGATGTTTTTGCTTGGAGCGTACAATGGCATATACCATAACACATTGTGACTAGCATGTGACAAAATTAACTTCAAGTAAAGCACAATTGAACATATATTCCCAGAAAGGCCATTAAAATAAAATATCTGTGTTCTCAGGCAATTAGATCTTGATTTCGAGATGAGGGAGGGAGGCTATTTATTTTAAATTTTTTCTGAAAAAATAAAAACAATTATTTTCTTTATTCAAATCCAATATTTCTGAAAGAAAATATTTTAAAAAATGGCTGTGGATTAATTAGCCAGTTCAATTATGTTCCAATTAACTTAATTAATCATGATCAATTGATGATGCCGGATAGGGTGCCAATCATCGGGAAACTACAGGTACCGTATGTCAAACAATGTTTGGAAATCAGCACCCATCATGGCTGAAAGAAAACTTTAAGCGACACGTCAATTAATCAAATGAGACATCATATTACATGTGAGAGATATATTTTTCTTTCTAACAGAAAACATCCAATTTGCTGAAAACTAATTTCACCAAAGTAGCTTTTTTAGCTAATGGTGGGACTACATTTTAAGAAATTTTGTGCGATTTTTGTTTGTTGTGATATGTGATCAAAATGGTTTGTTGGAAACTAATAAAGGATTTGGGAAGACTGTTCTGTCTTCCCAAATCCTTTATTAGTTTCCATACAAATATAGTTATGTGAATAAATTTAATTGTCGTGAGTAGAAACTAAAGTGAATATTTTGAAGAGAGAAATATAATATTAGTTAGGTTAGATCCAACACACCAATCCCATATATAGCTGTATTGCTTTCTCTAAAACACTGCCATTTGGTGTCAAAGTGATGGTTTTGTGTCTATGGTGTTATCAAAATTCAGTTTTTATGCAATTTCATAGAGACTGGTCCCATTTCACCCTCTAGACTAGTCCCATGTCACCATCTAGACTGGTCCCATGTCACCATCTAGGCTGGTCCTAGGTGTAGGCTATAGGAGCAGTTCCAGTTCTCACCTTCAAACGCTCCACATACTGAGTCTGACGAAATTGGGTAGGTGTTCCATTACTACCAGCAGGTACAGTAATGCTCTAAATAATCGACTCCTTAACCACAGCAGAATTATGGGTAATTTTTCAGGATTTAGTCGGAAATATGGCTTGTTGCCATTCATCGTAAGTTCATCGGAAAGCTCTGTGAGAGCTTTCCGATGAATGGCAACAAGCCATATTTCCGACTAAATCCTGAAAAATTACCCATAATTCTACTGTGGTTAAGGAGTCGATTATTTAGAGCATTACTGTATTATGTCAGTGCCAGCCAATCGCAATATCTATCAGTATAGCGATGCAACCACTCAGGCGATAGAATCCCCAAGTTTAGGGGAAATCCTTCAGTGAGCGAGATTCCAGTAATCCCCGCCCCATAGATAAAAATAGCGTGAGAATTTTCCGCCGCATGGTTAATTATACACAATGTTTACAAATTCAGAGTTTCTATTGTCAAAATGGAAGTTATTCACGGAAACGAAACCGAAACTGAAAGTACATTATTTCAATCAAAGCTATTTTAAAGAAAAATGTGGGTGGTGATGTCATACTGCAGGGGTTGCATGTGGAAGTTATTTATATCGACGGTTATGCGACAAATAGCAGATTTCGTCCGACTCAGTACGTGGAGAGTTTGAGTGTGATTTTAATCAGAACTGGTTCAGTTCTTGTCAACTTCTTATTTTCTCTGACACAAAATAGCATATTTTTTTTCAGACAAAGCAATTGCCCCATTCCTTGCAAAAGATCAAATTTAAAAAGACATACTCTGTCTGTGAACGTGCCATCTTGATCGTCTCCTCTCTTGGGAGGCACTGGTGGTCCTTTCTTCTTGTCTCTTCCTGTAGTACTAGTGAAGGCTGGTTCGAAAAACGGCATCGTCTCCTCCACTGAGGTCGATAGATCTTTCTTGAGCGACTGTAGGAAGGAAACATGATTGCTTATAACCAGGTAAGTGACTAGAGGGTGTCCGTTGGGATGGGATGGGGGTGTCCGGTTACATTGTCAAATAACACATTTTGCTATTCCGATTTGTACTGATTAATGACTATGTGAACCAGATGTAAGCTAGAGAAATTTGATCAGGAATATTTCATGGTATAAAAATGTTTTCATGAATTTATTGAAGTCAAGACAGAGAAATAAATTGCAAATTTTAACACTCTTGTGTTAAATGAGTACATGTACCTTCAAAAGTGTTTTCATCTTTACGGACTCACAGACAAACAAATAGATAATCTTACCTTATCTTTAACAGGCAGAGGTAGAAACACTTCCGTTCTGTCGCACGAGGATTCGTTAAGGTCCACTGCGTTGGGATAGCCAGAACCGAGCAGACCAGACTGTAATGGGTAACGAAACAGATATAAATAACATTTTTTAAATTTCAAGAACAAATCTGAAGTCTGAACAAACAGAGCTACAATGTGACACGAAAATCACAAATATGTGTTCCTAGGTTTAAATTAGCACTATAACATACAGTAATGCCCTAAATAATCGACACCTTAACAACAGCAGAATTATGGGTAACTTTTCAGGATTTAGTCGGAAATATGGCTTGTTGCCATTCATCGGAAAGCTCTCTCTGGGAGCTTTCCGATGAATGGCAAAAAGCCATATTTCAAATTTCGCAGTGGGCAAATGTGCAAAAAATATAACAGTCACAACTAAGAAGAACATGGAGAAATATATAAAAATTTGTTCTTATATTCATTATTGATAGTCTCCAATAACAAAATTTTGTGTCAAAACCATTTTTATGTTGACTAAACTGTTGCAATGATTTGTCAACAAACATCACTAATCGTGTATTAAGTTAAAATATTTTAGTCTGCATACTAGTATGTTTTCAGAATGATTTCAATGCTTTGATATTTTCCAATGTTTACCCTCAAGCTTTGATTAAACTTAATAGGTATCTTATTGGACTATTTGGAATTTTATCAGTAATTCCACTGTAACAGTAATGTTTACATACTAGTAACAATGGTACTGACATGCGAAGTCTCATTATTGGAGAGTTATTAATAATGACAAGCCTTGAAATAGGGTGTCTGTCATTTGCAGAATGAGGTCCCCAGAGGGTGAATTTAGTGATGCTACCCCGCATAGCAGGCTAGCATCACCAAATTCACCCTCTGGGAACCTAATTCTACTGAGGTGTAAGCAGAATGAGGTCCCCAGAGGGTGAATTTGGTGATGCTAGCCCGCTATGCGGGATAGCATTACTAAATTCACCCTCTGGGGACTTCATTCTGCATATGACAGACACCCTATTTCAAGGCTTGAATAATGAACATGAGAACAAAGTCAGCCAATATTTTCATGTACTTGTTGATAGTTATTTTACATATTATTATGTTATTTCGCACTAACCCACATCGAAGGCCATGTTTCCCTTTACGTCTTTGATTACTGAACGAAGTATCCTATTTAGTTTGTGTCACTTATTTTGATCTTATAACTTTTATAAAACTACATCTTTTTTCAAGCGATGTAAAAAATATCTATACTCAAAATTTGACTAGAAAATTATTGCTCATTTAAATGTGATGCAAAAATCACTCTTTATCATTCTTTATACATTACTTCCTTTTTTATTTTTACTTTCCATAATTTATTAAAATATTCCAGTCCAAAGTTAAATAAATGATATAAAATGTCCACATTGTCGACCCAGTACATACGAACTGCAATTGAATGGCCCAAATAATCAATATGCTAATGTCAGTTGTAGTGGAGAAAATTTTAGATTTGGGAATAGTTATATATGTATTACAGAACGGTTAAAACTTGATATTTAAATTTTAATATAAAAAATCTGAAAAGAAAAACATTAAAATCATTATGCAAAACTTTCACATAAATAACCCTGAAACAAAATAATGTCATGGTGAAAATAAATATTTGAGAACTGTAAATCAGTAATTAAAATTCAATGTAAACTCATTTCTGGGGCATGTAGATTTGACATAAATCTGAAATGTATAAAAACAATTTCAAAGTTTCACAAGCATGAAATTCTTTCTAAGAAATACAATATTTTTCACTACTATAAAAGAAAACCTGAGATAAAAGAATGAAAGCATTGAGAAGGAAACAGGATTATGAACAGAAATATGAGACCCGCCATATCAAATCCAGTCGTAAGTCGGGATTTTTTTACCCTGTGCCAATGCATTCTCTTATATATGCGAGTCGACCATAGGTCGCCTCGCATATATAAGAGAATGCATTGGCAATTTTTTACAATTTTAATAATTTTTTCTTGTATTCTTTAACAATTTTATAATTTCACCCATACAGAGCCCCAGACAAACATGAGCAGACGACACTCTTCTATATGTGTGGGGCTCCCTGCAGGGTAATGGATGTTTTTTATTTTATGTCCTAAAAATTGTAAGAAACATTTATTTAAAAAAAATGATAAAAAATTGTTAGGCCAATGCATTCTCTTAAATATAGGTCGACTCGCATATATAAGAGAATGCATTGGCACAGGGTAAATAAATCCCGACTTACGACTGGATTTGATATGGCGGGTCACATATGAGAACATAGATGTGTGAGAATGACAAATAATTGAATGGATATGTAAGAACAATTTGAACACAAAATGTTAACAATTCCTGAGAAGGAATGATAAATAAATGAATTTATTATTAAATAAAAAAAATTGAGAATAGATAAATAAATGATGGGATGATTGAGTGTGTAACTAGATATCAATGTAAGAAAGTGGAATAATTAGAGAAATAATCAGTTTATTACATAGACAGACCGACTAACAAAACAAACAGGGCCTCAAAACTCAGTCATATAACAAGTAATACAACGAAATACACTTAATTGATGATTCTGAGTAATATAGAGAATGTATTCCATGCATTAATTATATTCCTGGAATACAACAAAAGCCTGGTCTAGGTCTAATTTGAGACTTGAAGTTGTTTTCATGTGAGCATATGGCAATAAGTTTTAAGCTATTGCTAATTATTCCGAAATGAGTGGTCACATGCACGCTAAATATAGAAATCATTTGACTGAGTTTGGAGGCTTTGATAAATTGTGGAATGATTATAATGGTCGGGATCCATTGATAATTGAGAAATGAATGATGGTTTTTTTCAATGTTGTTATGGGGTTTTAGGGGTTTTGACCACAAGAAAAATTTAGTAAACTTCACAAAGACCAAAAAAGTTCATGCCGAGTTTACTGGGATCGCTCAATGATTACAATGGTCAGGATCATTTAATAATGTGTGGGATGATTATAATGGCCGGGATCAATTGATAATGTGTGGGATGATTATAATGGCCGGGATCAATTGATAATGTGTGGGATGGTTTAATTGATAAAACATTCATTGGTTGATCATGCAATTCGAATATAAAGAAAATACTAAAACTCTACACCATTGCATGCTCTTAATTTTGATTGACAATATTGAACTAGTTCAGTGTCAACATCATTCTGGCAGCGAGAGGGTTAATTATATAATACAGTAATGCCCTAAGTAATTGACTCCTTAACCACAGCAGAATTATGGGTAACTTTTCAGGATTTAGTCGGAATTATGGCTTGTTGTCATTCATCGCAAAGCTCTCAGTGTACTTGGGGCATTACTGTAGGAGACCATATCAGCATGCTAATGATAATGTGCTCTCAATTGGTTGAAAATAAGCAGAAAATACCATCACAATGCTGCCCAAAGTCCAAATTTTTGCAATTTACTCAGGGTCCCCAAATATATTAACATAGTTCCCGCTTGTTCGAACTCTCATATGGAAAAAATTAGGACCACCTTTCTAAATAAATAACGGACATTCGAAGCAATTTCATGACACACATTTCCAAATAACTCAATTCTAACAATGAAAGCTGAATGCATGAATACAAAATCTATCTAAGAAATACGAATCAGTGGGGAAGATTATTAGTGAAACCTCAGACATGCTACTGGACCCTGTGAATGCATCGTTTTACTCTAGGCTGACTATCTGACTGGTAGGTATATAGGACGACACAAGATTGTGAACTGGTTAAACTTATTGCACGAGCTTGTTGTGATGCGATGGTAAATGTTCTCCTTGCGGCACAACAAACAATAACAATAACGTTAACATGTTCACAGTACTGTCTTGTTCTATGTTTATTGCACTCTCAAGATTGCAGCTTGTAGAATATTACAATTTTAGATATTGCTTTTTTTTAATTGAACAAACTAGTGATTTGTGTGGACTATATCTCATAATTTAGTGTTTTTTCTGTTACAGTCGACATTCTGAAGGACGTTGTCAATGTAATTGATCTGTATTGTTCAACGACAAGCCAATTATTTTTATTTAAACATTATCAAATCTTCTGTATTTAGCCAAAATAAACAACTGGTGAGCAATAAAGCCTCATTCTACAACATTAGAGCTGTTCAGCAATCAACGTTATTACTCTATAATATACATTTAATAAATCTTAATTTTTTTTTAAACCAGGGCATGCTTTATGTTTAAATTCAATTTATGATTGTCGTGGGTTAAATCTGCGGATGACCATTGCCGATTCCAATTACTGGCTCATTACTAGAAATTTTGCATTAGATCTCACACTTCATGCAGAAAAATACAATAATCTACAGAAAACATATCCACCATTGACACTGAACTAGAAAACATTTATACAGCGAGTCCAACCTTCATGGGCGAATGATCCAAAGGTTCAAGGACGTATTCCCGTCCATCTCCATCCGAGAATGATGATCGCGACGATGCAGATGAGCATGAGACGATATCTGGCACCTGAAGGGTTAATACGTAGTTATAGAGTGAATTAGTACATGTATATGAATATGAAGAGAATTTGACAAATGATACTAGCATAATAAGTCAGTAAAGAATGAAGTTGAAGTATTAGTAGAAATCAGTAAATCAGAGATGAATACAATCTATATACTTTAAAAAGTCCCTTTGAGAATTAAGTAGACCCGCGATAATTTATAAATTCAGTTCTTTTTATTGAAATAAAAAATTCATTCAACAACTGAAATTATATTCCTTCAATGAACATGTTGCTGTAATAGAATTATGGAAAAGCAAATTAAAAGAAAAATCCTGAGAAATATCAAGATGCGATGTTTTAGTTCCTTCCTTGTGGCTTTATCAACAGTTGTCAAATGCTGATGAATTTAAATTTCATTCTATGTTCATAATTATCTAAAAACAATGACAATTTATGATATTTTATTGTGAACATATTAAAACTATGCAGATGAATATTCACCAGCTAAATATAGAACACTATGTCAACTAATGCTAGAATAAAAATATAAGAATTATTTGCCTAATATTCTAAATCTAAAATGTCTTAAGAAACTAATTTTACATGACGAACATGAAATTTGACAACAGCCTGTTCTTGGAAGAAATGTTTGTGAAATACTAGGGATGTTACCATCTAATGTCAAAAGTCAGATCCTAATATACCTTTCTCACAAGTGAAACATACAAGATAATACATATCTCAATACTCTTAAAATAATACATATTGGCCTTTTTCAGGCTGGCACAATCTTATTAAAATTCATTTGTGATCATATTTCCTAAAGTAGTGTTTAGATGACTACATTGCATTGGTATATTGCGATAATACAATCCATTGTTGGCATCAAACAGTTTACACAGGTGTGTTGCTCTATAACACAGAGATCCCGATTGCAGCTAATAAAAGTTTGATATTGGATTAAATGCAATATTGCAAACCAATTTATGTGATGTAAATGGATTCTACCATAATGCCAAATCCCAACACGTTAATCTCTATTCTTGTAATACAAGTCAAATTTCCTTCGTTTTGCAGACAAAGTAGCAATCTTTGATGGATTGAAAACAAGAAACGTCATGAACTACATGCATAATTGCCATATAAGGTAAGCATTTGGACTTGTGTTGAGTTGAAAATAAAATCTCTCTGTTCGGTGCTTTTACGAATACAACCTATCGGACGCAAAGCCATCTCAACACCTTAGTGGTATTGCCTTATTTCAATTTCAACGCAACGTGCCAACACACAACGCGATGGATTTGTCTAAACAGTGTAAACACTCGTTGACCCTTTCTATACTAAATGTAGTCTCCCATCAGTTATTTCCTAAGGGAACTACTCGTTATTTGGTATATAAAGGTTTAAAGGGGTACTGTACGCCATTTTCAATAAATTTCCGGTAATAACACCGATCTAAGATCGATAATATATAGAAACATAAGTAATTTGAGTCGAAGATGTATTCTGTAAACGCTCAGGTTAATAGGCGATCTTAAAATTTAATAATTTAAAAGTTAATAATTTGATATAAATTGAATTTATGGCTCCAGCCATAAAATGGCGGAAATTAAAATACGAATTTCCGTGTATAAGACGTGATCGAATTACTTGAGGGATACTGGATTAGTAAACCACGATCGTTTAAAACATTATGATGATACGGGGAGAAAACTCAAGCCACTCACTGACCAGTGACGATACAATAACTTAAATGAGTATATGGGACTAGTATGCATATAATATAACTTTTATTTGATACATTTGGTTGAAAACTGTATAAAAATTACTCGACAACGACAATTTGTATTTTTGCATTCCGGTAAATTTGCCATCCGTAACACTACTTCGTACTCAACAGACTTTCAAATAATGGAAACCTTGTTACCTTATTCTCCGACTCGGAGACTATAGCAACCAACAACAACATTGTGGGTACAGTATCCCTTTAACACAGCACTGAACTGATATCAAAATATATCAAATCAGTCATGCTATTATCATATATGTTGGAAAGCATGCACATTTCAAGGTATCGTTAATTTACCAAAGATATGGTCCTTTTATAGTGATATGTATGCTCTTGCAAAACAATGAACAATATTTCACAAAGCATGTTAGAATATAAAAGAAGGATAAGGTAGTTTACCTGTGGAACACAGATTTACAAGACAATAATTGCTAAACATTTTACTTGTATAAATGCCATTTCAGTCTATTCCACAGACCCAATGAATAACAACGATGATAACTGCTCAAAGGTTACAACAATTTTAACAGATATCCATCACCAAAATTCACCATCTCAAATTCAGTTCATCGTCATCAACTTTAAACAAATTTTTGCCACCTCATATTCCATCTGATAGACATCAACAGTGAATGGTCTTAACCAATTAACAAGTTTATTGGCAATTTATATATAATTGTGTTAATCAATTTGGCTGAAAATGAACCTTCAAAACTAAAGCAGGGACCAGCCAAGAGGGGGACTTGGAAGAGATATCTTCCTTGTAAAATGTGCCACATCTCGCTATTTTTGTCCCAGGGAGAAGTGACTTCTCCTTCATATACCAGTATGCATATGTCCTAACAGCATACTTAAAGTATATTTACTGACTATAATGGTGTTCTTACTCATTATAATGGTTTTATAACAGGCTCATGTGTTGCATGATACTTATTATAACCCTTTACCCAACAAACCGGCCAAATAAAGCTTCAACAGCCTAAAATATCTTCGGTCTGTCTCAATAGAACCATACAAATATGGATATCATTGGAACCGGCTCCTTGACCACATTGTGATAGTTACAGTTATGCCCTGTGCCAATGCATTCTCTTATATATGCGAGTCGACCATAGGTCGCCTCGCATATATAAGAGGATGCATTGGCCTAAAAAAAAATCTTTTTTTAACACTTTTTACCATTTTTTCTTACATTCTTTAACAATTTTATAATTTTTAATGTGTTAAGCCAATGCATTCTCTTATATATGCGAGGCGACCTATGGTCGACTCGCATATATAAGAGAATGCATTGGCACAGGGCCCTTCTGTTGGGTAAAGGGTTAATCATAGAAGCGGGATGTTGGGTTATGAAAGTTAACTTCAGCGATTGTTACTTCTCCCTAATAACCAAACAGGGTGATGTGACTTCTCCCAATTTCAAACCTCTAGGCTGGCCCCTGTCATGAAGATATGAAACTAAAAGGGGAATAAAACATGCATTAAAAGGCGAGATAAAAAAAATAGTTAGTTTCTCAGGGAATTTTTTTTCAAAGTGATGCGAGAGGCAGATATTTATATTTACTAGCAGATGATTGGCTAAAGTGTGGCAAAGTTAAAATTGAATGGTTATTATAAATTAGGAACTGTATTTGCAGTTGCTTGATGGACTCAGCTTTCCCCCAGTGGCTATTGGGGTCCCATTCCCTGAAAACCCCAAGCTGACACCCTGCCATAGTATACAGTAATGCCCTAAATAATCGACTCCTTTAACCACAGAAGAAATATGGGTAACTTTTCAGGATTTAGTCGGAAATATGAATGGCAACAAGCCATATTTCCGACTAAATCCTGAAAAGTTACCCATAATTCTGCTGTTGTTAAGGAGTCGATTATTTAGGGCATTACTGTAACCCAGCATGCATAGCTTATGAAAGAGCAGCCCAATGCAATAAAATCAGGGTTCCCCACAGATCAGATGAAATTCAAGGCCATTTAACTGCAAAATGGACATCCAGTGCAAATCACCATATTCAAATTTTTATGTGTTTTATGACTCAGATGTCATAAACCCGAGGGGGGTTACAACCAATTCTAATTCAATAAGCTTGGGAATTTCAAAAATGAATATATTGCATAGCATGAGTTTACACATACCGTCAAAACATAACATTGTTACAACAAAATATAATTCGAACCATAACAACAAAAATATAATTCAAACCATAACGTATGAACACTAACAACTATTAAACAAACGGTCCAACTACATGCACAACAATTTTACGTGCTGTAAAACTGAAACAAAAATGCACTGAAATTCGCAAACCTTCTCTTCTCGATGTTTCAGAGCAATTTCTGAAGGCCCAAACATCACCTTCACACCCATTATTTTCTGTAAAACAACAGACCCAACATTCAACATATAACAAACGGCCATGGGATTTATTCCAAACAATTGATACATACACGGCAACATGCATATTTACGGTTTTACTTAAGATTTCCAGTACAATTATTTGACAGTATAAAGACACAAAGTTGACATGCATACCCATAATATCCAACATCCAACAATAAAAATCCAATAATTAGTACACCCAGTTTAATAATCATGTTGCTTTTGACATGAAACCATGTGTACATTAAAGTAATTGCTTGATTAAATCTTCGAATTGTATTATGTAATTACTTGACATTCAAATTATGTTGTCCACCTCTAGAAATACAAAAAGCTGATAAATTAAAATAAATTATTCATCAATAGAGACAAATCTGATAACGAGAAAACATTGAACACATTGAATATATATTTTACTGATATTAGGACGATGGTTGAAAGGCTTTTAAAGGCACTATAAACACAACTACGTTACGCTCCGCCCAACAATCGCAAGTCTGAGTTTAGTGTGCCTGTCATTTGCAAATGAGGTCCCCAGAGGATGAATTTAGTGCTGTTATCCCGCATAGTGGGCTAGCATCACCAAATTCACAATGTTGATTTCCCTCATAGTAGCGAACATCCATACCAAATTTCATTGAGATTTGTCAATTGGTGGTGGAGATATCTGCTCATACAGACAAAAAAAACATTTCCAGATAAACAAAGATGAATAACTCTAAACGGAAAAAACGATTGAATACTCAGTTGAATGCACTCATAGTAGTGAACATCCATACCAAATTTCATCGAGATTCATCAATTGGTGGTGGATGTATCTGCTCGGACAGACAAAAAAACAATCATTTGCAGATAAACAAAGTTGAATAACTCTAAAATGGAAAAACAATTGAACACTCCGCTGAATGCATTCATAGTAGTGAACATTAATACCAAATTTTATTCAGAGTTGACAACTGGTGTTTGAGAAACCTGCCCGGACGGACAGACAAACGGAGGGATAGATGTCAGGAAAGATTGGCAGAAAGACGGATGGAGGAGGTCAATCCAGTATACCCCCCATTCTCTTCCAGAGTGGGGGTATAATGAATAATTCATATCTTACAAACAGCAGTGTATAATCACTTTAAAATAAATTTATCTACAACAAACTGTTGAATTTCAACACATGAATACAAGATAATCAAATATGACCAAGTAATTTTGCATCCGGCATAATGGAATAACTAGATACATGTACATCCTGGGGGTAAACTACATGTAGTGCATCCGTCATAGATGAATAACTAGATACATGTACATCCTGGGGGTAAACTTGTGCATCCGTCATGAATGAATAACTAGATACATGTACATCCTGGGGGTAAACTAGGGTATCATGTGTGTTTCTATGAATTTCAATGAAAATCTCATGAGTTTACTCAGACAATGCATATCACCGTGAGTGCTGAAGACACAGACAGTAACATATATATGTCGAAACACATACATCAGAGATTCATTTAGTATTCATAAATGCACAACTGATTTTCGTTTTTATTATTTGCTGACACTAGAGGATAAAATGTACAAATAAATATTGAAATAAATAAAAAAAACTCTCCTCAAAAAGAAAACATTACATTACTATTTCTACGTTATCTTTACCATTCATACAATTTACTCTTTGATATGAACATTCATATCCAATATTTATATATATCATTTGAATAAGGAAGCTAAAAACATAGCTATGTCAAAGTCATCAGGTCGAAAAAAAAATAAACACATTAATTTAGGCTCCCTGGCAGTGGACAACTTCATTCCTACCATGAAGGCTAAATTAATTCACAATGGCAACTAGCAATTCTGAATCATTTCAGTGCTGCGAAATGCATTGTGGGAGAAAAGGGGGGGGGAGTTTTGCAAGTGATTTCTGGCAAATAATAAAAACTGTTGTTAATTAGGATCATTCTTCAATTACAATCATGTTAATTTTATCACACGCATGCTGAAACGGATGCAATATCGCAACCTTAGCGGGTGAAGCTTCAATTATCTCCTCCTTAACGGCCTCCAGAGGCACTGGTTCCGGTTCTGGTTCCTAGAACAAAAATCCAAAATTAAGCTGCAATATTAGGTAAACAATGTGAAATTATCCATAATCTCTGTCCTTCATCAGCTCCTGCTGTAAAGTAAGTCTATTACATGATTTACATGTGGGACCGGTTTCTGCTACTTTGTGACCGAAACAAACAAGTGCAAATATTAATTTTGATGAAGTAAATTGGAACACTGGTTTGAATTCAGAAAGATAATTTCCTACTGTATGTATGAAAAGTAACACTATGGTCCAAAAGCACTAAAACTCTATGTTCTGTACCAGGGGCGCCAGAAGAGGGGGGGGGGGGGCAGAGGGTGCAGCTGACCCCCCTGCCCTTGACCAAGGGGGGCGAGCGGGGGCAGGACTTGCCCTTTTCTGGAGACAGAAAATGCGTTTTGTGTGTTTAATCTCGTGTTTTTATAGCAAAATGTGACTTTTTTGGTCCAAATACCACCAATTTCACAAGGAATATTAATTTTTTGTCAATTTTATCACAAAACGGCCATAAAAACCGACAAATACCATTAAAATAGGTATTTTTGCCACAATGAATTTATGGTTATTTTCCCGAGTTTGCAGAGAAAATGCCCTTTTTTGCGGAAAAGTGCCCTTTTTGTAGGCTCTGCCCCCCCCTGCCCTTGGATGTTTCCGGCGCCCCTGTTCTGTACTATGATTCATCAAATGTAAATCATCTCATGTCGATCATATTGACCGAGTTCACAGTTCAGTTTTATAAATGCATTATTAATGAGTCATAAATTAATATGAAATAATAAATGTTCAGCTGATTATCAGTAAATAATTGATTGAGCACTATAATTAGTTATCTTGGATGCTGTAATAGTATATCTATAATAAATTATCATATATGCTGTTTAGAAAATTACATATTCCCCATCACCATAGTAGCAAACATGCACATTAAGAGTATGACAGATGACACTGCAGTCGAAACCAAGAAGTTTCTTTCGTCCACTATTGATTGTGATATCGTTAAAGATGGTCTATCTCTTCAAGTTGAATATAGTTTCCGGGCTATAAAATATGAATCGAGGACACCTGGAAAAGCTTCTATCAATTAATATAAACTTTATTTAGAATTTCTTATCAAATTCGCGGGACAGTTTTAGGGGCTATTTTTAGGACAGAAATCAAAGCGAAAACAGTCAGAACTTACCAAGAGAGAATACTCTATCTTGTTAGCATCCTCAATCAAGGCTAATTACAGATCAGCAAGGAGATTTACCGCGAATAATGATAAAAATAAACCACTTTATATTAATAATACATCCAATCTTCAGTTTTATCTGTATTTTATTCAAAGAAAAGGTATTTGTAGTCTTGAAATCAGGATATATAAAAATTATATTGTTGTAATTGGGGCCAGGAAGAGATTGACCATCTTTAAGTGATTCAATAATTTATCCGAGAGAGAACAAGCTTCAACAAGCATGAGGTGTTCAGTGCAACAATCTCTCCTTTTTTATAAGTCATTCAATACATGTGTCATTACAGTATTAAGGTGCAGAAAAGTATCAGTTGATAGCATATTTATGCAAGATTGACAACCTGTTACCCAAATATGGTTATTCGTAGCAAACTTTCATTTGTTCAGCATTCCTTGAATTGGGAACAGTTGTTATATTGTGATGCGACAAAGCACTGCTTGCAGGCGTGTGAATGAACCTCAGCCAAATAAGCTAAAAAATGGCAAATGTTCTGAAATTGTCATCATTAAAATTAAATTGAATTTGAAGATAAAATGAGCTGAAAGCAGCAAATTAGCGGAGAACTCGCATGCCAGTGATTAACATTAAAGTAAGACCAGTCATATTCAGGAATGATTCGTCATCAGTGTCTAGAATGTATGCAGGAAATGGTTATTAAGTCATGATGCATTAATAGCAGTTATCTATGAGTTCACTAGTCAGAGGTCAGCATGGCTGTGAACAGAAGTCCATGATGCTGAGAGCTTAAATTAGTGGACTATTAAGCATAGCCGGGCAATCAAATCTGTGGTGACCTTGACCTTGTCATTTCCGATATCGCCACCATATCCTGGACCTCCGACAGTAATCGCTGGAGTAACATCGGACTCATCGCGTTTATCTTCAGAGCTCGAAGTCCTCGACTTTCTGAATGGACTGCGACTTTTTCCTTTGTCCTTGTCTTTTCCCTTGTCCTTGTCTTTTCCCTTGTGGTCCTTGTCTTTTCCCTTGTTCTTGTCTTTGTCCTTGTCTTTTCCCTTGTCCTTGTCCTTCCCTTTGTCTTTTCCTTTGTCTGTGCCCTTGTGTTTATCATCCTTGTCTTCGTCTTTGTCCTTATCATTTTCATGTCCCTTATCACTATCACCAAGATTTATACCAATAGTAACCCCATCCTGTATATCAAAATAACACATTTACATTTCTGATCTACATAAAAATTAGATGTTTCTTTCATTGCATTCCATGGTGTGTGGATGCTTAGTGTGACATAAAACTGTTACAAACTTGCATCCATACTGTATGAAATGCAATTAAATCAACATCCATATTTCTCTTTTTGTTTCTTGTAATTTCCATCAAAGAGTTAGATACTAGAACATTTCAGATGTGTTGAATGCTATAGTATTACTGGGTGATAAAGACCATCAAGTTTATACACAAAATACATCTATTAACATTGTTTTAACTTGGATATTTATGATTATTTTCAAAAATGCATTCAATTCATTATTTTCAAATAAGCATAGAATAGAAATAAATAACTGGTACATCTGTTATAAACTAAACAAAAACATATAATAAATCAATCACTTATCTACAAGCCAAGTAATAAAAACACTGTTTGTGAAAGCATGAAATTGCAAGAATCTTGACATTCAACAGATTCATTGTCCACCAAAAGACTGGGTGACACATGACATACGACCTATGCATTATCCATCCAAAAACTGGGAGACATCTAACATAACACAGAGAAGCATTATTCACCCAAACAGTACTCGTGGGAGATAACTGATAGAAAATAGAGAAGCATTATCCATTCAAAGAATGGGGAAACGTCTAACACAAAACAAAAGCGTTCTCCACCCAAAGAAGGGGAGATGTAGAGATGAGAGCCAACAGTCAATAGCATTAGGATATCAACAGCGTTTGTATGGATTGTAGCCCTTTCATGATGGGAGCTGGGCTGTTGCAGCATTAACTCTTCCATGACTGGAGCTTCCAGATATTTTGCAAAAACACTGTGCCAATGCAATCTCTTATATACGCTCGTAGGGAGCCTCGCATTTCTTAAAAAATACATTGGACTAACAATATTTAACTTGGCCTTGTAAGCCAGTGCCTTCTCTTATATATGCAAGGCTCCCTATATGAGACCCACATATATAAGAGAATGAACTGGCACAGGATCATAAAAGGGTGACAGTGCATTCTCTTATATTTCCGAGTCTCCCACAGGGAGCCTCCCATATGTAAGAGAATGCAATGGCTTACAGGGTTAGGCCAATGTATTCTCTTATATATGCGAGGCTCCCTATTTGAGACTCACATATATAATAGATGCATTGAGGCCCTTTTTGAGAAAGGGGCCAAATTCAAGCAATTCTCAAATCCATACCAAACCTGATTGATATAACACATATCACAAGCACTGACAATCACACAGCTAGATATAATCTGAAATAACTAGCATAAGTTTTCAAAGATAGAGAAAGCATGTCATTTTTAAAATTGTTCAAGGATTTTAAAGAACATAGAAAATCGGACAAGACCATTGTAATATAATCATTAAGATGACTGATATTCCTCAGGGTAGTTTTTAACTCCTAAGAATCTTTTAGCTATTGTTTAATTAAAAAAAATATACAGTAGGGCCTGGCAAATTACATTTTTTTAATAAAATGCTATACCACTACGAATTCAGAAACTACAAATCAACCCTGTTAATAGCAGAAATTTGCCGAAGCCTATGATGAGCATTCTTGCATGATCTACACATACATGTATAACTTCCGTTTACAATTGGAAATTGGTCCATTATAATGGCAGACTTTAGTTGGGTCTGGCTAATTGCTGATTATCAAGATACAGTAATACCCTAAATAATCGACTCCTTAACCACAGCAGAATTATGGGTAATGTTTCAGGATTTAGTCGGAAATATGGCTTGTTGCCATTCATCGGAAAGCTCTCACTGAGAGCTTTCCGATGAATGGCAACAAGCCATATTTCCAACTAAATTATGAAAAATTACCCATAATTCTGCTGTGGTTAAGGAGTCAATTATTAAGGGCATTACTGTAGTCCTTGTTATCTCAGTAGGCCTTGATATTCAACAATGAATATATGGTGTGATCAGACTTCCACAGTGCAACACTAAAACGATGTTTCAAGTTAGCACAAAACATTGAGAGGTTCTGAAATTTCGGAAAAAGCTGAGGAAATTTCTTTTTGCCTTGGCTCAGCCATTAGCGGACTATAATTAACAAGGCTGACTTGGTATACTTGGCTGACTTGGTAGACTTCGAAGTGGGTTAGTGCGAAATAACATAATAATATGTAAAATAACTATCAACAAGTACATGAAAATATTGGCTGACTTTGTTCTCATGTTCATTATTCAAGCCTTGAAATATGGTGTCTGACATTTGCACAATGAGGTCTGCAGAGGGTGAATTTAGTGATGCTATCCTGCACAGCGGGCTAGCATTATGAAATTCACCCTCTGCAGACCTCATTCTGCTTAGACGGCAACTACTATGGGAGACCTAGGATAGGTAGTAACAAAGATGAATGAGTTTGAATTGCATCAAATCTGTGGAATTATTTCAAATATCGAAGCTTCGCCAAGCCCAAATACAATGACTTGAAGACTAATACTAAAAGACAGTAATGATTGCCTAAACATTAAGTCACAGAAAAAAGAATGATTGTTTTTCATATCTGGCAGACAGTTTAATACAGAAGCCATGTAGATCAAGGTCTGCATATATGTAGCGGAACAGAAAGAATGTATAACCTTGTCTGGGGTCGTTGGAGAATCTGGTGAGTGTCTGCCCATAAACGATTGGTCCTGGTGAAACATTACAAAGGATAAATAAAAATTCAAGTGAAACATTTACGAATATTTGAGTTAGTAAAACATCACCAAAAATAAGTTTAAAAATAAATGAGTGTTGACAGAAATAATTGTGTCAGTGTGCTCCAAAGTGACCCTTCTTTTCTGTGATTGAATAATTGAATCACTTACAGAGTGAGTGTTTCAATTCTTCCATCATTGAAAGAAATAGATTGTGCCTTGAAATATCTGGTTCAATTATGGCTAATTGATAGGCTTAAAGTAGACAGATCAAAATAATGTTACATGTGTTAACAATATCACCAAATGTTATTTCTACATGTTAGAGACAATATGAAATGAAAAATCCCAAATTACCAACTGTAATAGAAATCTTTCGACAGCTGATGTTAGGTATGGCTTGATACCACCTAACTTCTTTCTTCATTTAGAAATCAGAAAGAAGTGACCTCTTCTTAAAACAGTTATGAAAATGGTCTTTTATTGATTGAATAGTTTTGTGTTTTTATAGCTAATTCCACTTAATCCATTTAAATACAAAGGATTTTCATGTTATTCAGTACTTTGCATTAAACATCTCACTGAAGCATACCTCTAAGCTGAGACCAGAGAGAGTTCTCAGTAACCCACCCATCTAAGCTATGGATGAGTTCCTTGACAATGTATGAAATAACCTACTCGACTTAAAGGCACAGGCGGCGTTCGTTGCAGTAATATGCATATATGTTCAAATCGCCATCAACAGAAGGAATATTAAAATATGTATAGTTTTGTTCATATGCCAAACATAATCAGCTCGTGAATAGTATATTGTCGTCAAGACATACGATGGTGTACGTAAACAAGAGCCTGCTCGTGTTACAGAAGTTGTGCTTCTGTTTACATAACACAGTGCAATTCTATTGGTTAATCACGCACAAATGATATAAACGCTCTTTATTATTTCCATATCAGGAAAACAGAACAATTAATGTTCTTCATGTTAACCATATCCGGATCTAAACAAAAGCCAGGAAACGTAACGTTTTTTGCATGTGTTTACATAACAAAACAAACAAAATTGACAATAACATACTGTTTATGCCATATTTCTTATTGTGTAAGAACAAAGTCTGTCTATATTTGACTATTATTTCTGTTTATGGCGGTTTTTGACGGAGGTGCATATTTTAACAGCATAATCACCATCAAGGCCGCCCGTATCTTTAAGTATGAAACAACATATCCCATAAAAGTTATATCTCTGTGAAAACAACATGACACAACCTTACACCAATGATATCCTATAAATCATCCTGAAAAGAAAACATTGACAGGTTCGGAGACATAAGACAGTGATATGGTGGACAATAGATGACTCACAATATAAAGAGTTATGATGCAGATAATTGTGATTTTGATGAGTTTGTGAGTCCGAAGGAAATGATTGACTAACCTTGTCGAGTCCGGCATGATCTTTAGGTGCATTCTCAGCTTCGAGTGTAACATCATGTAGATCCTGAAAAATTAGCATCTAATCTAAGTTTTATGTAATTTAAACTTTGAGCAGTTACTTATGGGGTACTCGGTGCAGTTATTTATGGGGTACATGGAGATTTTATAACTGGGTATCGATGTCGATGTTCAAAAGAGGTATCTATGACTCAAATTTCCATGTACCCACGATTTTGCCAGAGCTATTGGATTTGTCCCAACATCTCAAGTTTACTGTTTCTCTGAAGAGTCTCACTTTCACATCAAATATATTGATACCTTAAGAAGATTGATGGATTGGACATAACCAGTTATCGCAGCAACAACATGGAGACCCACATCAATAGGCCTACAACCTCAAGGTCAGCGTGGTGTCATTCATCCTCGCATTAATTGACACAAAACAAAGCCACCATAGTAATAGCGGTCAGCGACTCATTTCTCCTGCTAAGTTGCCTTGGAACGAGGATCAACACATAAACCAGTAATAAATATAAATAGATCTGATGCAATTAAGGTCAGTTGCACGCAGAGCGAGATGGAATTATTCACTGGGTAAATACTAGTATCATGCAATCCATTCACTGGCTTCTATTACTCATGATTCATCAATGGCAATTATTGTTGTCAACTAACAGAGATAATGGCTTTGTTTGTCCTAAAGCAATGTGATTATAAAGCAATGAACTATGCACGTCGATATGATAAGAGAGGAACTATTTTGTCTAGTACCAGATCATGGGTGTAATTATATCATACATTCTCTTTGCGGGTAAGCGGCCGTCGAAATCGGTCGATACTTCTCACGCACCCACCCTACCACCCTCCAACCCAATAATTCTGCTTCAGTTTTGGGAGTAGATATCCTTTTTGCTAACAAGCTAACAGCTATGCTTTTTTTCATGTCTATATGGGATAGACCAGGATGTCATTGTTGGCACTTAATGTGTACCAAAGAAACGTGTTTGAATGTGTCTGTAGCTGATTGATTAAAACTGGATGCGGAGACGAGCTACAGTAATGTCCTAAATAATCAGTGAGAGCTTTCAAATGAATGGCAACAAGCCATATTTCCGACTAAATCCTGAAAGGTTACCCATAATTCTCCTGTGGTTAAGGAGTCGATTATTTAGGGCATTACTGTATACTCACATGTTTGTCGCGTCTATCTTCCGTCGTCGGAACATCATCCTTCCCATGTTTCCCTTTGTGTTTCTTGTTTTCTTTATCTGCTTTTTTCCTCTCATCTTCTTCATGCTTCTTTCTCTTCTTTTCTTCTTCCTTTTCCTTTCTGAGTCGTTCTTTTTCTTCCTTATCTTGTTTCTTTTTTTCTCTCCTTCCAATGATACCTCCGGCCTCGACACCCTGCATGTCTTCTTCTCCTCTCCGCCTTCCCTCCAATGTGCTTTCCTAAATAAAGATTAAAATAAATATTTTAAATCCGAAACAATCAAGCCTCAAAATATGGTCCACAGAGGGTGAATTTAGTGACGCTACCCCACACAACAGGTTAGTATCTCTAAATTCACCCTCTGGGGACCTCATTCTGCTTTGGTCTTATCTTCTCTGGAAAGAATTTTTATTATCAAATTAAAGAGTTTTTTAGTTTCTTTAGAAACTTTAGACAATTTCTTTCTTTTTTTTTAGTTTAGTTTTTAGTCTAGATTTTAAGCCATTAACACATTAACATAGAAATTTCTTTCTAATTATTTCATTGAAAATAAAGTTATCATCCTGACACTAATATTTCCAGACCTTATTTATAAAGCGAATAAAAAGTAAAACATTGTACACACCCCATCTCCGGGAGCCTTGTCTCGTCTGTCGGCAGTATCGTCTGGTCTGTCAGGATCGAATCCATCATCACCACGATGCCTCCCGTATCCTGGTCCATCCTCATTCTCCCATGATTTCCGGACTGGCTCCATACCAGCGATCGCAGTTGGCACACCCATTTTATCCCGTCTGTCGTTTGTGTCACCTTGATTTTCATTTGGCCTTCTGGTTGCCACTAAAAATAAAAGAAGAGATAATTACCCATCATAACTATGGGTTGTTTCCAAGCTTTGAAATAGTTTGTCTGTCATTTGCAGAATGAGGTCCCCAGAGGGTAAATTTAGTGACGCTATCCCGCATGACGAGGCGAGAACTGCTATGGGAGACTTTGGATCAGATTTAAGTTCCCCAGTTGAAGCTCACCTCGATTATGCATTTTATCTTCTGCAAATTAGGAGATATAGAAACTGAATAGATGGGGAAAAAGTAACTAAAACTATGTTAATTTGAGACTATAGATACTTCCCAGAAGATGAGGCTCAAGCAGAATGAGGTCCTCAGGGGGGGGATTTAGGGGTGCAACGATTAATCGTATAATCCATGAACCGTTGATAAAGCCGATAATCGATTACCATTTCCATCGACGATTAATCTGCATTATTTATTTCGACATCGGAAAATGCTGTGAAAAAGATTGTTGTCACTCATACATCTAATTATTGAATGATCAAATGGTGTCACCAATTCAACGTTTTGATTGGCTAGTGGTTAACTGATAACACAATTGACAAAAGTGTGCTAGTGTAACATGGCTGTAACACTGAATTGTTAGTTTCAATTTTATTTCTTTGCAAATAGTAGCACGAGTCTTGTTGATTTCTCTAGGTACTTGTATGCTGAAGGTTAGCACTACTGTTATTGGAAGGGCAGTCCCACTGAAGCAATTCTGATCAATGCAACATTGAAATCCCTTTTAAATTGTAGTAAGTATTGAATAGTTTTCACGTACATTTTTAGGCATGTGGTATGTGTATATAGGCGTGGTAAAATCAGTCGATGCTGCTCGTCATTTTTGTAGCGGAAAGCAATAAAAAATTCACATTATCGAGAAATAACCTTAATGGCTAAATGTGTGACAACCAAGCCTTGAAATAGGGTGTCTGTCATTTGCAGAATGAGGTCCCCAGAGGGTGAATTTAGTGATGCTACCCCGCATAGCGGGCTAGCATCACCAAATTCACCCTCTGGGAACCTCATTCTGCTTACACCTCAGCAGAATGAGGTCCCCAGAGGGTGAATTTGGTGATGCTAGCCCGCTAATGACAGACACCCTATTTCAAGGCTTGGTGACAACCGATTGTATTATATTATTCCATGGATTTGCAGCTTATGATTAAATTATTTGTGGATACACATGTACCTCAAGGAGTGTATATTATGCAGGTAGTGGATTTTTCCAGCACAATTCCAAAATTCTAGCTCTGTACAATTGTAGATTAATAATACTTACATTCATCCATACTTTGTGCCTTGTCATAATTGTAGGTATTTCGTTTTGTTGCGGCTCGTTCGAAATAAGGCGGTGGGCGGCCCTTTGTCTCAGCATCATTCCTAGCTTGGTACTGTGTGCGACCAGAATATCGAAATCTTGAACTGAATTTAGGGAAAGATGTGTTTGGAGGATCACTCTCTTTTAACCTGGAAATAGAAGTAAATAAAAGGCATGAAATCTCATTTCAACTTTTGAAATTTATATTCTCCACCTCAAATATTTATCAGGCTGCAGGAAATATATACAGACATGTGCGGACACCATGACGAGAGTTGGGGATGTCATGCAAGGACACAGTATGCAGTGTCTTTGGCAGATCAGAAATGCTTTTCGGAATAAAAGACAACAAAAATAATTGCCAGAATCAAAATCGACAGTATCTTGTTATAGTTGACATGCGAATACATTAGGGATCTGCGAATATTCGAGATTCGATTCAATGTCGATATCGGGTACCTGATTCGAGGTCGACACCGAATCCGTTTGCTGATTCGGATATTTTCGAAGACAACTACTGCATGTGAATATGTGATGTAGGTGTTTGGTCTATTGTGGGGTGAACATTTTAACAGACACCTACCATTAGTATCGGACTACAATAATTATAAAGCTGAACGGTGTACCCATGTCCAAGTGTGTCAAATCTTTATTATCTATATTAAATAATGTAGACAAGTGACTTCCATTCCATGGGGTTTGTGATATATATTGTTTGAACTGGCTTTAAGTGTCTTACTGTCACATGACACAGCTAGATAGAAATTCAATGAAACATATCCCAAGCCCTTCATGAGACTGAGAGTGACTTGCCTATGTCATGATTTTCCTATAAATAAAAACACAAGTTCCAACGGATTTTTAAGGAGATTAACAATGTTATATAGTAAATTTTGCAGATTTTTGTCATGAGACACTGAAATAAACACTGGTAAACAATGTCAATCACTAGCTGATTCGATTCGATTCGATGTCGATATCAGGAAGGAGATTCAATATCGAGATTCGATTCAAAGCAAAATCCCCGATTCACAGATCCCTAGAATACATAGATATACTTATTTCCCCTATTAAAAAATTATGTTTTATTCCTGAAAATAGACAAATTAAAATACCATGGCGATCACACATGAAAGAAATTTGAGGTAAAGAAAATAAATACACTGCATTGAAAGGTGGGTTCCTTGACTCATAGTATGAATTCACCCCAAAAAGCCAAAGAAATTGTAATATAGGGGTGTTAAATTGGACAGGGCATCCTCTATACACTGGTTACAGTAGTCTACAGAATAATGTATTATACAGATCTAACGGCTATCTTAACCCTTTCTATACTGAATGGTTCCTCCCATTCAATTATAAAAGTATACATTGAAACGGTCTATTATTAATTTTGAGGGATGCTCAGGAAATATAAGCAGATGACAGTCAGATGACAAAATAATACAAGAGGAGAATCATTCATATTCTTTGGTGGGAAATATTCAGATAATAAGTTCAACAAACAACCAATGGTCGATTGTTGAACTTATTATATGAACAAATCTAAAGGGAGCTCCTCGTCAAATGGTATTTAATATAGAAAATAAAAAATAAAATGTATATTCCAATATTTTGATAAGAGTATTAAATAACACATGATTTAGACATTGAAGGTACAACTGAGATTAAATGGAAGACAATAATTGTTCGGAGTTACATGACATGTTTTTAACCCTTCCATGACTGGAGCTTCCTGAAATTTTGTGATAACCCTATGCCAATGCATTCTCTTATATATGCGAGTCTCCCATAGGGAGCCTCGCATATATACGAGAATACATTGGCCTAACAATATTTACCTTGACCTTGTAAGCCCATGCATTCTCTTATATATGCGAGGCTCCCCATGGGAGACTCAGATATATAAGAGAATGCACTGGCACAGGATCTTTAACGCTGCACCAGCGAAGCTCCCATTATGAAAAGGTTAAGTAATTATTTTAGTATTCAGTATTTAGTAATTTATTTAGTAAAAAAAACAGTTAATTGAGATGAGGTATCAGAAACTTACCTGAAGAAAGTATGATGCTCAACGCATATCTTCCATAACCTCTTGGCAAGCTTGTGGTTCAGCAATTTGAAACCTATTGTCTTATCGAAAGTGTCAAACTGAAATAAAATTCAAATAGGAAATTAGGAAAAATGTCATTCGTGCCATATCAACAAACCCATTAATACACTCATGTCATTCTGTGTATCTGTGAGATGTGATTTTATCCTGTAGATTCAAACAAAACATTCAGCTAAGAAAGATGTGATTTTATGCAAAAGTTTCTTCTTGTAATTGAGAGCTTTAACCAGGAATGTGAGTTTTAACAAACAAGATTATTATGAACATACACGCCAAATTTCATCAAGATCATGTAACACATGGCTGAAACACTCAGACAGACAGACCAAAAAATCAAGAATTCCAGATAAACAAAGATGAATGACTCCAGAATGAAAAACCAGAACAAAACAAATGAACATTCCACTGAATGTCCTAATAGCGGTGAACAACCAAACCAAATATCATTGAGATCCGGCAACCTGTGGTGGGAGATATCTGATCGGATGGATGGACGGGAGGAGGATTAGACCCATGTAATCCAGTATACCCACTATTTCCTTCGGACATAGGGGCATAATTACTAAGTGATTGTGTTAGTCTCAAAATTTACTCTAAATATATAAATATACTCTAAATATATAAATATACTTTAAATATTTAAATATATTCTAAATATTGAAAAATCATCAGAATTCCTTTCTCAGACATGAAACTTTAACTAGGGAAAATGTTCTCCATGTCAGTAGATTTCTTACCCCCACACCTCATCCAGTTTGCCCTAATATGACCTCTGACGCAATATTATATATCTAAAATTATGAAGATAACTTACCTCTCCTGGTCGAATTTTTATATAGAAATTATTTCGCTTATAAGATATTTTTATTATTTTTGGCCACGAGAATCTGTTTATCCGTAACCGATCTTGGTAAACCAGAAGACCACTAGCACACACTCCAAGCATGATTTCAACCCCTTCTGAGTCCTAAAATAAAGACAGATGGCAGTATAAGTATTGTAGACAAGATTTATTTCTATAACAACAAGAGCATCACCAGGGCATGGCAAAATGGTCTGATTTTTAGACGTTTATCAGTGGGTTTTACGATGAAAAATTCAGTTTAACAATTCACACAGACAAAACAATCATGCTATATGCAGTGTTCTGCCAAAAACAGTTATTGACAGTCTGCGTAAAGAGTCATTGTCAATTTATCCTGGAAATTGTGTTCCAGTCCAAGAAAACATAGTCCCAGATTTTGAAGAGAAATAAACCGAGACAACAAAAGGAATCTGTTAATTCCACCAATTCGAATCAGGCCAATTTGATATTGGATATGCATAACTTTCATTAAGAAATGCAAGTTTCGTGTCCAAGTTTTGTCAAGGTAGTATTGGTAGAACAATGCATATTTTGTTTATACGTGGAGCCGGCCTCTAGCTCATATGCATGCATCAAGCTAAATACATGTAATACAATTTTACGACATCTACACCTGGGCGACTGACAAATCAGCACTGACGAAACAGGATTTACTTGTTAGGGACCTAAATGAGTGAATTATAATCAGAGTTAACCCCTTGGTAACTGAATACTTGCTCATTGATCTCCTAATTCAGGAGATCTGGCTCAAATTTGGAAGGTCCATTAATGAAATTTTCGCTCAATAACAGCCTGCTGCCCGCCACTTTAACGATGACGCCACACATTTTTGTGTCATGGTACAGGAGTGGAAATAATAGTATTAAATAACATGATTTTTGAGTTGAGGGCATTACGGTTCTATTAGTGGCCCTTCAGAAATTATTAACAGCCCACCAACCTATTAGCGGCCTTCGTCTTCATCTCATTCCTCTTATAGTATGTTGGGCCATCAGTCATTTATGTCGGTCTGCTAATAAACAGTAACGTCATCCAAAGTCATGTTATTGTTATATTATGCATTTTTTAGAACTCAATCAGACTCAATGAAAGAATTCATTCAGCAATTAGTTAATCGATATACATTACCTTTGCTTGATGAAGATCGACACCATACATTGCTAATTTCTTGGAATTATCCAGATAATGCATATCGGCTTCTTCAGGCATCTGGCCTCTGAAAAATCGAAGGATGGTTAAAATAAAATGTTATTGTGAAGAAAGGTCAAGCAAGGTCACGGGCATGGTCCCTAAAACCTGCGAGGGTAAACAGGAAATCATCAGTTACTCGCCTGTGTATGAATAATAATTTAGTCAAAAGTAACACATGCTTACTTATAAAAACAATGATGATTAGCTGCTAGAATGATGTACTTTCTTAATTATAAGTGACAGTACAGTGCTAATTTATGTTGATATACATTCCTGAAGACCTATTTCAATTTTTGCTGTTCCCATCCGTGCAAATTTCCATTAATCAATTTTGTCCTACTCAAAATCTATCAGTTTTTTTTTTTGGAGTGTTTCTTTATATTTTTGTTTTAGTTTTGGTCCCATATTTTGAGTTTTCAAGGCCAAGTTTCTGAAAAATGGCCACAAAAATGGCCAAACAATTGGTCAGATCTGTGACTGTACATACTTGTGTTGTTTGTGTAAATCCGCTATCTTTTCATGCAGCTCCATCTTCTGGCTTGGAGCGAAGTTGAACTCTTTGATGTATTCTATTCCTTGATCTGTTGGCTGACGATCACCCAACTCTGATTGAACTGTGTATGACCCCAGAAGGGCATGTGTGACATTAGAACATGGCAGTCTGCAATAGAGAATATTTTATCATCCTAGTATCAGAATTTTTAGTATGGAAGCACACTGTATAAAGCCGTAACTTTAACATTTGTAACTATCAACTTAAATATGGATTATAATTTCTTTATAACCCTTTCTTAACTAAATACTCATTTTAGGAAATGTTCAGATAATAAGTTAAACAAATGACCATAGGTCGTTAGTTGAACTTCTTAACTGAACATTTCCCCATCAATGAACAGTACTCCGCCTGGCATTGCGTATATTATAGAGGTGTTTGTAAGATTTTGGGAAAATCAAGACTCCAAATTGAGTATACACTTATTCATTCTGTATCAAATAAACACACAAAATTTCGTCAAAATATTATTGAATGATATTGACGGCAAATTTAAGGACACTCTGGCTCACGAGGATTCAACATTTCCTTGAAATGAAATACTATGTCAGAGTCTAGTTAGCACATATATATTTTAGCGAGAGGTTTTAACAACAATGTAATTATAGTACAAACCTGAGTCCTAACACAGTTACGGACAAACTCCTTTAAAGATTATCATATTTCTGATAATTAATGAACATTGATTGCCATAGTTACCATCTCTCGACGCCCAAACCCCAAAACGGGATGGCTTAATGTCAGTCAGTGGCATGGGTCGAAATCGAATGAATAGATTGGACATCATTCAAGGAACTCGAGGCAAATGCTTGATGGGTAAAATGATACCCTATATACCTCAGAGCCAGTAGAGCTCGATGCCACACACACATGTAGATTTATATCTGTCATATCTAGCTATCAGCTATTCACCTGTCCACCTGTCTGTGACTGGTAAATGTCTGTGGTGACAGCCTGACAGGTAGTAATTTTTTGTACCTGGCATATAGACAGGTGGTCTTTACTTGGTTATCATTCAGTTTCCATTAATTAGACTTATAATTTCTCAAAGATTGTGAAATGACAGTCTTTTGCAGTAAAACCAGTCAGCATTGTGTGCAGTAAAATAACATGTAGTCTGCTGCAGAAACAAAGGTGTACATCCAATCTGAAGTCAGTCGATCATCATGCCACATTTTCTCATCTTCAGGGCCTACTTTTAATCCACCGAAACATAATTTACAAAGTTATATCAATTTTTCCGACCATAAGTACTGAGTTATCTGGCAATATGTTGAACAAGAGATATGAGGTAATCACTTCATAGTGAGCCTACCAGTACTAGTCTACTATTCACAGAAATTGTTTAATGCCCATACTATTATACACAGACAATCTCGTAGATGTTCAGGTGCACTACATGAGGAGACAGACAGAAAATTTATTTACCTGTCCCAAGAGACAGGTGGAATTTTTAGAACATTTCAAGGCCTGTAGGAGAGCCACATTTATTGACAGATTTACTAACATGATACAAGGCTATATGTACAAGTAAATCGCCTGTCAAATTATTTTTGAGAATTATATCAGCCATAGTGATACATTACCAAATTAATGTATACGCTGATCAAGTGAAATTAATTCAACTCAACCAAATAAATGTGCGGTAAAGGTGACCGTCACTCAAGATGAGTCAAGAACAAGCAGGATAGATCACTAAATCGTGGTCATTAATATCAACAAAGGCGTAATGACTAACTGCTCAATCGCAACACATAGCGATATAGGTGACGACTACAGTCGTAGTCGAAAACAACTTGATGTGTGTGTGTGCAATAGAAAACCTCTAAAAGTGAAGTTAAAATATTGCTAATAGACAACACTAGTGTAGAATTTTACCACTACAAACATAGTAAAATGCACAATGTGAAACAGCCTCTCCTAATCGAAAAATCTAAAAGCACCCAGACCTCTGCAGCCAAAGTCATGAGCACATACAGTTGATGTGTATACCAAAAAGCCTCTACAATCGAAACTTTATAAGAGCTCACAGACTTCAACAGTCGAACTCATGAGTACATACAGTGGACAACATGTATACAATAAACCTCTACAGTCGAAGTCATGCATGAGCAAATGCAGTGGACAATACATGACCCACTGAATAATGCGACTGCTCGCGTCGCTTGAAGCTTGAGCAGCATAGTACAATCTTAATTGTCCTGGAAGTGATTCTATATCGAAAATAGAATAGATATTATCACTACAGAGGTGATGTGATCTGGGTCTCCAACAAGCCTGTAAATAGTGTGTCTGACATTTGCAGAATGAGGGTAAAATTATTGACGATATCCCACATAGTGGGCTAGTGTCACTAAATTCACCCTATTGGGACCTCATTCTCCAAATAATCGACTCCTTAACCACAGCAGAATTATGGGTAACTTTTCAGGATTTAGTCAGAAATATGGCTTGTTCCAATTCATCGGAAAGCTCTTACTGAGAGCTTTCCGATGAATGGCAACAAGCCATATTTCCACTGAGAGCTTTCCGATGAATGGCAACAAGCCATATTTCCGACTAAATCCTGAAAAGTTACCCATAATTCTGCTGTGGTTAAGGAGTCGATTATTTGGTCAGACACACTATATGCAGGCTTGTCTCCAAATCATGTTTCAATGAGGTGATATATCTGAAAAACTGCTGTATTCAGCGAGCAGGCCTTTAAAGATACGGAAGATACGGAAGGTGTTCACAGTGGGTGAATCTGAAAAATAACATAAAGCTTATCAATCCAGTATCACCAAAAATAACGTGCAAAAATTATGGAGAAATATAAGCTTATGGGGCTATGATCAAAGTGGGTACAGGCCTTATAATCCATCAAATAGTAGAGAAATATAAGCCTACACTGTATATGGCTATGATCGAAGTGGGTACAGGCCTTATAATCCATCAAATAGTAGAGATATAAACTTATGGGGCTATGATCGAAGTGGGTACAGGCCTTATAATCCATCAAATAGTAGAGATATAAACTTATACGGCTACGATCGAAGTGGGTACAGGCCTTATAATCCCATCAAATAGTAGAGATATAAACTTATACGGCTACGATCGAAGTGGGTACAGGCCTTATAATCCCATCAAATAGTAGAGATATAAACTTATACGGTTATGATCGAAGTGGGCACAGGCCTTATAATCCATCAAATAGTAGAGAAATAAACTTATACGGTTATGATCGAAGTGGGCACAGGCCTTATAATCCATCAAATAGTAGAGATATAAACTTATACGGCTATGATCGAAGTGGGTACAGGCCTTATAATCCATCAAATAGTAGAGATATAAACTTATACGGCTATGATCGAAGTGGGTACAGGCCTTATAATCCATCAAATAGTAGAGATATAAACTTATACGGCTATGATCGAAGTGGGTACAGGCCTTATAATCCCATCAAATAGTAGAGAAATATAAGCTTATACGGTTATGATCGAAGTGGGAACAGGACTAATAATCCATCAAATAGTAGAGAAATATAAACTTATATGGCTATGATCGAAGTGGGTACAGGCCTTATAATCCATCAAATAGTAGAGAAATATAAACTTATTCGGCTATGATCGAAGTGGGTACAGGCCTTATAATCCCATCAAATAGTAGAGATATAAACTTATACGGTTATGATCGAAGTGGGCACAGGCCTTATAATCCATCAAATAGTAGAGATATAAACTTATACGGCTATGATCGAAGTGGGTACAGGCCTTATAATCCATCAAATATTAGAGATATATAAGCTTATACGGTTATGATCGAAGTGGGTACAGGCCTTATAATCCATCAAATTTTGCGAGAATCAAAACAGCGTTTCTAAAGGGAATCAAAGCTCTACGAAAATCAAAATGAGAATCATGATTCTGATTATCATCGTTGGATTTTAAGGCCTGGGGTAGGCCTGTTATAGTAGTAAATTTGAAGTATAACAATGGTCGAGGATGCAGTCATACATGAAGTAAATTTGTAATCACTTTTATTTGACAGATGATGAAATAAGACAGATAATTTACCCTTTCTATACTGAATGGATTCTCCCATCAGTTATAACACTGTCACAGTACACATTGGAGTGGTCTATTATTCATTTTGGAGGGATATTCAGGTAATAAAGCAGACAACAGACAGACGAAAAGATGATAGAAGTGCAGATGAATTGGTGGCAAATGTGCAGATAATACAACAAACAATAATAAACAATGGTCGTTTGTTGAACTTATCATCTAAACATTTCAAAAGAGAACTATTTGTCAACGAGTATTTAGTTAGTAAAGATAGGCTAAACAGCAGTACTCACTTTCCATTCAGGATATCAACACGCACTTGCAAACACAGAAGATATCTGAAAAATAGAACAGCGCTGATCAGAACAGGGCACAATACAGATCAGAACGGGGTTCAGAATAAAAGAACAGTGCTGATCAGATACTGTAGGGTGACTCCCATGGTCAAATAAATAACATTGCTCGAATAAAATGGAATGGGTTCTAGTTCTAGTTCTAGTTCAGATTGTTATATACATTCTAATGCGAACACTGCCACGTCATTGAAACCCTGAATCTGATATATGAACATTGTTTTAAATTATTATATTTTTACATTTACACTCCTAAATGCAATGTCGCTGCGGAACTTGAATGGAGGACGTTGGTTGGTTGAAATGATGTCATGTGACATTGCATGCATGCAGAAACTTGTTTTCATATTGTAGGAGGGCAACTTGCAATGCGATATCAGAATATCGTTCAAAATGGGACAAAAATGCTCTTTTAATTTGCAAGTTGAGGTACCGTAAATATAAGAAATGGATGATGATTTTGTATGTTAAGTTCCATGGAGTATAGATGCAAGTTCATCTGACGTTTTCCACAGTGTTTTGCATAGGAATGATTCAGTATTCCGAAAAATGTAACCTCTATCCGTTACAGCAGCAGGAATAAGTATCTCAACCCTAATTCTTTGAGAAATGGATGTTTATTTGCTTACGTTCCAAGGAGTATGGAAGAAGTTGGTCTGATATCTTGTGTGGAACACCTTTCGCTTTCCACACAAAATGTCAGACCAATTGCATCCATACTGCCTTGTAACGCAACAAAATCAACATCCATCTCCTAAGATGATCTGGAACAAGCCTGATTATAGTGCACCTGTCATTTGCAGAATGAGGTCCCCAGAGGGTGAAGGGATATATTCTGAGGCCTCAACTGCTATGGGAAACCTAGGATCAGATTTAAGTTCCCCAGGCTAGCATCACCAAATTCACCCTCTGGGAACCTCATTCTGCAAATGACAGACACACTAAATTCAGACTTGATCTGGAAGTAGTGAAATACCAGGTGGTTCATAATGCATCCATCCAGGTAGTGGCTGCCTCATTTATTTTTACAGAAGAAGGGTACTCTGCATATCACTATGAGTTGTGCCGATATACATGAACTCACCTGGTCAGATCTTCATGTAGCTGGGATGGGTCAGGTGGGTAAAATTTAACTTCAAACTCAAACACCCATGGAACATCTGCAACAAGAAATAAATACATGTAAATGTCAGGTACCGGTAGCATGGTATGTAGTGCCTTTTCCGGGTACTTGTTTCCAAAAAGCTATGAAACTTTTCTATACTAAATACTCATTGATGAGTAGTCCCCTTTAATAGGAAATGTTCAGATAATATGTTCAACAAAGGATAATATATGTTGTTTGTTGAACTGAAAAATTGAAGAATACAAGTTTGGATAAAGTTGCATTAATAGACGGATGGACAGACAAACTGATTCTAGTATACCCTTAAGGGGGGGTATGAAAACTGTTTTAAATCATTTCAAGGTACAAGTAGTCTATTACCGGTAACCTCAAGACTACTACTCAGAAAAACATGTATAGCATTATGAATCAAGTAAGTATCCATGCAAACCAGTAGTTACATGTATATACAGTACAAGCCACTGATTGGTTAGTTCTCATCATGCTGTTATTCAACTTGACTTCATTTGTTATTTTTTCGTGATTTTTGGGGCTTTTCATGTGGCTATGGGCGACTCGCATATATAAGAGAATGGATTGGCACAGGGTTTTCACAAAATTTCAGGAAGTTCTAGTCATGAAACAGATAACTGTTGTGACGTCACCAAGTGACGCGCATTGTTTACGTCAAACATAAACCATTTGGAGCATATAATCAGAACGATGGTTCAATATCAGGAGGATTTCTAAATTGACTTGAAGTAGTAGTGAGTAGTTCATGCTATTTCAAACTGGTTGGTACTCCCTAAGTTCAGTTGAGTTATATGTACATTGTACGATGAAACTTATTATTTCAGGAACATTGTCAATGGAACAATTCAAGTGCTCAGGATTTAATGTGTATAAAAGCAAGCTTGTGGTTCAAACGTGTGTGCTGTGCTATTTAACATTTGATTTACATTTTCCTATTCTAGCAGCATACGATATGATATGCATATGATTTTCCAAAAATGAGTCTTGGGTGTAAACTGAATACACAACAATTGTATTTGTTAACAATCCAGAGATTTTGTCTTCAATCTTTTAAGATCTAAGAGATTGTAAACAAGTTACCGCATACAAATACAATGGGGAAGTCACTTGACTGACAATAGTAAGCTCCGCCCACTTACTGTGTACACTGCCATGGGGAAGTCACTTGACTATGACAATAATAAGCTTCTACCAATACTCAACTTTATGACACTTCAACACTAACTTATTAAACAAAGAAGGCATCCATCACATGCAAAGATTTTCAATTTTCTATGCGGACCGTACCTAAGTTTAAACCCTTTCTTTACTAAATACTCATTGCTGAGTAGTTATCCCATAGGATATGTTCCGATAATAAATTCAACAAACGGAAATTTGTTGAACTTATTATCTGAACATTTCCCACCAATTAATAGGACTCGATCCTTCTGCACCTTTATTATCATTTCATCTGTCTGTCGTCCACTCATTTTACTGTACACCCCTCCAAATGAATAATAGACTATTCCAATGTACACTTTTATAACTGGGTGAAAGAATCCATTTAGTAAAGAGAGGGTTAATGAAGGTACATGTATGTCAGATAAATGATACATGATATAGTTGACTATTAATAACTAATGAATGGGGTGTTAATAATCACTTTAATGTCTATAGTTGTGTATAAAGTGGACTCATCAAAAGTGATATCATGCTATGAATCTCTACTCTGGCTATGCCTGAGATCATACTCCACCAGTTCAAACCATGGAAACTTTTCGATGTTCTCACCTGTTTTGATGGGGAAACGTTAACGTTATAACATTGAACAAATGCAGGGAACATATTTCTTTATTAATACTTGTTTCTTAATAATCTACATGCATTTCACAGTAGGGGGTGGTCCCAACTCGAGTTTGCATGATTTTTATCTCAATTGATTAGCCGGGAGAAATTCCATCATTGTAAGCGATGCAAATCAGAATCAGCTAAAAAATGTCACCTAAATTATGCAATATCGAGCTGCAAACATCACTTACTGTGAAGTTAACCCTTTACCCAACAAAGCGGCCAAAAACGCCCAAATAAAGCTTCAACAGCCTAAAATATCTTCGGTCTGTCTCAATAACACCATACAAATATGGATATAATTGGAACCGGTTCATTGACCACATTGTGATGGTTACAGTTATGCCATGTGCCAATGCATTCTCTTATATATGCGAGTCGACCATAGGTCGCCTCGCATATATAAGAGAATGCATTGGCCTAAAAAAAATCTTTTTTAACACTTTTTACCATTTTTTCTTACATTCTTTAACAACTTTATAATTTTTTCTTACATTTTTTAACATTTTTTAACATTTTTTTCTACATTCTTTGACAATTTTTTTATTTTTAATATGTGTTAAGCCAATGCATTCTCTTATATATGCGAGGCGACCTATGGTCAACTCGCATATATAAGAGAATGCATTGGCACAGGGCCGTTCTGTTGGGTAAAGGGTTAAGAAATATATTAGCTGCACTTTTACTTCAATGTTATAAACTTCCTTGTCAGAAAATCAAAAAGTTACCATGTTTGGAATTGGTGGTGTATGTTTGATCTCTATGAGTGTAAGCCAGAGTAGAGATATCTGACATGGTCTATCATAGACAATCATGGCTTAATCTAAAGAACTGTATAAATATAGAAAAAACTCAAAGAGGAAAGGAACTCAAAGTCTAGACACCATTCCCATAACTAGCTGTTTAGTGCAGAGAAAAATACATTAAATTTTAACTTAGTCTTTTCTATACTAAAGCATCTTTGATGATTAGTTATCTCATAGGAAATATTCAGATAATAAGTTCAACAAATGAACATAAGTCGTTTGTTGAACTTATTATCTAAACATTTCCCTCAATAAATATGACTCCTTCTGTACTTTTTTTTTAACTGTCGTCTTGCTTATAACTGGTATTACATGTATCTGTACATCCCTGCAAATCAATAATAGACCATTCTGATGTACACTTTTTAACTGACTGGGAGAATCCATTTAGTATAGAAAGGGTTAAAACAATACTAGAGTTAAAGATGCAATCGAGTGAAAGAATGTTGATTTCAAATGTGATATACATGTACATTTTGTATTAACTATACCTATGATATATGCCAATAACCCTCTACATTCACACAATTAGAGCCCGTAAGAATCAGTACAATTCACCATATGGTTCACACAAATGTTTCCGGGGTGTATTAAGCAATAACTGCAGCCCCCACTGCATAAAAATCAATGAACCATCTAACTACCTACAATTCAAGGCCAATTTTTGCTATTTTCATAAAAAAATTTAGGCTCTCAATTCAAGGCTTTTCAGGACTAGTTCTTGGAATGTAAACACATTTTTTTCAAGACCAATTAAATACGGTAGTAAGTTATCGGATTCAATTACGACCAGCATGTTGTGCAAAAACCGATGAAATTCGAGAAATTAACGGCTGTACATGTACCTTAACGGCTGTAACTAACATCATCTCTGGATCAGGTGACGGATGTTTGCCATGTACCTTTCTTAATGGCTGTTGCGAACCCAAATACAAACCTGACCTGTATACTGGGCTAGTAAACTCACATACCAAATTTCATTCCATTCAGTTCAGACTTACTAAAGTTATCATCCAGAAATAAAAATTGAGTGCAAATTCCAACAAAAAGGGCCCTAACGTGTATTTTGTGCTAGTAAACCCACATACCAAATTTATATCCATTCAGTTGAGACTATCTGCATTTATAATCCAGAAACCAAAATCAATATCAAATAGACAGATGGACAGACGGACAGAAGGATGGCTGGACCAGTAACATAATATGTCCCATTTAAAAAAAAAAGAGACTCGCCTGAATAAATCTTTAAATATCTCTACACATTTTAAATTATCGATCGTTTTTTTAGGCCAATGCATTCTCTTATATATGCGAGGCGACCTATGGTCGACTCGCATATATAAGAGAATGCATTGGCACAGGGCATAACTGTAACCATCACAATGTGGTCAATGAACCGGTTCCAATGATATCCATATTTGTATGGTTTTATTGAGACAGACCGAAGATATTTTAGGCTGTTGAAGCTTTATTTTGGCTGGTTTGTTGGGTAAAGGGTTAATCATTGATTAAAGGTACTCAACCCGATAAAACTCCTCTCAATTACTATTTCAATGGCTTCGGGGGTCAAAAAAATTTGATTCGAGTCGAGGAAGTCACCCATCAAAGCTCAGATTTGTTAGATATCGATTTTAGAAATCTATTATTTTTCATTATCGTGAATTCTTACTGGCCCAGTACGTAGTCAATTATTACCACTTGATTATAGAGTTATCCATCCTTGTCTGTTTGAATAGAATTTTGGCGTAAAATCTCGAGCATGTTACCAAATTGACGGCAGTTATAAGTACTCATCTCGAGAACATAAGAATTTTCAAAAATCAATATCTAATAACTCTGAGCTTTGTTTGATGGGTTCCTCGACTCGAATCAAATATTTTTTACCCCCAAAGCCAAAGAAATAGTAATATAGGACCCTCTGATCGGATTGTTGTTGTTGGAATCTGTTGAGATGGGGACCCTCTTTACGGGTTGAGTACCTTTAAAATGGCTAAACTTTATTTTCTAATATACAATGAGAAAAAAAATTGAATTATGAGGCGAAACAACCATTCTTCCGTAATAACATATTCTGTCAATTTATTGCTGCAGAATACCACCAAGACATGCTTAGCCTTTTGAACAAAAATAGCTAATATTGTTATTTAATCGATAAGTCTATAAGTCAGTCCTTCCCACGAGGAAAACACAGCGAGAGCACTTATTTGCTCTCGCATTTCAGAAGACGGGTGTAATTGCTCCCATAATATAATTGTAAGTTGGGTTTTTCTCAAACAAAATGTCATTTTGGGATAGACCTATGTCCAGTTTAACTTTCACATGCCAAAATTTAACTGGGATGGGAAAGGTTCTAAATATACCTTCAAAAAGTTCAATAATGAATCAACTATTGCAGTGACTGTGAACATTTTGACAAGAGGGACGAGTGTGAATTTTAGCACCCATGAATTAAAAATTGCGAGTGCATACGGGAGCGAGAGCAATTGCTCCCGTCTCATGGGAAGGACTGATAAGTGGACACAGGTGATAAATTTAGATCCCCCATAGATGAATAACTGATGAATGGGCCTGGGACAGGATTGTCATGAACCTAATTTAGAATTCTGCTCAATAAATTGTAAGATTACACTGCTTTCCATTGTTCTCCAGGGAATTAATTTTCTTCAAGAGGTTTTATTGAAGATTATGGTGCATGTTGAACTAGCATTTTTGTGACCTGATTACAATATTTTCTTCTCTATAATGGCTCTACATTTGATATGAGCACAGACTACTTACCGATTAACCCTTTCTATACTAAATGGATTCTCCCACTCAGTGTTAAAAGAATACTTTGAAATGATCTATTATTCATCTGGAGGGATTTTCAAGAAAATTAAAGTGATGTGAAACACTCTGGTTGGGTGATCAAATTTAAATGGAGTATAATATTGCTCAAAGTAGTTATTTTTACGAATATTAATCCAAATTTACAGCACACACACCATCATTCTTATATATTAATTCAATGCAATGACTCTCGATGGCGAAATCATTTGCGTTAGTTTATCGCAGATAGTTGCGTCCCAAATCGAGATGTAAATATTTACAATTAAGCGTAGTTCAGACGGTGATATCTATGGAGCCGTATGGTCGATTTCTTTGAGATTTTTGGCGATATTAGTATAATGCTACATTCCCACAGTTGCCTGAGTACTAACTTATCAGTTTCAACACCTCCCCGAACAAGTCCATAATATGTCTTTAAGTAGACAAAAGATAATACAGGTCTAGAGAAGGAGTCCTATTTATTGAGGGAAATGTTCAAATAATAAGTTCAACAAACGACCCATGGTCGTTTGTTGAACTTATTATCTGAACATTTCCTAAAAGAACTACTCATCAATGAGTATTTTAGTACAGAAAGGGATTAAAGGGACACAAGGCACTCAACTCAAAATTTGGAAAACTGTGTAAAATATTTTAAAATCTATAAAAACATCACCACTATTAAAGTAGATTATGGAGAAATAGATAAACTTTGTTCTTATATTTATTATTGACAATTCTTCAATAACACACTTTCACGTATTGAAGCCATTGTTGTATAAACAAAACTGTTACAGTGAATTGTCAACAAACATCGCTAATCGTGCAGCAAGTTAAAATCTTTTAGTCTGAATATGATTTGCAGAATATATTTCAATGGTTTGACATTGTACAAATGTTTAATGTCAAGTTTTTATCAAATCTTGGTATTTTATTGGAATTAATTATACAGCAAGAATTAGGAATGTTGAATAAAGTACATGTATGATACAGATTGAGATCCAGCGAGGTTTTCTGTTTAATTGGTAACTATAGAAATCTAGGAGAATCCTTATAAAATATCTAATTTTCAGAGTTCACTTTTCAAAAATTACAAAGTGATTTTCCAAAACTTTAATAACTTTCTCCTGAACAAAATCTAGCAACATTCCATGACCAAACTAAACAAACTAATTAAATTAAAATGGTGTTGCCTTAACCTGTAAATCTATGTGATAAATTAACTTTCTACCATCAAATTGTTAATTCCTTTGGGGGGCCATGATTGGCTACTAAATTCTATTCAATTTAATTCTAATTCTATTAAACTTCAATACCATATTTAGGGCACAGCAAATTGGCAGTTTGCAGTTTCATAAATTACCCCTGTGGGCTGGCAAGAGCTGTTCTCCAGTGGACTAGTGTACTGATGTAGAATAGTGGGTGTTCTGAACAATTGCTGTATATTTACATGACTTTTTCCTAAACCCCAGATGAAATTAATAATGATGACAGTTTTAAAGTGCTTATCCATTAAGGCTCTTAACTGCTTTTGACATTATAATTGAAATAGCCTCATTTATCCATCATATGTCATGTATCATAACTTAGAGGCCTGGATAACAATTACATGTATCCTACTCCATGCCATTCAGGGACTGTAATTATGAATAATAAATAAATTGACTAAAAGTCCTACTTGTTCAACTCCAGTGGTTTGGGGTGTTCGTAGAGTGAAAATACACTGTGATTAAGCTGTGTCACTGGTGACATCGGAGAGTGAAAAAACTCTGAATTTTAATGTACTGCTAAAATAACAAGGTTTCCGCTAGGGGTTGGGGTAAGGGACCCATATAGCTGATATGGGGAAATCTCAGTCAAATCAACTAACTGTAAATATCTAATATTTGTAAAACAGCCCATAATTTAACACAAATTCTGAATATAAGCAGATTAGCCTAGCCCTTCCATGACTGAAGAATCCTGAAATTTTTGCGAAAACCCTGTGCCAATGCATTCTCTTATATATAGGGAGACTTGCATATATAAGAGAATGCACAGGATCTTTAATGCTGCACCAGCACAGTTCCCATAATGAAAGGATTAATTCAAGGAATCGCAACATTGACTTTATTATTGACAAACTGAGGTTTGCATGATCAGTAAAAAATGTACTAGTAGTAGCATCATAGCAATGTTTTATTTGTCAAGGTACAGTAATGGCGACATACCTAGGCAGAAACAAACACCACTTTTAGTGATGTTCACTTCGATATTATCTTTCAGAATAAGAGAGATCACTAACTCGCGGTGAATCCGCCATTTGGTCTCCGGAGGTTAAAGTTAACAAGTAGCATCTATTTTTAGCATATGGCTCCAGTCTGGGAATTACCAAAATAAAATGGCAACAGGTCGTTACCGAATCGCAGGTGCGAGAACTTCATAGAACTAATTAAACAATCACCCTGGATTGGATGTATCACGTATGTTTTTGAGTTATTTTTTTAACGCAAGTACTCGCTATTTATCAGTAACTTATGGGAAGTTTGTTGACAAAAGAGGGCGTGTGAATGTCTGCATCGTCACCAGATCCTAACTCTGTAGATGACATGGCCACAAAAAAATTCTTAAACACGTAGTTGCACTCAGAATAAATGAAATTAAGCCATAAAATGTTGATAAAAAATGCTCGCACTCAGCTGTCGAATGTTTACAAATGGATGCTACTTCTTAACTTTGACCTTTTACCGGTGGGTTGGGTAAAATGCTAGGAATCGGGCCATATGGAACCACCGGCCATCTTGAAAATCGCGAACCAGTGATAAGGCTTATAAGGCAATAACTATTGTGTACCCTTAAAAACTATAATTTTTCCATAAAATGGTTCACTATTCTCTGCTGGTTTTACTATATAGTGGGAGACACACAGTTGATGTAAGCATTAATCCTTCCATGAAAGGGAGCCTCACATATATAAGAGAATGCATTGGCCTAACAATATTTACATTGACCTTGTAAGCTAGTTTATTCTCTTATATACATGTATACGAGGCTGTAATTATATATCATGTATATCGATCTCCCCTATACTTGGAGGTAATAAAGATATATCTCTATGCATTGGCCCATGATCTGTAATGCTGCACCAGCGCAGCTCCCATCATGAAAGGGTTAATCTGCTTCAGGGACTGTGTCAGACAGAAAATGTTCACAAGGGGAAAGGGATCATAAAAGAACCCACTGCCCCTCGAGCGGAAACCCTGGATATAGGTTTATAATACAAACAGAGTTGCTGCCTGATTTTAATGTGCCTGTCATTTGCAGAATGAGGTCCTCAGAGGGTGAATTTAGTGATGCTATCCCGCATAGCGGGCTAGCATCACTAAATTCACCCTCTGGGGATCTCATTCTGCATGGCCTCATCTGCTATGCGAGACATAGACTCAGATTGAGGTTCCCAAATGGTGAATATTGTGATGTACACCCATTGAGAACCTCGATTATGCAATGTGTCATCTGCCAATTTGGGTATATAGAGAAACTAAACTAAAAAAGAAATAGAATTTATGTGAAGAGGTTTCTATAGAAATTTGACAATAAAGAAACTTTCCAGAGAAGATGAGGCCTAAGCAGAATGAAGTCCCCAGAGGGTGAATATAGTGATGCTAGCCCGCTATGCGGGATAGCGTCACTAAATTCACCCTCTGGGGACCTCATTCTGCAAATGACAGACACACTAAACTCAGGCTAGACATAGAGTGATATGCTGACTGAAAAGAAAACTCACCACAAAGAGGTTCTGAAAAAGCAATTCGATGAACTTATAAAAACAGTATCCAATGTACAGTAAAAATCTTCCTTCAAGTAGACTTCAGTTTCAAAACTGAGCAGAGAAGATACCATTGGAACAAGCCTGCAAATAGTGTGTCTGTCATTTGCATAATGAGGTCCCCAGAGGGTGAAGTTAGTGATGCTACTAGTATCCCGCACATTTGGCTAGCATAACCAAATTCACCCTCTGGGAACCTCATTCTGCTTAGGTCACATTTTCTAGGAAGTATCTATATTATCTCAAATTGACATTGTTTTTAGTTACTTTTTCCCTTCTGGGAAGTTTCTATATCCCCTTTCTATATTCATACTCAGGGGACCTCATTCTGAAATGACAGGCACCTTATTCTTTGGCCTGATTTGTACACTGATATCAGTCTTCAAACTTCCACTTTTATATACAATGTGCACTGATATCAGCAGCCTTGAAATAGTGTGTCTGTCATTTGCAGAATGAGGTCCCCCAGAGGGTGAATTTAGTTCAACAAATTCACCCTCTGGGGACCTCATTCTGCTTACAACTCAGCAGAATGAGGTTCCCAGAGGGTGAATTTGGCGATGCTAACCTGCTATGCGGGGTAGCATCACTATATTCACCCTCTGGGGACCTCATTCTGCAAATGACAGGCACACTATTTCAAGGCTTGGATATCAGCCACCCTGGCTCGACTTTGAGCAGTGAATTCATCAATATGAACATTTAGTATCATATCTAAATGGAGGCAAAGGTAGAGTCCTAGCACATACAGTAATGCTCTAAATAATCGACTTCTTAACCACAGCAGAATTATGGGTAACTTTTCAGGATTTAGTCGGAAATATGACTTGTTGCCATTCATCGGAAAGCTCTCGGGGAGTGGCAACAAGCCATATTTCCGACTAAATCCTGAAAAGTTACCCATAATTCTGCTGTGGTTAAGAAGTCGATTACTTAGAGCATTACTGTAGTTTATACCCAGAACCAATGGCGGAATGTTATCTTGTTTGTAAATTGTATGTTAGTATTTCACCCAAAATATCCATGATGATTGTACCGCAAATGCAAGCGTTTCTGGAGACCAATGATCTATCCATTTATAGATATTCTTTAGTCTGTGGAAATAGCCTGTGCTATGCTTGAAAAAGAAGGACCTTTAGGCCACATTTTAAAATATCTTTGTTTCCCCGACTTTTTCAAGAGAATGTAGGTAGATAATCTATTATATTTTTCAAATTTAAAAGTAATCACTGGACTGGATAGGTTTAATAACGAGATTAAAAATTATCATAAATATCATCTAAATATCAATAAAAAAAAGCATATATCTCTAAAGCTACATGTTAAAGAAAAAAATTGTTCAATAAATTTTTATTATTCTATTCATGTATTTATCATCCTGATTGAAAATAAAATGAAATTACTCTGGGAAGCCAATGAATTATTTTGAGTAGGGAGTTTTTTTAGGGTAGATAGGGTCCTGGGAAACAATCAAGTCTGAGTTTAGTGCGTCTGTCATTTGCAAACTGAGGTCCTTGGAGGGTGATTTAGTGACGCTATCCCGCATAGCGGGCTAGTATCACCAAATTCACCCTCTAGGACCTCATTCTGCTTAGGCCTCAACTACTATGGGAGACCAAGGATCATGTTGAAGTTCTCCAGTTGAAATTGGTGATGTTCACCCATTAGTCACCTCAATTATGCAAATTATCTTCTGCAAATTAGGGGGATATAAAAACTGAACAGGAGAGAAAGAGTAACTAAAAACAATATCAATTTGAGACTATAGATATTTCCTAGAAGATGAGGCCTAAGCAGAATGAGGTCCCCAGAGAGTGAATTTGGTTATGCGAGACAATGTGTGGGATAGTGTCACTAAATTTACCCCTGGTGACCTCATTCTACAAATGGCACCCACTTAAACTCAGGCTTGGAAACAATGTATAATGTTATTATGGACTTAATCCTATAAGGTATGCCATAAGGCCATGGTTAATTAAGTTTATGTTTAAAGTCATCCAGGATTCTGAGAATTAAATGTGAAATGCAGTGATTGTTCATTATTAATTATTCTTGATAGGTTTCTGAAGTTACTTATAAAGTACAATGTAATTATAATATAAGGTAAATATTAACACCAATCTTGTTTACATTCATTTTATGCGAAATAAGCTTGAGTTTATGGACCAAGAGTAAACGCTCATAATTAATCAAATTATTTTCTTACAAAAAAGTCATTGATACAAAACATAAAATTAATTAACCATGCCCTAAGATGGGCATGCGATGGAATTTGGTCTTTGTCAGCGCCTTAACCAATGTCAATGCGAGGCAAATGCAAAGGAAATGAATGACTAAGCACCCGAGCACCCAATAAATAAGGCTTAGAATGAACAGCTAAATAGAACGTCCTATACCCTTCCACCAGTTTGTGAACCTTACGCAGTACACTGCCAGTATTACAGTTAACCTTCCATGACTTCCTGGAGCTTCCTGAAATTTTGCTAAAACCCTGTGCCAATGCATTCTCTAATATATGCAAGTCTCCCATAGGGAGACTCGCATATATAAGAGAATGCAGTGGCCTAACAATATTTACCTTGACCTTGTAGGCCAGTGCCTTCTCTTATATATGAGAGGCTCCCTATGGGAGACTCGCATATGTGAAAATGCACAGGCACAGGATCTTTAACCCTTTACCCAACAAACCGGCCAAAAACGCCCAAATAAAGCTTCAACAGCCTAAAATATCTTCGGTATGTCTCAATAACACCATACAAATATGGATATCATTGGAACCGGTTCATTGACCACATTGTGATGGTTACAGTTATGCCCTGTGCCAATGCATTCTCTTATATATGCGAGTCGACCATAAGTCGCCTCGCATATATAAGAGAATGCATTGGCCTAAAAAATTTTTTTTAACACTTTTTACCCTTTTTTCTTACATTCTTTAACAATTTTATAATTTTTTCTTACATTTTTTAACAATTTTTTATAATATTTTCCTACATTCTTTGACAATTTTATCATTTTTAATATGTGTTAAGCCAATGCATTCTCTTATATATACGAGGCGCCCTATGGTCGACTCGCATATATAAGAGAATGCATTGGCACAGGGCCATTCTGTTTGGTAAAGGGTTAATGCTGCACCAGGGCAGCTCCCGTCATGAAAGGGTTAATGTATAATTAAACACACTGCAAGTGATATCACTTACTTTTTAACTGTTTTGAAATTTTCTTTTCTATGTTTAGCCATTGCTGCAAAATATAAAACATGAAATAAACATGAATAAAATATAAAACAATGAGAGGTTTAAAAATACTATTAGAGTAGTTTTATCATATTAACCCAATCTATACTAAATACTCATTAACAAATAATTCAGATAATAAGTGCACATAGGTTGTTTGTTGAACTTATTATTTATTATTTTAACTTTTCCCACAAATGAATCATTCTGCTCTTGTGTTAGCTGTTTTTCTGTCTAGCGTCTACTTTTATTACTGGGCACCCCTCCAAATGAATAATAGACCATTCCAATGCATACTTTTATAACTAAATGGGAGAATCCATTTAGTATAGAAAGGGTTAAGGTGAAACACCTGGTAACATATTGTGTGTCTTGTTCTGGTGATCAAAATACATGAAATACCATACCAGGTACTTGTATACAGACTTTATACCACTCAGAAAGGCTTACTAAAGTTCAACATAATTTCCTAAAAATGATGAAGTTGGATCTCGACAGCACATAACAATCATTTTACTGCTGTGTGAAAACTGAATGCAGGTAAAAATAACGATTTGTAAAGATACATATTCCAGGAAAGCTTCCCACTCAAGATTAATGAATCTCTATCTTACCTTATGATTATTGGAGTCTCGGAAGCAGATTAATGGATCTCTCTCTTACCTTATAATTATTGGAGTCTCGGAAGCAGATTAATGAATCTCTATCTTACCTAAATAATTATTGGAGTCCTGGAAGCAGACTATCGAATCTCTTTCTTACCTTATAATTATTGGAGTCTCGGAAGCAAATAAATGAATCTTTATCTTACCTTAATAATTATTGGAGTCTTGAAAGCAGACCATCAAATCTCACACCTTATAATTATAATGAATCTCTATTTGTATACCTTATAATTACAATGTAGTGGAGTCTTGGAAGCAGATTAATGAATCTCTATCTTACCTTATAATGATTCGAGTCTCGGAAGGATAATGCAAAGTAATCTCTTTCTAAGACGTCAACGTGCTCCACAACCTTCTCAAACAAATCCCTGGCATCAGCATTTTTCTGCAAAAATATAAACAGAACAGTTTGAATCACAAGACACCTTATTGGTCACCTTCAACCCTTTCTATACTAAAGCATCATTGGTGAGTAGTTATCCTATAGGAAATGTTCAGATAATAAGTTTAACCCTTTCTATACTAAAGCATCATTGGTGAGTAGTTATCCCATAGGAAATGTTCAGATAATAAGTTTAACCCTTCCTATACTAAAGCATCATTGGTGAGTAGTTATCCTATAGGACATGTTCAGATAATAAGTTCAACAAATGACCTATCCTTTTGTTGAAATTATTATCTGAACATTTCCCACAATAAATAGGTTCCTTCTGCAAATTTATTAGAGAGTTCTTAGAGATACATGTAATGTAAGCTACCATACCGGATTCTCAGACAATATTGGGGGTACACGGAGATTTCAGACCTGGATGTCAAAGGGTCAAAAAGAGACATCCAAGCAATTCTTGAAATACTATGTCATTTGCAGAATGAGGTCCCCAGAGGGTGAATTTAGTGATGCTACATGTATCCCGCAGTGGGCTAGAGTAACCAAATTCACCCTCTGGGAACCTTATTCTGCTTAAACCTCAACTTCTATGGGAGACCAAGAATCAGATTGAAGCTCCCCAGTTGGTGATGTTCATACATTAGTCGCCTCGATTATGCAATTTATCTTCTGCAAATTAGAGAATATAGAGACTTAACAGAAGGCAAACAGTAACTAAAAACAATGTTAATTTGAGACTATCAAGTTTCAAGTTTTATTTAGCAATACCAATGAATTTGGTTTCTGCTGTAACATAAACAAACATTGATTACAAAAATACAACAAAAAGAACAATTTTTTACATGTATATGTACTAGTATGGGTTTTTTTCCTATAGATACCTCCGAGAAGATGAGGCCTTTACCCAGTTCTATATGTATACTAAATACTACATGGTGAGTAGTTTTCCCATAGGAAATGATTGTTGAACTTATTATCTAAACTTTTCCCACAAATTAATAGGATTCCTTCTACACTTTCTGTTATCTGTCGTCTGGTTTCATATCCTGAACATCCCTCCAGATAAATAATAGACTAGTCCAATATACAATATTATAACTGAGTGGGAGAATCCATTTAGTACATGTACATTATATAAAGGGTTAATATTGGAAGAATCCATTCAATAATGAAAGGGTGTTAAGTGCATTTACTCATTTAGTGCTCTTGCACCACAATCAATTGTAAAATACATGTAAGTTCATATACAGATCAGCCTGCCGAGATGGTAACAGCCCGTGGGGACTCTTTATAATGCAAGCTAGACAGGTATTTATTAAAACAAACACACACGCTCTTACAAAGATATTAATAATTTGTTAGGATTTCCCCGATTGTAACAAATGCCATCAGTGATCAAGCCTTGAAATAGTGTGCCTGTCATTTGCAGAATGAGGTCCCCAGAGGGTGAATTTAGTTATGCTACCCCGCATAGTGGGCTAGCATCACCAAATTAACCCTCTGGGAACCTCATTCTGCTGAGTTGTTAGCAGAATGAGGTCCCCAGAGGGTGAATTTGGTGATGCTAGCCCACTATGCGGGGTAGCATCACTAAATTCACCCTCTGGGGACATCATTCGGCAAATGACAGACACACTATTTCAAGGCTTGTCAGTGATGCGATGAAATGTTCTATAATTGCAATGAGTCTGACCCAGATCGGCTGCATCAAACGATGTCACCGCTATGAAATTAATGACTTATTTGCAGTAGATTATTAAAGGATTTGCATGATTGCTCAATAGGAAAGCAGTAGCTCATTGTGTGATGTTCATTATTCCGCGACACAAACTATGCTAATGATACTCAGATTATAAAGATTACATGATTAGACGATGACAGCTGATTATAACGATTACATGATTAGATGATGACAGCTGGCTGATATGAAATTATGTAAAATGTACATGTAAGATGCAGACTACATGTACGTTGAAGTAAGAAACTTCATGTTGCAACCATTGGCAGGGACATGTCTCCGTTGGGTAGGGGTGTCCAACTAGGAATTTCCCAACTACAGTCCCCTCCTCTGCTATGGAATTTTGCGACTGGTACCTCAAGCTTTCCATCTGCTGCAAATTTTCAATGACATGGTTACCTCTTGTGGTTTGAAAGTTTCGAACTATTGGGCATTTCAGTCCACAGATAAATTTTACCGAAACTGTCAATTCAGTACAATTTCAACTCATTTCTGGTCCTAAATTTCCAGACGTTAGGTTTGCCCTGATTGTGACAAATGACATCAGAGATGCACAAAATGTTCTATAATTGCAATGAGTCTGACCCAGATCGGCTACATCAAACGATGTCACCGCGATGAAATTAATGACTTATTTGCAATAGTTTATTAAAGGATTTGCATGATTGCTCAATAGGAAAGCAGTACCACGTCTGTGTTATGTTCATTAGTTCGCGACAAACTATGCTAATGTGCTCAGATTATAACAATTACATAATTAGACGATGACAGCTGCCTGATATGAATTGATATAACAGCTAGCATGTAGACTGCAGTAGATGTAGAGGAACTTCGCATTGCATCTGTACACAATCCCTTGATATTTACATACACGGCCCCTTGATACTGCAGCGCCATATTAAAGGTTATTTTATAAGTTCAGACATACTGCCCTATAAATAAGAAATCATTTGTGTAATCAGATTTTATTGATAAGAAATGTACTGCATAAGAAAATCAATATTGAAATAGTAATTCTGATTGAGCTTGGTTAGTACATGACGATCTGCTTTGCAAATGTTTTTATTGATATTTTATGACCATTTCTCACCAATATGAACTAACAGGTGAAACAAGACATAGTGTTATTGGAGCTTGATTATACCAGTATCTATTATAACTTGTCAACACTTTTTGACAGACAATTGATTTATATTTTCGCATATTCTTCATTGTATAATTATTGTTGCATGCTCTTTATTGTTCTATTTGTATGATGACGCAAACATGTTATGTCATGTGTACCGGTATATAAAGGGCATTCAATAAATGATTTGATTTTATATCTATGGAGTTTCTTTAGACTGGTGCATTAAAGTGATGTAAAACATTCCCATGGAGCCTTCTGACTCTCAATGTAAATACTCTTGCGCACAGGGACAAACCTTGAGGTTTCTAATTGATAGAAGTCACTTATGCTGAAATGGTCACTGTCGCCCCCTTTTGTTCAGTTGGGTACCCAGCTTTTTAAAATTTACAGTTGGGTACCCGGCTTTTATAAAATTTACAGTTGGGTACCCAGCTTTATGAAATCTCACACAGAACGTGATTTATTAATTATTTGATTGCCGTTTGTTTTTTTTCCAAATGAACCTGTTAAGTTTTCGATGCTTGAAATATATTAACAGCGGAAAAGAATTGTAGATCCTGCAGATCGACTACTGTACTGAAGTGTTCCCCTATCGTATTGCGATAATTGCCAACCAACCCCTGGAGCACAGAAAAGCTACAAACGTTGTCGGCCATGTTGAATTAAAGGTCAAGTGTAACATTGGCGTCACTTATCACAGTTTGTTTATTATGGAGAAGTGGACTGTTGTTATCAGCAAGAAGTCACAGTGTCTTAAGTAACTTATCTGAACATTTCCTACTAATGAATGATTCCTTCTGCACTTCTACTATCTGTCGTCTGCTTTTATTTCCTGAACATCCCTCAACCTTTCCAATGAATAATTTTATGAATGAGTGGGAGAATCCATTTAGTACAGAAAGGGTTAATAGGCGAATTAACCCTAGCACCCCCAACCAACCAACATATGCCCTCCCAATCCATAAGGTAATGAGTTACCTGCTTCCTTCACAATATATATGGGTCATTTTATTATCAGTCCATAGATCTTACAGTGGTGGTGCAATTTAATTATAGCTGGTACATGTACATGTACATGCTGTTTTATGTGTGATATGCATGTAACAATCAAATAAATAAACACCGTTAGAGATCAGTTGGATATCCATCACCCTACATGTATACCAGTACATGTATTAAAAATAAACTGAAGGCATATCTATAAAACTTAACAAGTTAACAACTCCATTCAAATTCCTCCACAAAGATACAGTCAATCATTCAAGTTGTAATGTTTAATGAGCCTGATTAAAATAATGTTCTTTTACAGTGGCACAAACACTAGTGCTTAGTGGCATGAATGATTATGCTTTAAGTTGTTAATATTGAATTACTAGTAAACCACAATCTACAGTAATGCCCTAAGTAATCGACCCCTTAACCACAGCAGAATTATGGGTAACTTATCAGGATTTAGTCGGAAATATGGCTTGTTGCCATTCATTGGAAAGCTCTCGGGGAGAGCTTTCCGATGAATGGCAACAAGCCATATTTCCGACTAAATCCTGAAAAGTTACCCATATTTCTGCTGTGGTTAAGGGGTCGATTACTTAGGGCATTACTGTAAATATAACAGGTGCATGCCTGAGTTTAGTGAGTCTGTCATTTGCAGAATGAGTCGACAGAGGATGAATTTAGTGACGTTATCCCGCATAGCGGGCTAGCATCACTAAATTCACCCTCTGGGGACCTCATTCTGCTTAGGCCTCATCTTCTCTGGAAAGTTTCTTTATTATCAAATTCTTTAGGAACTTCTTATCATAGACTTTATTTCTTTATTAGTTTAGTTTCTCTATATCCCCAAATTGGCAGACAGACAACACATTGCATAATCGAATTTCCCAATGGGTGTACCGGTACATGTAATATCGTCCATTTTGTTATTACACCTCTGTGCTAAAAACCACTAGGATCCGAACCGAACAGGGAGAAGTGACTCCTCCCAATTTAACCCTTTGAGTGCCAGGTCCGATTTTTGTATCGACCCATATACCCTGTGCCAATGCATTCTCTTATATATGCGAGTCGACCATAGGTCGCCTCGCATATATAAGAGAATGCATTGGCTTAACCCAAAACAAATTTTTTTTTTTTAAATTATTTTTTTTTTTTTTTTTTTAGGGCACTCTACAGACCATAAATTAGGGCCGATGAGATCGGCCCCTGGCACTAAAAGGGTTAAAACCCCTTGGCTGGCCCTGACTATTAGCATCTCAAATCACATTCCTCCACAAAGATACAGTCAATCATCCAAGGTGCAATTTTGAATGGGCTTGATTAAAATAATTTTCTTTATATACCCTATGACAAACCCATGTGCTTGGTGGCGTGAATGATTATGATTTAATTTTGAAGTAAATCACCATCTAAATATACCCTGGATACATATACCCCGATCAGAATGATAATCAGCCAGTCTGGCGGATGTATGACCGCCCCGAGGCTCGGTTAGATATGCAAACATTCAATGTTAGAGGCTGAATACCAATCTATCAAACAAACATACACAAATATTGGTGCATTACAGCAAAATATTATTCAGAATTACAGTGTAGATGAGGGCTCTAAATGTTCAGACATACACAAATATTGGTGCATTACAGCAAAATGTTATTCAGAATTACAGTGTAGATGAGGGCTCTAAATGTTCAGACATACACAAATATTGGTGCATTACAGCAAAATGTTATTCAGAATTACAGTGTAGATGAGGGCTCTAAATGTTCAGACATACCGGTATCTACTTGTCACAGGGGACATACACAAATATTGGTGCATTACAGCAAAATGTTATTCAGAATTACAGTGTAGATGAGGGCTCTAAATGTTCAGACATACCGGTATCTACTTGTCACAGGGGACATACACAAATATTGGTGCATTACAGCAAAATGTTATTCAGAATTACAGTGTAGATCAGGGCTCTAAATGTTCTGACATACTGGTATCTACTTGTCACAGGGGACATGCAGAATTATTTTCTTCCTGTCACCTCAGAATTTTGACTGCACACTACAATGGTGTATGTTGTTCAGAATTGCAATGTAGATGAATCAAGCAAAATCATCCAGTATCCCGTCCCAAAAAAATATTTTATTACACACGTCCTAGAATTACAGTGGACTGCTGCACCATATTTACAAATCTGTATGCCCTATATGTTCCATATGCATTCCATTGATGACACCATATGCCGTAAATGACAAAACAAGAATAATCCTTGTAAGTCTTGTTTTTTTTAACGACACTGGCATCTTTATTGATTGTTTAACCCTTTCATGACTGGAGCTTTGTGAAATTTTGCAAAAACCCTGTGCCAATGAATTCTCTTATACATGTATATGCGAGTCGCCCATAGGGAGCATCGCATATCTAAGAGAGTACATTGGCCTAAACAAAATTGACCTAACAATATTTACCTTGACCTTGTAAGCCAGTGCATTATCTTATATATGCGCGGCTCCCTACTGGAGACATGGGAGACTCGCATATATAAGATAATTCACTAGCACGGGTCTCTAATGCTACACCAGCGCAGCCCCCATCATGAAAGGGATAAAAACTTTTAAGCAGTGGTGGTGGAATGGTTGACAAACATAGAGTAATGCCCTAAATAATCGACTTATTTATGGGTAATTTTTCAGGATTTAGTCGGAAATATGGCTTGTTGCCATTCATCGGAAAGCTCTCACTTAGAGCATAGGGCATTACTGTAGGGAAACAGACCCAAAAATCAGATAAACAAAGAATGATTGAGATCCAACATTTGGTGGTTGAGATATCTGCCCGGAAGGACGGATCTAATGATACTAGTATGTATTACGAGGCAAACTATTTGCCACATTCTCAGATAAATGTAATTCTCTTTAGCACAAAGCGAGGTCCAACTTCTTGGTCATGATTCCCGCTCACTCGTACAATCTAATTGCACAAGCATATGGCAAACCAAGCTGTTCCGTAAACAAAGTAAATATCGGACACACTGATAAGTAAAGCTGTGTGTACAATAGCCCCAATGAGGAGGGATAAGCGTCCACTTCATAGATTAGTAATCATCATGTGGCAAGTTATGAGTAATTTTATCAAACAAATTATCTCTACCCCCTACTGATACAGAAGGGTAGCGGGGTAACGTCACAAGAGCTATACTCTGACCTTCACCACAAATTGGCATTCACGTTATATTCAACTAATTGACGGATCTCTTTCGGGTGGTTTTTAAGACACCAAAGTGGGCGGAACATCTTGATATATAAGTGAAATTGCACATACGGGTGGGTGGAGTCGATTTGTGAGTTTGCGCGCTATACGAGTATACCGTTAACTGATGTCAAGATCAGAGTATAGCTCTTGCGACGGTACCCCCGCTTCCATGCAGAAGGGTCACGTTATTACGTTTTCAACTTTTCGAGGAACAAAAACAAGGACCAGTCTATCGTGTGATAATTGACAACTGTCTAAATTTATAGTTCCTGGAAGTAAATGTACATTTCAATGAATGATTTTTGTTTCAAAGTTGATATAACTGCATAGTGAATGGAAATTGCTATCTAGATGTCATCTGGCATTGTCTGTCTATTTGCGTGCACTAAATGTACTAGTATCTTGTTGAATAGACTGGTAACTTGTTGACAGCTGCAAAAATCGGAAAACGTAGTAACCTGACCGCTCCAGCCCTACTGATATACTAGTAGAAAGCCAACGTATGTGGATTCAGAAAATTTGTATTGATAGCCACAGAATTGCTGAGTGTAACAAAGTGTTACCATGAGTGATATTGTGGTTTTAACCACAACCTCATACTGATAATATTAACAAATGGTTAAACTTTAAAGAGATGTGAATCACTCTTCTGGGGTCTTCAGATGATCAAAGCTAAAACTTTTACTCAAAATAATCATTTCCACCAATGTTGCATACATGTACCTACATGTACGATTATTAACCATTTCTATACTAAATGGATTCTCCCACATTCAGTCATAAAAGTATACATTTGAAGGGTCTGTTTAATATTCAAACGGAGGGAAGTTAAGGAAATATTAGCAGACAGACAATAGAAAGTGCAGAAGGAATCCAATTCATTGGTAGGATATTTTCAGATAATTTAGATAATAAGTTCAAATGTACTCTGTGTAATATATGGAATAAATAATAGTATGAAATTTACCTCAATATCGACCTCCCATCGTGTGCCGTCAAGCAACAGAACCGTACATGTGACAGTACGGCCGCCTCTGGCTTTCTGCTTTGGTGAGGCTTTTGTATCCTTCTGTGGTTTCACCTCACCCATTGACTTAGATTTGATGTTGTTGTTTGTTTTCTACAAGGAAAAAGAACCCTACAATTATTAACAAGTTCAATTTAAATAGAACATAGCACATGTTCATGTAATAGTACCCTGGGTCTCTTGTACTCTTGACTCTTCGGAGTCCAAATAAGCAGCTGTTGTGGAATATACAGTACCGGTACTAAAAGTAATAGAAAGTACATATACAGGTACATATTTCTCAAATTCTTATAAATGACTAACCAATACCGGCACATGTATATGGCCTATGATGAGAATCATGCACATTTATTCCTTTATGCTAGGTATAATTGACACATCCCATGATCCTAAAATGTGACAACAATCCATGATGTGAACTTCAGGAAATCTGTAGTTTTCATATGAACGGGGTACATTGTACAAGTATCTCGTCCAGTCAGGTTTGTACTTGTACACATGTATGTTCAGTACATAACACATCAATAATGTATGTACACTACATCTTCATAATTGGCTACGGCAATCAGCATTGCCGAAGCAATTTGCTGAAGCAAACTGGGCCATGGCATACTATTGCCGTAGCGGATTGTCGAAGCCAAACAATCTGAATTAAGAGGGCTGACACTATAATCATAATGTAGTCTACTGCTTCATTAATAGTTGATATACAATGTAAGCGAGAGATTTTATTTTGCATACATCGTACAATAAGCTGGAAAAGATTTGATCCCTGAAAACTATTTTCTATGCAGTAAAATTCACAATTGGTCGCGAATGGTTGTGCATTATAATCATTAATGATATGCAATTATGTTTATATTGTAAATGCATCATCTGATATACCGTACCTGTCCTATAATTGCATTTTTATACCCTTTTTAATACCTATATTTGCCCAGACACTGTAATTGCTCATACCTACTGGTATCACTCATGTAAAAAATATCAATAGAGTACATTATCCCCCAAGATTTAGCCGCGTAGCAATTGATCCATGTCCAGTTTACTGTATAATGAGAGTCCTTACACTTTTCTCGGAACATCCTTTATATATGTGTTGATTCAATTACAACTTACTTTCGAAAGCTACGATACTAGTAGTAGAAATTTCAATCAAATTACTGGTAGTATATTAACATGACAGATGACAACAATACTAAACAAGTACAGTAGTACATGTATGTTCTACACCCAAATCACTTACCAGTATTGGATTACTGGTAGAATACATGTACATGTACTAGCAGATACAGGTAACTGAACTTATACTGGTAAGTACCCTGCTTGACAAAACAAGTGTCCACCTAACCGCGGTGCAGTTAGCGTTGCCACCGTGGCTGAAATGCAACTACACCGCGGCTCCACCGGCTAACTACAGTTGGGCCGCGGTGTACTTGCCGTTCGGCCATGGTGTAATTGCCGCGGTGTACGTTCATTAAACTGAAAAAAGACGATACTAACCAGAAATCTAACCACGGTGTACATGCCGTTCGGCTGCGGTGTAGTTGCCTTTCGGCCGCAGTGTACTTGCTGTTGGGCCACGGTGTACTTGCCGTTCGGCCGCGGTGCTCAACTGCAGTTACAAACTCTGACACCGCGGGCCGAACGGCAAATACACCGCGGTGCCAATGGACACTTGTTTTGTCCAGCGGGGTACATGTACATGTAGTACATGTACAATCCCCTGCTCCGATACTGTTCTAGAGTTTGTTCTTGTAATTTATCTTGAAGCAGTCAATGCGCATGCCAAGTCTTAGTCAGGTCTGACATACATTTCCTGAATTCAACTAAATATTACTAGTTGAATATGGATATTACCGTTTTGCGAAAATGATAAAAGAGGGATGATCCAGGATGATCCCAAATCCTATTCACTAAAACGATTCAAATTCAGTGCTGTTTGTTTTTTGTGATGAAATAACATGTCTCTATCCATGAGAATGATAAATCATTACCTATGGCACACGATAAGGATGTCAATTTAACAGTCATGATTTTTTATGCCTAACTTATTCAGACTCATTCATATACATGTAGTACATGTATACACAATTATTGAATACATTTAATGTTTACTAATATGTATAACAATGAGCAATCAGGGACAACATAACCAAGATGGTTGTCTACCTGCCGTCGCAGTTTGCACTAAAAATAAGGCACATGATATGAACATGTACCTATACAGACCTATAGCTATCCAAATTATGCAACGTGTAACCAGTTACTGATGGATCATAAAATACTAGTCAGATAAATATCCAGACTCCATCTCATTTATATCAACTGGTCGATTTATAATTGATTAGAATGAGACTGTGCTTTAGTCAAACTGAAAATTCTAACGGTAGGCCATCTGGAACCAACCTCATCCAGTGCAAAAACTCCAATAATGTGACAATGATTTGGATAAAATGGATACTCGAAAATATTCAACTAATCAGGGGTCAGTTTCGGTGGAATAGGGATAAGATTCAGTGTCGACACCAAATCATACCACCAATATCAACATGAAATATTCGCAGGGCCCTAGTAGTACTACTACTAGTACTACATGTAGTAGGCTAGATATTTCAAGATTATGGTAACATCAACATTAGAAGTTTTTGTTTGCAGAGGAAAAACTAACATATTAATTGGTCTGGCCTAGAGAATTGGAATGTTGCCTGGCTATGTATGGCCTGGGACTTCATGTTCAGCTGAATCAGCAAATGAACATTTTAAAACTTTCATAACTTCTCCATAAATTTGTTTTATTGTTATACCGTGTACCAAATTGACCACACATTTGAAACAACCTGAATAGTAACTATCTAAACATGATAATGTCAATATCGCCACCCATAGAATTAGATAAGTTATAATTTAGATAACATCGAGATCTTATTCTTAGAATTTAGAAATGACAGTGCATGACACTGACAGGTGCGCGAAATTGGGCGTTATGTCTGGGAAAGAAACCGGCTATTTTCAAACAAAATATCTTATAAACAAAACACTTAACAAACAGGACGATATTTGGTTATCACAAGAGAGCATTCGCTGCTGTAATTTCATTGATTAGGATGCATGTACCTCTACAAAAACATCATCACTGAGGCGATTGATAAATGACAAACAACAAATTAAAACGGCCGCCGCCATATGCAAATCAAAATAAAATGTGGGTCACGTCGTTTCTCACCGTATAAAGCCGGTTTCTGCTACATCAAATGCGTCAATCGGATGACAAGTTATTGAAATAATATCACAGATGCTAACGAAATATCCAGAGCATTTTGCAGGAAACAAACATTCGTAAAATCAAGCCGACAAACGGGGGAATCCCTCTATGAATTTGTACACAAATACGCCAACATTATGACATCACCGATAATCTCAATACCCAGAATTCCATTGGTTACAGGTCACGCTGTGACCTTTCTCGTGTCGTGCACTTGTTAGGCTGTTTTAACCCCACGCGGCGACAACGATTTCGGTTTTAATTATATAAGTTAATAAACGAATGAACGTAGGGTTTAATTATCTAAGTTAATAAACGAATGAATGCAGCTAAGTACTGATAGTTTAATAATCTTTGTAGATTTGTGATTAGAAGCAAGTGATGTGCTTACAAACGCGTTTCTGATAAATTGCCGTAGTACAGACTATTAAAGAGGTGACGCGACAGGTTTGAAATTTGGAACATAATCAATATATAGGTCCTATATAGTGACTCTGGTCGAACTTATAGATTAGTTGTTTTTTATCACATCTAGGCTAATGTTATTCAATTCATTAATTTCTCACTCCATAATAAAGGTATGGAGATAATTATATGTGTACAATATTTACATATATACATGTGGTCATATTGCCATGCTCTATTTTTCTATCATTTAATGATAATAATTAAATATATAAAAATTTTAAGTTCCAAATCCTTGATGTGAAAACAACATTTATTCCCCACAATAAAGATAATATTTCAAAACGTGATGGTCATTTTCAAGAACATATGGTGAATGTGGGGCCAGTACATGTGCATATATGATGCATCAATGGTTGATTTTTTTTTACTCCCCTTGCCGGGGGAAAATTCAAATAGTTATGCTCTTTTTTTTGCATCTGGCATTTTCGGGGACACACCTCTCCCAAACCTGCAAGCAAATATTTGTTTATTTTCAATTTTATTTTCAACGACCCAGAACGACCCCCTAAATTTCAATATTTGTTGTCTAGAACCATACCAGTCATATGACTCTGGACAAATACAGTAACACATCAGAAGCTGATAGGTGCACATAAACCCCAAGTATAAGGTATATGCATCCAATTTTACAACGAGAGGCCGATCACGATCGGCAGATGTTAACCCATCCCTTGGCGATGATTTTGAACCGATTTAAACAAATTTGGTGTGGTGATTCGGGGTACCATTGGCAGAGTTATAATGATGTTAGTTTTTCAAATTTTTTTTGGACACATTGGGAACCATTTTATCAACTTGTATCATAATCATCAATATCTAAATGAAAACAAATGAAAGAGTCAATGACATTTTTTTTATTATTATTATAAAAGTAAAAAAAAAAAATAATTCTTTCAAAAAAGGGTCATAACTCCTTTAAAATAAATCGGATCAAACCCATATTCAACTCACTCAGTATTTTGGGGTGTGAAACTCACATACCAAATTTGGTTCCAATCAGATAAAAAATGTTTGAGTTATGGCAATGTGTTAATTCTGAGTGGAAAAAGGGCCATAACTCTGTAACAAAATCTCGGATCAAATCCAAATTCAAACTCGATATGTATTTTGGGCTGAGAAACCCATATACAAAATTTGGTTCCGATCGGATAGAAAATGTTTGAGTTATCGCATTATGTACTCACATACCAAATTTACATACATCTCAATTCTATTAAGTATCAGGAATGTTGAGAAGGGTTCATTTTAACTACAAAAGTCCATACTGTACAATCGAATGGGATATAATAGGAGAATGACTACATGAAAAATATACAAAAGCATAAAATTGATGACCAGGGTTAACAATTTTAACTCTATAAAATTAGGGGACTGTATGTCACTTGAACAATGCATTGATAGGCAGCCTAAATCTGACAAAGAGCTGCCTGGGAGTCCTGAGCCAACAGGGTCCACACACTATGGAAATGCAATAAACAGATGTCTAGCAGCAGTGAGTATCAGATTTCATTATCAATAATAGAGTTTAACTCTAGTCTCTTTCTCACAGATACCACAGTTAATTATAAGCTGCTTCTGGTTATATGTTGCAAGCAAATATCAAATCTGTTCAATTCTAAGTTAAAACAGGGCCATAACTCTGGTATAAAAAACAGGATCTGACCCATATTCAAACTCGATCTGTATTTTGAGTTGACAAACTCACATACCAAATATGGTTCCTATCAGATGAAAACTAGTAGATTTATTGAAGCATGCATTAATTCTATGTCAAAGGGCCATAACTCCATTAAAAATAATCTGATCAAACCCATATTCGAACTCGAACTGTATGTTAGGTGGAGAAACTGACATACCAAATTTGGTTCTGATCAGTTCTGATCAGATCATTTTTTTTTAGTTATCATAGAATTCGTGAATTCTAAGTCGAAAAAGGGCCATAACTCCGTAAATAAAACTCCGATCAAATCCATATTCGAACTCGATCTGTATTTTGGGCCAAGAAACTTACATACTAAATTTGTTTCCGATCAGATAGATAATATTTCAGTTATCGCACCATGCGTAAAGTGTCTACAGACAGACAGACAGACAGACAGACAGACAGACAGACAGACAGACAGACGGACGGACGGACGGACGGACTAACGACGAGTGGTCAATCCGGGCAACGACACTATGTTTACCATACTATGGTATGGGTAAACATAAAAACAAATTATTCATATCCCCTGCATTTCCAGTGAGATATAATTTCCTCTGCAGGCTATTACATGAACCGCACATGTGTTTTGGCTCTTTGGCTGTAATACATTTTAAGCTGATAATATCTCAGGACAGTGAACTCAATCTTTACTTTCGAGTCACTGTTGACATTTTGAAGACATATCCAAGACATATCAGTTGTTAAGCTCCAATTCAACTGGAGTTGACATATTTTGAAAATAAATAAAAGAGAGGATATTTACCAGGCTGTAATTGAATTTAATATTTTATAAATTGCTGATATCTGCAAACCTAGGTCATTAAGCAGGATACACAAAATTCCATAATTTCTAACCATTTCCTGATTAGTCGGAAAACAAACCCTTTATCTAGCATTATTCCATACCACATTTGTCAGTCTACTGGTGCAACTTCTATTATACAGTCGTCAAAAGCTCTTCAGAGCTTGTGTTTGTAATATGTTTATACCTCCGACTTTTAAATAAAATTTATCTTGTCTTTAAATAAAATTTATCTTTATACTAAATCATAAATGACAAACAGTCACTATGCCAGATTTGCATGGATACTTTAGGTGTTGTGAGATAGAGAGTAACAGATCATCTGAGTTTATAGACATGCAATAATTCACTGATTTGCTTGATGCACTGATGACAATTATTTTCTAGCCATTGTTATCAGAAATATGTAATTTTACGACCAAAAACGTGTTTGGGGAGGGGTACCACAAATCAAGTAAAACCGTTCAAAATTTCTGTTAACTACTTTCCACATATGCTTGTCAGATAACTACTACATCATATGGATTAAATATTTCGGCATTATTGCAATATTCGTTAGAATGATAATGTTTGAAATGATATATTTCGGTGAAAAAGAGCGATTTTTCAGCAAAAAATAAATGTTTCGGTTCTAAATGGCAGGAAAATCCATATTAACCAAAACTATTTTCCTATCAATTAGAGATAAGGTATGATGTAGTAATTTTAACACCAACAATGTTGGCAAATATGTTAGGACTTAGCCACAGGGGCCAGTGCTCGCCTTACCAAAATCGTTTATTTCTGGAAAATAACACTGGTGGCTATCGTTCATCGTCGATCTGACAATAGCCACAACCGATTCCGTTATTTTTTTACTATCATTTCCGTGAACAATGTATATTTCTCCTTTAAAAAAAGTTGGTTTCAACTTGTTCTACCGTATAGGGAACCCGACCGCTTTTGGCGTTTGGTCGCTGCAATAGTGATAGCCACATTAATGTTTGAGGGTGTTGCTCGCTCTTTTCCATGCACACAATGATCTAGGCTTAAAGGGGTACTGTACGCCATTTTCATTAAATTTCCGGTGACAACAACGATCTAATATCGATAATATATAGAAACATAAGTAATTTGAGTCGAAGATGTATTCTGTAAACGCTCAGGTTAATAGGCTATCTTAAAATTTAATAATTTAAAAGTTAATATATATATATATAGTTTATTTAATTCAGGCTCAAATGGCCCATATGATAGAGATATCAATTATATGTAATACAGAATTTCTTTCCAATGTTTGAAAAGATAAGATTCATAAAATAAATCGGAATTAATGATTGCATGCAAAATTGTATTTTCAGATTCAGTCACACGTTCTCTCAGACCATACACACTCTTTCTTATCAACATAGGAACAGAACTCACAACATCCCTGGCATACATCCCACTTGCGCTACATCTCCATTCATACCCCATAAACTTCCTATAGGCATTGTTATAACATACAATTAATTTGCGGTAACTGCAATAATTTGATATAAATTGAATTTATGACTGGAGCCATAAAATGGCGTCAATTAAATTACGAATTACCGTAATCAAAAATAGTAATTGAGGGATACTGGATTTTTAAACCGATCGCACACACGATTGCTTAAAATATTATGATGATACGGGGAGAACACTCAAGCCACTCACTGACTAGTGACGATACAATAACTTAAATGATTATATGGGACTAGTATGCATATAATATAACTTTTATTTGATTCATTTGGTTGAAAACTTTACAAAAATTACTCGACAACGACAATTTGTATTTTTGCATTCCGGTAAATTTGTCATCCGTAACATGACTTCGTACTCAACAGACTTCCAAATATTAATGGAAAAATTGTTACCTTATTCTCCGACTCGGAGACTATAGAAACCAACAACAACATGTGGCGTACAGTACCCCTTTAAAGGTCTTATAGTTACACCAGGACAATTAATTAAATTTATTTCAGTTTTACTACATTTATCGAAGCTTCTTTCCGAGGGTGTCGGGAAGGAAGTTTTTCACCTCACCATCAAATATGCAACATGCCATAGCTTAATGTCATCTCCACTGAGGCCCATATATGAGGTCCCAGTAACATACACATCCATGGCGTTTTTTTCTTCTTCAGTTATAATATGTTTTAAACTGTTAAAAATGTCAAATATGGGCACAAAAGATCTTTAGTTCAAAATATGCATAAGGTTGTAAAAAATGTGTTTTGCCTCTCGGACCACCCACCCACCGGCATACCTTCCTGCAAATTTGTTATTACCCCCTCCCCCTACTTTTGCCACATATTTTGATTTGTGTGACTTAGATGAGATCATATAGAGCTTCACATTCTGGCGCCAACATGGAATCGTTTTCAGGGGATTTTATTGAACGATGATGTAATGTTACAGCAACCAGCCAATATATAGTTGCATATTTGTTTTCTAAAATAGCAATGCTTATGTGATATGTTCAGCTGAAAGGCTGGTGCGGGCTATATAGTCAAGCCAGGAGCGTGGTCAGAGAGACTCCGTTGTGTTCTGTTAACCGCACCCTCCTGAACCAAACCAAACTTCCCAAGTTAGGAACATTCCATTTGCAACACACCTGAGATGGTCACAATTTTCAAACCGGCACTACAATCTTTCCAATTGTTTGAACTGTCCAACGTGACACCCTATATATATAGAGAGTTGAACTTTTGTTCAATTAACATGTGTATAATGACCATTTCTGCCCAAATAATTTGACAAATTAAGTAGGAAAATAGATGACTTTTGTTTAAAAAGTTAACAATAATACTAGTTGGTAAATCAATATGGGAAATTTTTTAACATTTATTGGTATAATGTCCATGCACTGACTCCAATCAGGCATAAAATTTCCACCTGTTGAAACTTTAGACGAAAGTCCATGGGTCTATGTTATCAACTTTGATTCCGATATAACAAATGCTATGGCAGTATTTCAAGGCACTTCGTGGAACGAGATCATTGTGACGATGAGATATATAACTTGATGTGTCGACATATAAATAATACAAGCCATGCATAGTTTGGGGTTATTATATTGTTTCCAGGGCGACCTATACAAACATATATCTGACCTTTATAATGTCTATCCCTGAAGACATTCCAATGATTTCGAAACAATTAGCGAGATGTGTTTTACAATCTGAACGATTTGGGAATTACCTAGTGGCTACAATATTAAAAGCAAGCTAAACAATTAGTGTCAGTGGGTTGTTAGCAGAGATTATCTATCGATCGAAAGACAATTTGTTCAGGCAATTGAGAGCTAATAAAACTGAAGATCAAATTACAACACAGAGAAACATCCGAAGAAGCTTGTGTTATAATGCGATTCATATACAAAATTCGGAGAACAGAAAAGAAAAGAATTAAAGGTACTCAACCCGTAAAGAGGGTCCCCATCTCAACAGATTCCAACAACAACAATCCGATCAGAGGGTCCTATATTACTATTTCTTTGGCTTTGGGGGTAAAAAATATTTGATTCGAGTCGAGGAACCCATCAAACAAAGCTCAGAGTTATTAGATATTGATTTTTGAAAATTCTTATGTTCTCGAGATGAGTACTTATAACTGCCGTCAATTTGGTAACATGCTCGAGATTTTACGCCAAAATTCTATTCAAACAGACAAGGATGGATAACTCTATAATCAAGTGGTAATAATTGACTACGTACTGGGCCAGAAAGAATTCCCGATAATGAAAAATAATAGATTTCTAAAATCGATATCTAACAAATCTGAGCTTTGATGGGTGACTTCCTCGACTCGAATCAAATATTTTTGACCCCCGAAGCCATTGAAATAGTAATTGAGAGGAGTTTTATCGGGTTGAGTACCTTTAAATGATGAAAAAGAACTAAAAGAGGTGAAATTCGAAGTCAGTGTTTCCTGACACCCCAGCCCCCCTGCTTGTAACCCCTCCGTTGCCCCTGCCCTCACCGGCGCTGCTCTTATTAGTTGTCCCAAAATACACGCCTGATTTACGCAGTCAGGGTGGGTTGGGGGGGGGGGGGGGGGGTTACAAGCACATGTGGCACAAATACACACACGCGCAAACAAGACCCTCTATACATAGCTACTATATATATAGGTACAACTGAACCTTTCCCACGAACTCGCCTTTTATCTAGCTTCAAACAAGCATGAAGCACGTGTTTTAAAACATTTTAAACAGTGAATTATGCATTGTATAGGAGGCACGTAGGCCTTTGATAAGTGCATAAGCTTTGAAGTTTTGATTTTTAAGTTACATGCATGCTAACAACTATTATCTATGCACACTGCACATTCATATCTTGTGCAACAAAGAGCAAACCACCACGATACTATATGGAAGATTACAATGATAAGTTGTTTATTAGGCGACAGCATAATGACATGCACAATAATATACACAGGGACGCTTTCAGACGGTCATAACATTATGCAGTGATACTAGTTTGACGATAAACAAATTCACATCTAAATAAAAAAAAGGCCATGTATACAGCGATATATATTGGACAGGTTTAGATTTAGAATGTCTAATTCCTAGTGTCGGGTGCTGTCAGCTTTACCAACGGTCATATGTGACCCGCCATATCAAATCCAGTCGTAAGTCGCGATTTTTTTACCCTGTGCAAATGCATTCTCTTATATATGCGAGTCGACCATAGGTCGCCTCGCATATATAAGAGAATGCATTGGCCTAACATTTTTTTATAATTTTTTTTTAAATAAATGTTTCTTACATTTTTTAGGACATAAAATAAAAAACATCCATTACCCTGCAGGGAGCCCCACACATATATATATAGAAGCATACAGAAGAGTGTCGTCTGCTCATGTTTGTCTGGGGCTCTGTATGGGTAAAATTATAAAATTGTTAAAGAATACAAGAAAAAGTTATTAAAATTGTAAAAAATTGTTAGGCCAATGCATTCTCTTATATATGCGAGGCGATCTATGGTCGACTCGCATATATAAGAGAATGCATTGGCACAGGGTAAACAAAAATCCCGACTTACGACTGGATTTGATATGGCGGGTCACATATACATGATGCATGTGATCGCCATGCAGATCATGTTTATCCATATAGATGATCAAATGGGAATCAAACAATTATAACTACACGTCAATGTGTCCAGTTATTCGAAGATTAAATTTTAACAAACTAATCTTCAGCAAATTGGGTTTATCTAGTTCATTTCAGACATTACATATTTAGAGTCTGGGGTGCAGATATTTAATAAAATTGTGATAATTATAGCTCGTCTGACGCCTATACTTCTGAATCATAACCCAAAATCATATCCAGGGGTCGGTATACTATATAAAACTTCTATGCATGTGTAAATTATAAGAGGGTAAAATAAATGTCAGTGATTTATAAGCCTAGATACCAGAATCATGTTTTGACACAACCTCCCATATACCCTGTATATATATATGATCTTGTTTCGTTTTCTTCGCCATTTCGTTAAATATGATTAACATGATTGTTAACCGAGAGAGTGGCAAGGAAGTTTTTATAACTTGTCCCCAATTCATTATGCATGTATCATGCTTAATTTACAAATAAAATATGTATCAAAAAGACCAAAAAAAAATAAGCCGAGGCCGATTCTATTGATATTGTGCTAAGATAAAAAATAAATAATACTAATTAGAATTCCATCATAAGAAATAAGAAACCCCATGCGACGTGTTTAGTATATAATGCACGTGTATAAGTTTAATATAATATATTGACCCCAGGGCAGGTGAAATTTTGCTTGACGATATCATATCCGCTGTGAATAATTTGTCAGTCTTGAACTGTCACCTCCACATATCCATGCGAGTGAGCCTTAACTTTGATGGACATATTTATGTGGTGATTGTTGTTGTTTGATGGCTATATAGTTTCGCGTGATGACAAGATACATGCCATCAATGTCAAGATCCTTATTCGCGATATCTAAGATAACAAAGGCCACGGGACATAAGTGCATTATGATTTATGGTTTTTGTCTCCACCAACAAGCTTCTTGAAATTGTTTGAAATAATCCCTATCACTCATTCGAAGACGCTATATATTTTTTTTATCCCATTGGCAACTGAGTACTCGCTGATATTGCCCGATTAAGTGACTCCCATTGAATCATTTGCAGGGACAATCAGCCAATTAGTTAAACAATCACACACAGCTCTTTTCTTTAAAGTTTTGAACATATCAGCTGAACATTACCATAAATGAATCATTGACGTTTCTTTGGCTGTCGTCAGCTTATAGTAATGATGTAACCGTGAACGAAGAATGGATCTATTTGGGATTATTGGTATATGCAAACATTCCCAGCTCATCACAAAGTACTTACACATTAAGTAACCAAAATGTGCATATTTGCAGAGTCATTCAAGGTCGATTTTTGTTTTGTTTTTCTTTTAGTTTTTTTTAGTTTAAATTCATTTTGGAACCCCATGTTATATGAGCACTATACCTATATATCATTGCGATCAACGATTTGTGTGAATACAAGTAAACAGAAAATGCAAATGGTATTGGGTCGTTGTGGATTGGACCATGCTGTATGAACAATGTTGCACAATATTATATGCATGGTCGTTGTTGATTGGACTATGTTGTATGAACAACGTTGCACACTTGTAAAACTATAAGCCAACTTGTACACGTATGCAAACAACAGTCATGCATGACAATTGACATTCTCAAAAAGGGCATGCATACAACATTCCATGATAGGCCGACATAAAAAGACACATTGCAGTGCAGTCACTACATATGAGCATGATTGCAATTTTCCAATAAATTATAGGTTGTTGTACATTGAGACACGTATATAACATGACCGCAGCGTTATCAGCATGAGAACGTCCTCGATTGCACTCCAGATTAAAGTCTCCATTGTTTGGTCTGTTTACCGAGGGTCTGTCAATATTTATATGAACATGCGCACGCAGGGTCATGGCCACGGGGCACGTGGAGGCAATCACGTTAATTAATATAGTGACTGAATCAGGGAATAAGTGAACTATACAGATGTCATTATTACTCAGTAAAATGTGAATATACGACCCCTGTGGATTTGAACTATATATAGGAGAAGCAATAATTACTTCAAGAATAGAACCTTATTGGATTCTGCATATCAAGGGAAATCTCAATATCAAGATTGCATACTCTGCGAACCTATATATATCCAGCCATTGGCAGAAAACGACCTTTCACAATGGGATTTCGTTTCAAACGACAAGCTCGGTATGATGTCCGATATCACTGTCAGGTACACAAGTATATATCTAGCACCAACGAGAATAATGTTTCAATACTCAATCGAACAGGATTCAAAGAACAATGCAGCGATAATCTGAGCAGCTTATATTTGACGCCAAAATGCATTATATAGCTAGTCATTTTACTTTAAACAATAAGCGTTGCATGGCAGAGAATTGAGAACGATGAAAATAAAAGGAGAACTCGTTTTCTGTCTATGAATTGACCTCAGTTGACATGGAGACATATTTGCATGCATATGATGTGAATAATTTTATATAATCAACATTTCATTGAACGTTACAATCTTCAAGTGCATGGGCATATATGTCTTGAAGACTATAATGAGTTTGATGTATACATCCGTTCAACCATTTCTTCACCGAACGGATTCTCCCATCTTGTTATAAAAGTATACATTGGAATGGTCTATTATTCATCAGGAGTGTTGTTCAGTAATTATGAGAAGACGACATGCATATGGACAGATGATACAAGTGCAGACGGATTCCTATTCATTGGAAGGAAATTATAAGATAATAAGTTCAACAAACGGCCTATGGTCTTTGTTGTACTTATTAGCTGAAGTTTTCCTACGGGAACTACTCGTCAATGAGTATTTAGTATATGAGAAAGGATTAAAACGCTTCAATTATAAGAACACCAAAATTCTGCATAATATGCATTTAAGTCCTTCAACAAAACGACTGCATCACGCCAATCGACTGATGCGCGGGAAATTGGCGAAATTAATTGCAAATGGAAATGTTCACAATCCAAAGCAAACTAGATTGAATGGTGTGCAATCAGATAAGTGCAGACTGTATATATAAAACGTCGCGCGCCAACAACGACAACGCCCGTGAAATAAAACATCCAAATCTGTCGTTATATTTGCTATTCACGCAACGTGCTCGTTATCACACAATGGCAGCTACAGCCGTCCAATATAACATCGGAGAGTTAAGTTCAAACAAACCGACATTATAATCTCACAAACAACAAGCGACCCGCGGCCTCTCGTTCTGCATGTGTTCGACATAAGCCTCTCGTTGCAATTTGGGTTCCCCCGCCTTTTGGATAAAATTTAAACATCACTATATATTGGACATACATTTTGCAATAAAATTATTATAGAAATGAATATATAAACTACTAGCTGAAACAGGCTTCATTCATTCGGGAGCCTTTATTCCGCGTCGGTGATTTCATCCACCCAACATGTAGACTGGACCAGAGTTGTATATACACGTAACAACGTACATACGCTTATAACGTATACAAATACCATCACATATGCCATCGGCCCGTGGGATTTGTAAGAGTGCCTGCCGTCTAAACTTACTACGTATAATTATGTAGAGCGATCCTATATAATATAGACACGGGTACACGGCTCTTAGATAAGATAAGATAAGATAAGTTTAATTAGCAAAAAACATCCTTATAAGGACAGTATGCATACCTACTAACATATAATTATACATTGTGTATATTGAACAGTATAATAAATGATATTAATATAAGGTCAAGCTGAATGTGCAATCGATCATCTATTCTGTATTGGTTCATTGGTTTATGATACGATGCTCATCACGTGCGGAGAATAATCTTCGGATCATATGACAAATTGAAGTGCATGTATTTGAAACATTGTTGGATAAGATTTTGACAAGCTGTTCAGTTTGGGTCATGCTTTCAAAGTCTGAGAACGGTGTCTTCATAAGGTTTGTGAGCTCGAGACGTTGTGTGCAAACCGAACACGCGGAGCACAATTCACCCAAACAAACCTATAAATTACCATAGAAATAAGGTTTGACGACTTTGCATGAGCTTTTTTGGACCACGACAAACACAAGATGGCGCCAAAACTGTTGATTTACTCCGAACGTTCACAATCGAACGACAACAAACAATCAAACACACAATGATTTACAACTTATTGACATGCAATTGTTTCCTCAAGCTCAATTTTGGTGAATCGGCTAAGTTTCTTCTCGCTCGTAAATCAAGGAACAATTCGCTATGATATATTTGAAGAAGTAAACTTCACACGTTTTGTCGAATTTAGCAGTTCACGGAAATGCACTGGTTTCAGATATTGATAATTTGGACAACAATACTATTTGCGGACCATACAGCTAAAACAAAGCGTTTTGAACAAGCCTAACAAATCAATGAATAGTGAGTGAAGAAACTCTTCTCATTGGTGACTACCAACTTCATATTGCTCGGCAACTTCTAAAATATTGAGTTTGGAATACGAATGAAACACAAGCCCTATAGCAACTCACAAACTCTGTATCACATATCCCTTGCTAAACCTTTCTGTATCACATATCCCTTGCTACACCTTTCTGTATCACATATCCCTTGCTAAACCTTTCTGCTATCTTGTAATTGTAATGTATTGGTTTCAAATGAATAAGGAGCGAGGCTCCATGCATGTAAGTTGTAAAAAATTGTGCCTCAATCCCACTTGTGTCTGTAAATATATTTCAGATACATTATAATATGCTTAAAGTAAAAATAATGACGGGGATGGCGTATACACCGAGGACAACAATAAAGCCATAGCCTAAAGGTATATAGGTTCACTTCGATGCTAACAGAAGTCACAGGCTCGTGTAACTTGACTTCTGTCGTCCAATTGAAGATGCTCGTTAAATCGACAGGCCAATTTCACGGGCGGTCAAGTAAGATGCAGTTTAATGGTCGTAACTGTCAACAAATCTGTGTTTTAATAGTATATATAGTATTTACATATTACTTACACAGGGCGAGCCACCGTGGAGGTAACGCATGAGGAAATATATGTTGTTGTTCTGTGATACTCTATAGTTTCAATGTAGGACACGGAACAAGTATATTTGGTTACAATGAACTATATCATTTCCAATATAAATAGGCTACAGTGTTATATCTGTCCCACTGGCAACGGCTGATCGGAATATGGTAAATTTTCGTCTGTAGAAAGTCACATATAGATGATCAGATCCTCTATCTATATGTAACTTTCTACATACGAAATTTGACCATATTTCTCCAATAAGTCACATTTCTAACCGAGTGCATTTAGCGGGGCTCGAATCCATGCAATTTAGTGGACGAGGTTAATAAATTTCGTATAGAATTGCGACAAATTTGAGATCCTTTTTATGATAAGGCTTATTTTTTGCAGTGTATAGCAAACCAGAGACCTTTGAGACGCACTGCCTGAAGATATGCCATGAAAGTTCGCCATGCTGTGAACGTATCCTAAGCAGCCAAATGTGTTTAACCCTGGTGTGCATGTCGGGAGATGCGGAGGTGCAGCATTAAATATCCTGCGCCAGTGCAGTCTCTTATATATGCGAGTCTCCCATATGGAGCCACGCATATATAAGATCATGCACTGGCTTACAAGGTCAAAGGTAAATATTAGGCCAATGTTTTCTCGTATATATGCGAGGATCACTATCGGAGACTCGCAATGTATAATAGAATGTATTGGCACCAGGAACCAGTCATGGAAGGGTAAAAGCCTACACAGACCCGAGAAACGCAACTGTATTGATTTCGTAGCTTGTAATCATACATACACTATCGTTTGGAAACCCAATGTCTGACCAGACTGGTCTGTTGTGAAAAGTGAACAATCAAAGTCGCCATGCATGAACAAGTGAACAACAGAGGAACGTATAAATTATTCGCAAATATATTTGTACGCCCTCGTGCATGCAGACTGACCAGACACCCGCGCATAAACTTGATGAATTACCATCAGAGCATGTTATACGCGGAGGCATACGAAGTCCATAAAAACCTTCATAATCGATCATATTCTCTAACGGCCGAAAAGACCAGACATGTATAGTGTATAATACACAGAAAAACAAGTGCCTTTATAACTACACGAAGGATCCAACATCGCTATAAATGACTCAAGTTTTGTTGGTCATATAACTTACGCACATATATATATAGTGACATTGATAGCCTATACTACTGCAGCTATATATTCAGGGACGTGCACGGGCCAGGAGATGTTGTGAGTGGGGGTGGGGGAGGGGGCGATGAGGGTTATGACACCCAAACTTTCGTTAAAACATTCAACACTTGGAAATGTAATGCCTGAAACAACCGCAAATAGGAAATTCCTGATATATTTAGTGCAGAGTGAAAGTTTTGTGTGGTTCATTTTAAGAGTGCATTTGAAGTTTAAAGTTGAAATTTTGACAGCGCCCTTCCCGACCCCGAATGCATAATTTCTAAATCAGATTTAGCCTATATATGTATATCATACCACGAATCTCTACTCTGGCTACGCCGGTTTAGATCACATCCCTTCAGTTCAAAACCTGGAAACTTGTTGGAGTTCTGGTTGGAAACTTTATAACATCGAAACAAATAACGTACGTAATATATTTCTTAGTTAATACCTGTTCCTTAATGTATTTCACCGTCGGTCAAATGTTCTAGATCGAGATTACATGATTTAGAAATTTTTGTGAGCCGACTTCGCTTTGCGTCGCTTACGATCGTGAAGTTTTCCCCATTGGGAGAAAATTCCCAGGCTTTGAACTGGTGGAATATTATATCTACGGCCATAGCCATGCAGAGTAGATATTCATGGAACGAACTATAGCTCTATAGCCATGCACGCCCAGTGCCAATATGCGTTGGCGAATTGGGATCATTTAGCACTGTCCAAGAACAGCGCAAGTACTGACCTAAATCTTAATCTCGTGTCATTCCTAACATATGGACACGCCAATATTTGCGCATAATTAACCAGAGTGTCTTAGTCAGAGTCAATCAATAATTCATTAAGGGCGATAAATTTCGCAAAATTAAGGAATTCTCACGCGCACACGACTCTTCTGAACCAAGATATAAAGCGCGCGACTTTTGCTGAAAATCAATAAGTTTCGTACTCTCGATCGATCGTTCCATTCATGTCAAGCATGGCTCCATTGAAATATGGTTCTAAATATTTGAAACAGTCCCATTATTTGTACGCAATTAAAGCAGACCGTCAATTACATTCGCGTCCGTGCGCAATTCGCAGACAGTTTAGAAATCAAGGGTCAAATCGGTATTATATGTTTCAAGTAACCAAGGTTAGCATGAAAAGAAAGGCTGCCGAAATAAAATTGGTTCTTTTCTGAGGCTGCATGTTTATACAAATGATGTTATACGAGATGAGTCAATAATTGTACAAGCTATGTATATATATAGGGTACGCAGATTGAGCTGCAATGCACATGCTTCTACGGGATATTATAAGATTGTGTATCTCTTCACTGAATTTTCTGTATATATTTGGGGTGGGGGAATATGTTAAATATTAATTTTCAGTCAGAGAGAAATAATTATTTTCTCCAATTATTTTCAATTAACTGCATGGGACAGAAAGTTTTTTGAACACTACGACATTTTTATTAGAAATCTTTTCTTTTTTTCTAAACCCTTTTAAGTGAAATAGTATATATGCTACACCAGATGCTTCTGTGTCGTGCTTTCCGTAATAACAGTTAAAAGATTCCTTCAAAAAGAGTTCGATATAATTTGTGTTGTTGTTGTTGTTGTTGTTGTTGGAAGTTTACGGGATGAGAGGGGTGATCTTTACATAAAATTGTCGTAGTTTTTTGTGTTCCCATGCGACGCATTGTGATGGCTAAATTACAGGTAATGTATATCAATTTAACAAAAAGCCATAAATAGGACCCCATTTCAACAAGCTGTAGAAAATTTTCCCCAAAGCGGATTTTAGCGGATTTTGGATATATTGTTCCCCAGATTCTTCCCGACAAAATGACACCAAAAACAGCTTGTAAACAATTTGTTCTAGGTTCACCTCAAAATCGAGTCTCAACGACCAGACTAATAATACTAAAACACGAGCTGCTGGCCCGGGTTTGCCTGATAACGGCCGTGTGCATGTTGCGCTCATATTAAAGCCATATGAATGTTTTAATCCATACAAATATCTGGTCACGAAATTGACTTTTAAATAAGATATATATCATGGCAAAGTAAATCAGCAAATTTGTTGTTGCTGCAATGTATTTTAGAGTGGTGGCTGACCATAATACACCCAAGCTATACTCAGATTGATATGACACTCAGGAGAAGCATCAGCATTTCTGTGCATTCTCACAATAATTTAGACAAGAAAAAAACAAACACATCTAAAACGAGAGGCCGATCACGATCGGCAGATGTTAACCCATCCCTTGGCGATAAAAATTTACTATGATCGGAATCATAAATGAGAGTTTTGGTGTTGAATTATATGAGTATACTGTATGTACTATTATAGACAAATGTACATAACACAAATATTGGAATGTATGGGTCACCGGTATTTATATAAGAGAATGCACTGGTACAAGATATGTAATGCTAAACCACCACAGCCTTGGGTTAAATGTGAAAGGTGTGACCTGAACATGGAATACTTGGGTTAAGAGAGTCCAAGTCTACAGCTAATATCATGTGATGTTTATTGTTGAATCTTTATTTTAAATTAGATACCATAGCCTTCTTTATCAGATTATTTGCACATTGGCATAAGCGACATCAGAAAATGATATAGCCTTATCAATAGCTAAGTAGTCCAAAGGCATGGCATAAAATTGCTGAATTGGATTTAATGTTGCTCCCAACAGATTTACAGGTACATAACAAGATTTTGGACCGATTTAAACAAATTTGGTGTGGTGATGCGGGGTACCCATTGGCAGAGTTATAATGGTGTTAGTTTTTCAAATTTTCAAACTTAAAAAAATAATTATTTTTAATTATTTAAAAAAAGGGACACATTGGGAACCTTTTTAATCAACTTGTATCATAATCATCAATATCTAAATGAAAACAAGTGGTCAATCCGGACATCACAATATGTGTACCATACTATGGTATAGGTACACATAAAAATCAAAATAAATTAATCAATCAATAGGGGCAAAGAGTGTGTCAAAATAAACCAATATAAAATGAGACATGGTATCAGATGAAAGTATCAGGAATGTTGAGATGTGTTAATCTTTAACTACAGAAATCCATGCAAGTGAATGAGGAGAAACCTGGAGATAACAGAAGAATGATTAATTGAAATTTAAAATGAGAACATCCCTACAAATGAATAATAGAGTATTCCAATTAAAACTTTAGAACTGAATGGGACAGTCCATTGAATCATGAATGGGTACAGCTTCACCACTACCATAGAGCTATGTCCTATATACAGTGGCTAAAAATAACTAATATTTCAATAATACATCAGTTCTGCAGTCTCTCAGAACACTATCTATGCAGTTAAGCTTGCAATACTGGTAGTTAATTGTAATCTACCTGGGTTATCAAAAACTCAAATCTGTTCAATTCTTAGTTGAAAAAGGGCCATAACTCTGGTATAACAAATCAGATCTAACCCATATTCGAACTCGATCGGTATTTTGAGTTGAGAAACTCACATACAAAATTTGGTTCCTATCAGTTGAAAAATTGTTGATTTAACGAAGCATTCATGAATTCTATGTCAAAGGGCCATAACTCCATAAAAAATATCGGATCAAACCCATATTCGAACTCGATATGTATTTTGGACTGAGCAACTCACATACCAAATTTGGTTACAGTCAGATAATATTGTTTTGAGTTATGGCAGCATACATGAATTCTAAGTTGAAAAAGGGCCATAACTCCATAAAAAAAACTTGGATTAAACCCATATTCGAACTCGATCTGTATTTGGTGCTGAGAAATTCATATACAAAATTTGGTTCCGATCAGATAGAAAATATTTCAGTTATCGCACCATGCGTAAAGTGTCTACAGACAGACAGACAGACAGACGGACGGACTAACGACGGTGGTCAATCCGGACAACGACACTATGTTTACCATACTATGGTATGGGTAAACATAAAACAGAATAACAACAACAAAACGAGAAACAATCTTCTGCAGCACACCAGCATATTTCATGAAACCGAAATTATGGTGAGTCCTAATTTTTTAACAAGGCGACGCAAAGAAACCATCTCAAAAGTACGGGACATTGTAATACATTTGCACGTACAATACGTTTTATGGAGAAAAACGAAGAAAGTCGTCTCCGTGATCGAGACGAATTCAGTATAGGTATATTTTGATTCCACCCTCAGTGATTCCAATGGCGTATATATGTTATATTGGGGGTGATGGTGAAACGAGAGACGCATGCAGTGTTGAATGGAAAGCACTCCCGACCAATGAAAGAAGACTATAACGCACAACTAACTCACGTTCATATTTCTATCTTTCTCCTTGGGGCCGACTTCCTCCATTTCCACCATTTCCTTCGCCATGATGACGAATCACTGAAACATGAAAGTAGTAAAATTCAATAAAATGTGTCACACTATGGTATAGATGTGACATACTCATAATGTAGGTAATAGTTTTTATTGACCTAGCCCGTGATTAATGATTCCAGCGCACACTTCGTATATTGCTTTCTGGTCTGACACAGAAGTACGTGTACTTCGATCGATACATGTGTACATGAATTTTGAGTAGAATGTCATTTGAATGTGATGTTCTATGTCGCCTCTTTGGAGCGGATCCTAATGCGTTCATTTGTAATTTCCGCTTTGACGTTTCAGGAACGTGTACTCAGAGAACAAATGTGTATAAATTATACACAAGCCTTGAAATAGTGTGTCTGTCATTTGCAGAATGAGGTCCCCAGAGGGTGAATTTAGTGATGCTACCCCGCATCGCGGGCTAGCATCACCAAATTCCCCCTCTGGGGACCTCATTCTGCTGAGGTGTAAGCAGAATGATGTCACCAGAGGGTGAATTTGGTGATGCTAGCCCGCTATGCGGGGTAGCATCACTAAATTCACCCTCTGGGGACCTCATTCTGCAAATGACAGACACACTATTTCAAGGCTTGATTATACACGAATATGTGTAAATTTTTTCTCAATGACATATATGTGTCGGTGGAATTTGCTCAACGTTGAATACGAGTGATTATGTGAGCATATTATAGTTAGTAGAGGAGAGATGTTCTATTTGAGACGTAAACCTCGTAAAAGTTATACCATTTTACAACTATATGGCAGCAACTTTAAACCATTGTGCTACACAAGTATGTGTTGTTCAGTTTTGACACAAACACAGGGTATAACACAATTTAAAGCTGCTGGAAATTTAGTTTTCTGTGGTAGCCTTTATAAGGTTTGTGTCTGCAATACAACACATCTCATCAACTAACTATGACACATTCACAAATTCACTCATATTCAATATATTCCACCAACACATATATGCCAGGTGTCATTTTTACACAATTTTGTTTAAAGGGGTACTGTACGCCATTTTCAATAAATATAACAACAACGATCTAATATCGATAATATATAGAAAACTAAGTAATTTGAGTCGAAGATGTATTCTGTAAACGTTCAGGTTAATAGGTTATCTTAAAAGCAAAGTTAATAATTTGATATAAATTTAAGTTATGGCTGGAGCCATAAATTAAATTACGAATTTCCGTGTACAAGACGTAATCAAAATAATTCACGAATAGTGGATTGGGCAACCAGTGGCACACATGATCATGTAAACAAATAATGTTGATACGGGGCGTAAACGGAAGCCGCTCACTGACAAGTGACTATACAATGACTCAAATAAGTATATGGGACTAGTATGCATATAATATAACATTTATTTGAAACATTTGCTTGAAAAACAGGTAAAAAAAATTACTCGACAACGACAATTGGTATTTTCGCATTCCGGTTAATCTGCCATCCGTAACATTACTTCGTACTCAACAGACTTTCAAATAATGGAAATCTGGTTATCTTATTCTACGACTCAGAGACTATAGAAACCAACAACAACATTTGAGTACAGTACCCCTTTAAGATAAAATGTAAAACATATTGTGTAGAATTTATACATATTTGTTCTAAGTGTATATGGGCTTCGTTCTAGTGTGTCCAACCTCGAATTTCCAACAACATGCACTCTCTATGCATATACCAGGCCAAATTCCCAGCTCTGGCAACTTTGCCCCTTAACCCTTTCATGACGGGAGCTGCGCTGTTGCAGCATTAAAGATCTATATAGTGGGGGGGATAATTACAGGAAAACATAAAAATCGTTCACTTTGTGATAGAAGCGCCAAACTTTCAGAATTTGTTAAGTGGTTGGTGAGTATCACTAAACTGGCTGGTTCCAGATTTTGGAGGTCACCTTGACCTTCAATTTGACCTTGACCTTTTTGAAAATCTCAGTTTTTGGGTTGGGTGGTTTATGCTATCCTTTTCTTGTGAAAATCGCATCTTCTCACAGATTTCTCAATACAATTATAGTTGGGAGGTGACCACGGTTCATTTGGGCCAAAACATATCTAAATTATCATAAGATGGCCGCCAATATGGCCGCCGGAAGTTGAAAATATGACATTTTTTCACAAATATCTTCTAGTTCATTTCCTGCTGTTTGGAACTGGTTGAGTAATGCAACTTTATTTTGTGTTTTGTATATTAACCGATCATTGGAGCAATTAAATATGCAATTATTGGGGCCCTAACCCCTTCCAATCCGTCAAAAATTCGATTTTACAGAACACGGTACAAAATTTTACAAAAATATCACAATTGGGATTCTAGTCATATTTCAACTAGAAATGAAAAGAAAATTGTAATGCAAGTGAGGCATATCATTACCTATGTATATTCCAATTCTCTGGAACCAAAAATCTTACCTTGGCTCAAAATGGCTGCCAAAATGGCCGCCAAAATATGGAAAATTGTAAATATTGCACCAGGGTGTCATGCAATTGCTTACAAGTTGTGGTTGATGTATAACATTGGCTAATCTGTATTCTATACATTGAATACTAACATGTCTGATACACCATGTGTCATTGTTACTATTGTCACCACTGACATCACCAGGTATATTGGATTTTTCTCTCACAAACTTGACATATATATCGGCAAAAAATCACTTTTCAAGGTTCGACCATTTTTTCAAATAAAATGCAACTACCTTTGGTATCAAATGTGTTTATTGTTTTGACCTATCTTAAATGTGTCACACTATGGTGTTTATAGACTAAATTGCTCAAGATGGCTTCCAAAATGGCAACCAAATTTGTAAAAAGTAAATTTTTTTACACATATCCAGAAAATTATTCTCTGCGTTATCCGAAAAGGTAGCAAATTGTGACTCACTTGGTTATTATACCTGTTAGTTAATTAACTGACAACTATGTTCTATTATGTTTATCCTAGTTCCGTATGGGGCATGACAAATTCATTTTAAAGTTGCAGTATGGAATTTTGCGGATAACCTCTTTTGTGATTGTGGCCATATTATTGAAAGGAAATGGGCAGAACTTTGAGACGGAACTGAGATGAACCATGAGATGTGGGTATAGTCTGGCCCATTATGATAAAAATTTATCAACTGGATACAGGGTGGAAGCCAAGATGAGAGCCAGGGAGTTACTCTATGATCGTTGATGAGGATAATAGGTATACCGCGAGTTATTGTATGGTCATGGATGATGTGTGGGTATATGGGGAGTGCCCTGTTGGCAACGGTGGGTTGTATATTTATATATGTTGTGGATGTGTTATCATTGATGGTGTATGGGTAGTAGATGCATGATCATGAGTATGGCAAGTGTGGAACTTATGAGATGTTGTATGTGCGGGTATTGGTATATCTGGAAGGGCTCACCATTGGTGATGTGCATATGTATAACTGGATTTACTCTATGGTAATGGATATGCGAATAAGTATACATGTAGTGGCTGTATAGTCCACGGTGAGGTGAATAGGTATACAACGCGTGACCGTATGATCGTGAATGCAGTGAATATGTATACATAGAGTGACTATATGGCCATGTGTCGGGTGTATGTGTATACCTGGTGTTCATACATGGTGACTCGTGGCTGTATCGTCGTTTGTGGTATGTATGGGTATAACCAAGTATGGCTGTATGATCAGGTGTACGTGTATAAAGTGGGTGACTATGTTGTCATTTGTGTTGTGTTTATGTAGATATGGAGTGACTGAGGTAATGGGTGGGTTGTACATGTGTACCTTGGGTCACACAATAACTCAAGGATATGTTAATCAATGGAGAGGTCATGTCAGAGAGTTCTCTATCTTGATGGTGTTTAAAAACATGGGGGGGGGGGGGGCGTTAAACACGGAAAACGATGGCCACCTATTACCACACAGTCATTACTTATATACATAAACACCACAGACATAACAATATAGTGACCCACTGTATAAATGTACACCTGACCCATGACCACGTGTGACCTTACAGCCACGCGTCACGATACAGGCACACCGGGGATACTTCTAAACATGACCGATAACTATATAGTCATTCCTTGTATACCCATTCAGCTCACCATTGGCCATAAGGTCATCCCCTGTATACATATTCTCCAAACACGTGGTCAAATAGACAATCAATATATACATCAACAATGACCATAAAGTCACTCCGGGTATACATATGCACCTCACCAATGGCCATATAGCCATTCGCTTCATACACATACCTTCACCAATGGTACCTGACCTATGGCCATATAGTCACACCGTGTGTACCTATTCAAAACATTCATACACGACCATGGTCAATCCTTGCATACATATTCACCTCAACATTGGCCATGTCACTCCCTGTATCCCTAATTGTCACACCATAGCCGCATAGTCACTCAATATATACTAATACATCCCAGCCATGGCAGTATAGTCACTCCATGTATGCATATGCACTTTATCCATGGCCATATAGCCACTTGCTATATACACATATCCCTTGCCCATGACAAAAAGCAACACATGTGTATACTGATATAACCTACACATGACCATACCGCCACGAGTCACCAAACAGGAACACCAGGTATACTCATACGCCTGACACATGACCATTTTAATAGTCACCCCCTGTATAGATGTCCATTATATTTATGACCATACTGTCACTACTTGTATACCTACATGTACTCATCTCACCATTGACCATACATTCACTACCTGTATACCTATATCGACACACATAGTCATATAACCACTCAATATACATATACAGCCCACCCTAGACCATAGATTCACTCCAAGCATACAAGTAAACCTCACTAATGGCCATTCAGCCCTTCCAGATATACACACAACCACCCAAACAATCCATACTTGCATATACACCTCACACATGACAATTCAGCAATTCACTGTATAATCATACATGCCATCCATGATAATAGAGCTAATCCCTATACACCAACCAATGATAATACATCCATAAGATATATAAATATGCATCCCACCCGTTACCACAAAGACACTCCCTATATACTCACACACTCGACAATGTCCACCAAGCTTACTCCAGGTAATCATATTCAATCATGTCCGTACAGTCATTCCATGTATACCTATACACATTACCCGTAACCATCAAATCACACCCTATTTACCAACACACCCATTCATGATCATACAGACAACACATGTACATCACACCCATGCCCTTAGAGTCACTCCATATATACATAATCAACACATAGATGACCATGTAGCTATATCCATACACCACACCAATGCCCATACAGGCACACCTGGATATACACAATCATACACTATACAGTCACTCCATGCATACCGATTCACCTCACACCTGACCATGACATCTCCTTGTATACATAGATCTTACAATGGACAACCCACTCATAACCATATAGTCACTCATTGTATACCTATTCACATAAGTCATGACATACAATAACTCACTGTATACCTATTCACCTCACGTATGCTCATAGAGTAACTCCCTGGCTACGATCTTGGCATCCACACTGTATTCAGTTGACATTTTCTTAGCATAATGGACCAGAATAGCCAAATATTATGGTCCATCTCAATTCTGTCTCAAAGTTCTGCCCATTTCCTTTCAATAACTATGGCCAAAATCACAAAAGAGGTGCTCGGCAAAATTACATACTTTAAAATGAATTTATTTTGCCCCATACGGAAGTGGGACAACCAGAATAGAACATTTAGTTGTCAGTTAATTAACTAACACGTATAATAACCAAGTGAGTCACATTTTGCTACATTTTCGGATAATGCAGAGAATGTTCGGGATATATGTAAAAAATTAACATTTTACAAATTTGGTTGCCATTTTGGAAGCCATCTTGAGCAATTTGGTCTATAATCACCGTAGTGAGACACATTTAAGATAGACCAAAACAATAAAAACCTTTCAATCCAAAGATAGTTACATTTTACCTGAAAAAATGGTCCAAACCTGAAAAGTAAATTTTTGCCAATATTATGTCAAGTTTTTGAAAGAAAAGTCCAATATTTTTGACGATGTCAGTGGTGACAATAGTAACAATTAACCATGGTGCATCAGACATGTTAGTATTCGATGTATAGAATGCATAATTGCCAATTTTATACATCAACCACAACTTGCAAATGATTGCAGGAGACGCTGGTGTAATATTTACAATTTTCCATATTTTGGCGGCCATATTGGCAGCCATTTTGAGCCAAAGTAAGAATTTTGGTTCCAGTGATTTGGAATATTCATAGGTAATGATATGCCTCACTTACATTACAAAGTTATGTTCATTTCTTGTTGAAATATGACTAGAATCCCAATTGTGATTTTTTGTGAAATTTTATACCGCATCCTGTAAAATCGAAGTTTTGAGGGATCGGAAGGGGCTAGGACCACAATAATTGCATATTTAATTGCTCCAATGATCGGTTAATATACAAAACACAAAATAAAGTTGCATTACTCAACCAGTTCCAAACAGCATGAATTGAACTAGAAGATATTTGTGAAAAATTGTCATATTTTCAACTTCCGGCGGCCATATTGGCGGCCATCTTATGAAAATTTAGATATGTTTTGGCCCAAATGAACCGTAGTCACCTCCCAACTATAACTGTATTGAGAAAACTGTGAGAAGATGCGATTTTCTCAAGAAGAGGATGGCATAAACCACCCAACCCAAAAAATGAGATTTTCAAAAAGGTCAAGGTCAAATTGAAGGTCAAGGTGACCTCCAAAATCTGGAACCAGCCAGTTTAGTGATACTCACCAACTACTTAACAAACTCTGAAAGTTTGGCGCTTCTATCACAAAGTGAACGATTTTGCAACTATCCCCCCCCCCCACTAATACGGTGCCTCGCATGTATAATAGAATACACTGGCTTACAATGATAAAGATCGTTAGGCCAATATATTTAAGAGAATGCATTGGCACAGGCTGTTCGCAAAATTTCAGGAAGCTCCAATCATGGAAGGATTAAGACATACAATTCTCCAAACTGCTGTACATTATCTCTATTAGTTTTCTAACTGGGCATTCCATCTATAAGGGCATGATCAGTCTTCGAGTTGACCAATATTCGACTCATCATCTACACAAACATATTTACACTAAATAAATGGTTGGAAAATTGTATTTAGCATGATATGTGTATGATCAATTGCTCCTGCATGTATTCTTGTTTAGCCCTTTACCCAACAGAAGGGCCCTGTGCCAATGCATTCTCTTATATATGCGAGTCGACCATAGGTCGCCTCGCATATATAAGAGAATGCATTGGCTTAACACATTAAAAATTATAAAATTGTTAAAGAATGTAAGCCAATGCATTCTCTTATATATGCGAGGCGACCTATGGTCGACTCGCATATATAAGAGAATGCATTGGCACAGGGCATAACTGTAACCATCACAATGTGGTCAATGAACCGGTTCCAATGATATCCATATTTGTATGGTTTTATTGAGACAGACCCAAGATATTTTAGGCTGTTGAAGCTTTATTTGGCCGGTTTTGGCCGGTTTGTTGGGTAAAGGGTTAAGGCATGAAATTTCCATCTGGTGAAAAATAATACCAATAGTGGATAGTGGTGTGTGTTACACCCCAGGTCCCTGCTGTCAGACACAGATGCACGACAATCGATATTCCTAACACCTAATTTGGAACAGAATGTAATTTGTTCCTTTGCAATTTCCGCTTTGAACTCAATTCATTTCCTATAGCAAATGTTATATATATATGCAGACTGACTGACGAAACATACATGCACTATTATAAGAACCACACTCGTGTTATTGGCTGCACTATATGAACCACACTCGTGTTATTGGCCGCACTATAAGAACCACACTCGTGTTATTGGCCGCACTATATGGACCATAGTCGTGTGTTATTGGCCGCACTATATATGAACCACACTCAGTGTTATTGGCCGCACAAAATGAACCACACTCGTGTGTTATTGGCCGCAATATATGAACCACACTCGTGTTATTGGCCGCACTATATGAACCACACTCGGGTGTTATTGGCCGCACTATATGAACCACACTCGTGTTATTGGTCGCACTATATGAACCACACTCGTGTTATTGGCCACACTATATGAACCACAGTCGTGTGTTATTGGCCGCACTATATATGAACCACACTCGTGTTATTGGCCGCACAAAATGAACCACACTCGTGTGTTATTGGCCGCAATATATGAACCACAGTCGTGTGTTATTGGCCGCACTATATGAACAACAGTCGTGTGTTATTGGCCGCACTATATGAACGGTTACGGGTCGTTAGTTTATGACACGGCGCGATGGAAAGTACCAGAAGCCACACATGCAGGCCTCGAGTCTGTGGTGTCGAGTGCTATCCGCCCGCGAGCGAAACCCGCGGGCCCGCCATAAATTGTCGGACAGTAACATACATTGTGCGGTTTTGTGTCTATTACACCATGCAGGAACTAGCCTATATATAGAACATCATTATAATCAGCAAATACACTTTAAATATTATGTTGGGACATATGCATACTGTACATGTATATGAGATAGAATATACTTCTCCCTGGAAAAAATGACACAAAAGTCACCAAATTCGCTCTATTTATGCTGGTCCATGAATTACACATCCAACCGACTTCTTGTTATGAAAACAAAACAAAATTTCACTCTAAATGTTGGTTGGAAAATCAAACTATATATCAGAACAATTCCAATCAGATTTAAAGTGATGTGAAACGCTGCGGTTGGGTGATAAAATAGAAATGGAGAATAATCTTGCTCAAAGTGGTTTAATATTTTTACGAATATTATATCCAAATTGGCAACACACATCGTCATTCTTATATATTAATTAATTGCAGTGATTTTCGAAGGGCAATCGTTTTCGTTAGTTTACCGCAGATAGTTGCGTCCCGAATCGAGAAGTAAATATTTACAATTGAGGGTAGTTCAGACGATGATTTCTATGGAGTTGTACGGTCGATTTGCTACATTCCTCCAGTTGACATAGCGCATGAATGCTAACTTATAAGTTTCACATACCCCAACAAGTCCATAATATATCTTTTAAGTCATAAATTTACGAGCTGCCGTTCATGAAATTTCCAACTATTGAATATATTTACCAGAGTTGAGAGAGGTTAGACAACCCGCCCCCACCTCCACATCCCTGACACTCCACGTGACCATGCTCAACCATGGTACCTGGGTTTCTTTTCGAGTCAGCAATATCGTGACGGGTTATATATATGTGGGTTAATGAATAAATACAATGAACCAATTATAACTTGCGTGATGAAGTATACATCAAACATCGTCTGGAGTACAAACGAAGCAATTAAGAGATCAGACAGATTGGGATTAACAGTTACTTTCATTCAGGATTGTCGACAATGAGAACGGCACAAATTAATGAAATCAAAGCGACCTTAATTCGTGATATCACGGAATATTGGAATAATTTCTCGGTTTCTCGGCCGTTATTCGCCATTTACTCTACGCGATAAATGGTCGCAGAATATACTTTGTTCTGAAGGCATTACTGGATGAAATCTCGACATCCAGTACAAGACTGGTCTAATGCTATATGCTGGATGCACTATAATAGAATTAGAATCCTTGGGTCTGTTCGGTTCCAATCTATATGGATTCGTGTCGGTACACGAGGAAACAATTAGGCATATTTGATTGTACATTATCGGAACCAATGAATCTGAATACCTGATCCAAACAAAGTGGCCCCATAACCAAATGGTTCTACACGCAGTCGACCAAGGAACCAAATGGTTCTACACGTCATCAATCAAGAAACCAAATGGTTCTACGCGCAGTCAACCAAGAACCCAAATGGTTCTACGTGCAGTCAATCAAGACACCAAATGGTTCTACACGCAGTCAACCAAGGAACCAAATAGTTATACATGCAGTCAACCAAGGAATCAAATGATCTACATGCATGCAGTCATCCAAGGAACCAAATGGTTCTACACACAGTCAACCAAGGAACCAAATGGTTCTACCCAATTCGAACTTGACCTGGATTTTTAGCTAGTAAAATCACATGCAAATTTTCATTCCATTCAGTTCAGACTTACTATAAAGTTATCACCCGGAAAGAAAACAAAACGAACGGACGGACGGACGAACGAATAACATCATATATATACGTTCCGTTTTTTTTTAAACGGGTGTAACCTTCTGCACTTTTATTATCTGTCGTTTGCTTATTTTTTCCTGAACACCCCTCCAGATGAATGATAGACAGTTCCGAAGATTACTTTTATAACTAAAAGGGAGAATCCATTCAGTATAGAAAGGGGTAAACCAACTAGGCTGTTCATCGGAGAGCGTCGACAACAAGGAGTTATTCACGAAGGGTTAATAAAGCTGCCATTTTGCCACGCTGCATTTATCTTTAATCGACTTGCAATCACATATAACAACTTCCCGTCGTAACTTTATTCACACATTTCTCAAATAGATTCAAACCCCGTTGGACTATTTGTGACTGTGATTGACGCGTCTATTCAAAGTCGACTGTATATGTCACCCAATACTATTTTTTTTGCAGTCCAGTTGCTGGTTGGAATTTATAGCGCGTAAATATATGCCCTTTTGTGAAGTCTCGCCTTAATACGATGCTTTTAGTGGTTTACCCAGCGATATAATAAATACCGTACCAAAAACATAATTATATTAATGGGACCATGCATATATGATCATACCGCGTTGAGTTATAAAACTGGGAAGTTTCCAGATTTAGAAAATTTCGATCAGTTTCCACAGCATGACTCTCCAACAAATCAATAATGTTACGGATCAGTTGTGATTCGTCTGTGTCTGTTTTTGCTTATCTTCTAAGCCAGTGGCACCGGCAGATCACAACTGATTCGATTTCGATGGAGCCGAGGCTCTGTCTTCGTGTCGGTCCACACACAGTTCCATATTTCTTGGAGAGACTCTCGTGCGATACTTGACAATATATATGTCTTACATTGATTTTTTTTGTTTTTTTTTTTGTTTGTTTTTTTTTACAGATACATGCCAATGGAGTCAAATTATTATATTATAAATGTTTTATTTTCAGGGGTGCACCATACATTGTTGTTCCATTGTATATAATTGCTACTGTAATACTCATGTTTGTTAATTTATGTCAATCTTCATTTATGGAGGAAATAAAGATGTAATAATATATGATCATACCGCGTTGAGTTATAAAACTGGGAAGTTTCCAGATTTAGAAAATTTCTTTTCTGACAAAAAATCCCGACACATGCAGAATCGGGCTAATGTGCGTCATCGGGGTTAGAAAACCCTGTTTTTTCTAGCCATATTGGTGCATAGGCGTTTGTCCCCCTCCCCAATTTGAAGCCCGGAGACACTAACTCTCTTGTGAACGGTGGACGGAGGGTGGCGAGCACAACCAACTGTATGATATCAGTGACTTTATATTACATGTGGGACCCGTTAACTGAGAAAAAAAATCGGGTCAATATGACTAACTTGGGGTTAGTCACAAGGATTTTGGGTTACTTTGACTAATCCACACCTTTCAGCGAGTAGTCACTATGATTAACTCTGGCGTTAGTCATACTGACTAAGTTACACCAAGAATAACTCTAATTGCAACACTGACTTGTATTGTGCTTAATATTCATTGATATTTGCTAAGTAGTCAATTTCCACTTTATTCTATTCTATTGGATCTACATGTATAATTGAACGCATGCGCTGGTAGGATATAATGCCATATATATCAGAAATTCCCTCCCACATCAGAGGATACACTACTAAAATGTTCTTATTCCATGACACCACAGACATCTCGGAAAATGAACTAGTTAGACAGACCTGTACAACTAGTGGTATGCCTCTCAATAAACCAGTACTGAAATCTGTGTATAACAGAATGGATTGAAAGTTTCTCCTGCTTTCAATTCGGTCTCCGATTCTGGATAATATGGTTGAGTATTGAAATTGTCTGCACACAATTTCGACAACATTACATCATATTCACATTCTCAGTGACTCAGAAAAGTTAGTCATTATGACTCAATCCTTGTCATTTTGACTAACACAATTGTAGTCTAACTGCCCAATTAGTCATTTTTGACTAATATCACCCTAGTTATTGTGACTAATTTTCTGCCTTAGTCATTATTACTAAGCTATGTTAGTCATCCTGTGGACAAACATATATTGACTAACTGTTTTCCTTCAGTGTTGAGGCTTCAAACTTTGAACTATAAGCACACGATATAACATGTGATGGTTTTGGGTGGGCCACCGTTGGAGGGAGTGATTACGCTCTTCCAAGTTTGATTCAATTTAAAGGGGTTCGATCGTTTGCAAGAGACATGTGTAAAATGGAACCGCTTGGTTGTACCCTATAAACTTTTTTAAATTGTGATCGGCATCTGAACAAGGCTTTTGTTATAATCGTGTTGCATTGTTGCAAGTTCGACAAAAGACCACTAACGATAAAGTGCATTTTATCCCTGCATACATCTAATCAATTGACTTCGTCATCGTCATATACTATATACCAACAGCTGTGCAGTGACTTTCCCGCGTGCATGCACGTGTAAGACAGGTGATATATACCGGGGCATGAAGTCATTCAGGTGTGTGCTAACAAATCACCGCATAATGTGGAAATGAATCACCGAAACCTTCTCGGATGTTGTCTGTTATATGATTCAATATGTAAGATAAGTTGATAAGGCATAATGTTACACAATTATAGTTGTCACAAAATTTGTCGCGCATATCAAACCTACCCGAGGTAATTTATGTACACACGGACCTGAAGGTTACAATCATAAGGCGCACATGCCCATCTTGCCGTGGGTATCTAGTGGGCATGCGGGTCCCCTTACATCATGAGCTATATAAAACATATTTTATTATATATTTCAAAAGATATTCGCCAGTATCGTATAGGCTTCGTGCATAAATTGACAACATGTTTCGAGTTGACAACAAACAGGCAGGTATATATTAACCCTTTACCCAACAGAAGGGCCCTGTGCCAATGCATTCTCTTATATATGCGAGTCGGCCATAGGTCGCCTCGCATATATAAGAGAATGCATTGGCTTAACACATTAAAAATTATAAAATTGTTAAAGAATGTAAGAAAAAATGGTAAAACGTGTTAAAAAAAGATTTTTTTTAGGCCAATGCATTCTCTTATATATGCGAGGCGACCTATGGTCGACTCGCATATATAAGAGAATGCATTGGCACAGGGCATAACTGTAACTATCACAATGTGGTCAAGGAGTAGGTTCCAATGATATCCATATTTGTATGGTTCTATTGAGACAGACCGAAGATATTTTAGGCTGTTGGAGCTTTATTTGGCCGGTTTTGACCGGTTTGTTGTGTATATATTAAGTGCACCTTCGTCTTGGGTCAAATGGTACCACCCTCGTCAAGTTATTGCATGCCCTTGAAAGATAGGTACCCTGAATTAATATACCTTGATCCCAGTGTTCTCATTTAACTAATATCTTCATAACATAAGAATTTTACATTTGTTGTTATTAAGATTTTGTTCTTTCGTGATGTCCAATATCGAAATTGCTGAATGTAAAACGCCCAAAAAATGAATAATAATAAATAGTAATAAATAAATAAATATTGAGATGTTCGCCAATTTTTTTTTGCTTGACCGCTTTTTGGAGTATTTCAAATTCAATCGCTGCCAAATCATCATGCTGAGATAAATTATTCATTATCATCATAGCATAATTGGGGCATAACTGCTATGCTCTTTACATAATGGAACGTTATCTGGTATTAGAAGCAAGGGGGGATTATACTCAGATAGTAATATGTCCAATAGAGAGCGTTCACTTACAGTCTTACAGATACAAATGTATCATATGCAGAATGATTTAAACATATGCAGAAAAATTTAATTTCTTCTTACGACAAATTACGGTTATGGTACATGTCGAGACGCTTTACGAATTTCAAATTCTCACTCCCAATATGAGTGCACTGCATGTATACATTAGCGAGTCCGGGTTCAGTTTACATAAATATATTTGATTAAATGTGTGAGAAAAAATAGCTTAACGTTGTGATATCAATATTTGGTGTTATTGATATATATACTTCTGAATGATACTTTCATCGAAAAATACAATCACCTGATGTTTGAGAAGTACAATTAGCTGACAACTATAACTAAACGTATAATATCAATGACTGCATGTACTATCATGGACAGAGAATTGCAACGCTATTTTCCAAGACCAATTTTTCATTATGACCCTTGCACGCAGTTCAAACCACTACACCCCATTTATACCTCTCTGATATATACCAAAACCGCCATGCACATTAATGCATGCATGACACAAACTTGTTTATTTCGATGGTGATGACAAGACAGATATGTCAACTCGTCATTATTGTTTATATGAGGCAGTTTTAACGTTAGAATGTTAATGCTCATCAAAAAACGCCAGTGGCAACTCAATATATCCGCGCGCTATTTTTTCTCACACATTCAATCAAATATATTTATGTAAACTGAACCCGGACTCGCTAATGTATACATGCAGTGCACTCATATTGGGAGTGAGAATTTGAAATTCGTAAAGCGTCTCGACATGTACCATAACCGTAATTTGTCGTAAGAAGAAATTCAATTTTGAACATGCTCAGATCCCTTTATCGCCTCTCATGCACACCATCAATTCTGTTTTGTGTATTTGTATTTGTATTTGTTTAGTGAGGGGTAATTAAATATGTTTAAATCATTCTGCATATCGATAGAAACAAAGATAACATTCCCTCTTAACCCTTTACCCAACAAACCGGCCAAAAACGCCCAAAAAGCTTCAACAGCCTAAAATATCTTCGGTCTGTCTCAATAACACCATACAAATATGGATATCATTGGAACCGGTTCATTGACCACATTGTGATGGTTACAGTTATGCACTGTGCCAATGCATTCTCTTATATATGCGAGTCGACCATATATAAGAGAATGCATTGGCCTACAAAAAATTCTTTTTTTAACACTTTTTCCCATTTTTTCTTACATTCTTTAACAATTTTAGAATTTTTTCTTACATTTTTTATAACATTTTTCTACATTCTTTGACAATTTTAGAATTTTTAATATGTGTTAAGCCAATGCATTCTCTTATATATGCGAGGCGACCTATATAAGAGAATGCATTGGCACAGGGCCATTCTGTTGGGTAAAGGGTTAACTCTTTCGTGACGGAGGCTGCACTGGTGCAGCATTAAATATCCTGTGTTAATGCATTCTCTTATATATGCGAGTATCCCATATATATGGAGCCATGCATATACAAGATACTGCGATGGCTTATATACAAGGTCAAGGTAAATATTGTTAGGCCAATGTATTCTCTTATATATGAGAGTCTCCCATAGGGAGCCATGCCTATAATATAATGCACTGATGGCTTACAAGGTAAAGGTAAATATTGTTAGACAAATGTATTCTCTTATATATGCGAGTCTCCCATAGGAGCCTTGCATATATAAGATAATACACTGGCTTATAAGGTCAAGGTAAATATTGTTAGGCCAATGTATTCTCTTATATATGCGAGGCTCCCATATGAGCCATGTATGTAATATAATGCACTGGCGTATAAGGTAAAGGTAAATATTGTTAGGGCAATGTATTCTCTTATATATGCGAGTCTCCCATAGGTGGCTTATACGGTCAATGCAAATATTGTTAGGCCAATGTATTCTCTTATATATGTGAGGCTTCCATAGGAGCCATGCATGTAATATAATGCACTGGCTTATAAGGTCAAGGTAAATATTGTTAGGCCAATGTATTCTCTTATATATGCGAGTCTCCCATAGGTGGCTTATAAGATCAATGTAAATATTGTTAGGCCAATGTATTCTCTTATATATGTGAGGCTCCCATATGAGCCATGCATGTAATATAATGCACTGGCTTATAAGGTCAAGGTAAATATTGTTAGGCCAATGTATTCTCTTTATGTATTCGAGGCTCCCTATGGGTTTTCGCAAAAGTTCAGGAAGCTCCAGTCATGGAAGGGTTAGTTAGGTTTTATAGGCTCGGTTTGAAAGTTTAAAATAAGCCACAATTTAGTAATGTATGGCCTACATCGCCGAACGGCTTATAATTCCAACCATTTTCATCGTTGTGATACAATTTTTAAAAACTATTTCTGCCACTCAAACCGGACGCACCCCTTTAACTGTACATTCGATGTGATTTTATTGGGGTGTTTTGTCCTTTCGGGAACTTTCAGCTGTCAGGACGCTGTCAGTTTTATGGATGGAAGGAAGACCACACAGAGGGTTAATTTAACCTGGGAATCATTCCACATAGAAACCACCGACACCGGAAAGCAAATGTGTATATATATATATATCTGTATTTCCTCCAATATTATTATGATTAGAACCATGTTAGCCATCGCTGGACAATTTATGCTGGAATAATGCACAATGCACCTTACCATCTGATCCACCAAGATCCCATTGTAAATTGGACTGGAATCCACTGGGTACGATATTCGCGGATCACAAACGACCAGTGAAAGTCTGAGTTTAGTGTGCCCGCCATTTGCAGAATGAGGTCCCCAGAGTGTCAATTTAGTGACGCTATCGCGCATAGCGGGCTAGCATCACTAAATTCACTCTCTGTGGACCTCAGTCTGCTTAGGCCTCATCTACTTTGGAAAATTTCTTTATAATCAAATTTCTAAAGAAAATTCTTCACATAGATTCTATTTCTTTTTTAGTTTAGTTTCTTTATATCCCCAAATTGGCAAACGGCACATTGCATAACCGAGGTTCCCAATGGGTGTAAATCATAATCATTCACCATTTAGGAACTGCAATCTGAGTCTTTGTCTCACACTCTGGGGACCTCATTCTGCAAATGACTGGCACACTAAATTCAGACTTGGACCAGTGAGATATCTCTGTCTGCGGTTGCACTAAATGGACTAGATTATTAGAACATTTTCCCATGGAGCTTAGACGATGACCTTTTAAACCAGGCGCCTCACCAATTGACACAGCTAAACAAAATTAAACGAGATGGCACCAGTGGGCAGTTGTATACGTTTGACTGAACGCTATATTTGTAAACAAGAATGTGAATAGACATACCTTCACGGCTCAATTTATCGCCCAGAACACTTTTAAGCAAAACTGTTTACCTTTGGAATTATACCTGTCAGGACAATGGACAATTCTCAATGCAAATATACTAACGAAGGTGTTAATTTGACAAATATTATAATATGCCATACAAATGTGGTAACTTTGTGCATGTTTTGAGTTAGGACGAGTGGCAGGGAAGTTGTCCCACCTCGAATCATGGGACTTGACACACAACAATATGTTCATGATTTCAAGTCTGAAACACAATATGTTGGACATTTCAGACCGGATACAGAGGTTGATCTGATCATTTTGATTTTCCAACCAATAACTAATGCAAAGTGTGTGGTTTAAAACCAATATCCAGCAAATTTCGCTTAATCGCATATATTGTCGGCGCATGGTTAGTCTTGTTGGATATATGCGTATGGTTCTACAACCATGCATGGAACCCACAAGGCTCCGAGCTGGACAAACCAGACGTTGGGGTGTTTGGTTGATTCTGTTCTCAGCAGAAAACTGTAGGTATACATATCGATCAATTCAGGGGATTTAGTGGTATATTTGCTGTGAGTCCGAACGCGTCGGGTGCGTTTTTATCCTATAATGGATCCGTAATGCTCATATCAACTCCAAAATTACAACAACAACAACAACAAAAGAAAAGAAAAAGAAGCTAAACATTGCTGGCAAGAGATTCAAATTCACACAGAACCTGCATGTTCTAAGCTCAAAATCTTTTCGACTAGTTTGGCCGGTATATATTCAGCAGCATTTTAGAAGTTTATAAAGTATAGTATATACATACAGCTCACTCCATTAGTGTTGTGGATTCAGTAGAGTGCAAACAGGTGGAATTTAACCATCAAGCAATATGCATGAAGAGAATTTGAGAGTTGGGTCATTAATTCACACTTGCGCCACGTTACCCACATATAATGCACAACAACAATGTACAATGGTCAGGTAAAATGAAGCTACATTTATTGGTGGTATATATACACTACCATGTTCATGCTCTACTTTCTTCACTGCCCATTAAGATCCCCAAGAGAACGATGTAGCTCACATAGTTCGCATATTAAATTATAAAATTCTTTTTGTAGTAACACTAGTAGCTTCACGCATTGAATGAGTTGATATGCTTTTAATTTCTATTGACACTGTTGTGAGTTGACGGGCTGTTGGATTTAAAGTGCAAACGTCTTGAAACAGCGGCTCAAATGTGAAACAGCTGCATGTACTTTGTTGCGAAAAGAATAATTTTTACATGAAGAGTTAGATGGGCGTATCGTGCATTTATCACATATTGTGAATGGATAGTGTTGGGTACACGTAATTTAGATAGCTCCAGTTTTAAACCCATAACGATGGCAATCGCCTATGACACTGTTGTGAGTTGATGGACTGTTGGGTGGCCCGAGGTGAAAACAGCTATCATTTTGTTGCGAAAAAGAATTATTTTTACACAAAGAGTTAGATGTGCGAATCATTTATCACATATTGTGAATGGATAATTGTTGCATGTACATGGAATTTTGATTGATCCAGTTTTATACACATACGCAAATGGCAATCGTCTATGATACTGATGTGAGTTGACAAAATGTTGGATGAAATGCGCAAAACAGCTTGACACGTACGGTAGCTTAATGTAAAAATAGCAAAAAATTTGTTGCGAAAAAAAAAATTGACAGTGGTTACCATGCATGCAGTTACTTCGTAACTTCTCCACGCGCTATAATATAATGTATATGTATCGTTGCCTTGCCATATATATACACCATGTTGTACACGTCAGTGAACACGATCTTCAATGTTCCTTCGATAACCGTTTTTTTTTTACTTATTATTATATATATCACCTAATACGCACAAGCTTGACTACCAAGAGATATCTTATCGGGGTCCACGATATGATGGCTCTTGGTATACAATCGCGACCACGAGAGGCACGCGTGCTTTCGATTGAATATCATATTTAATCTGAAGGGTAATAACTCTATAAAGAATTTTTTTGACGAAATGACGGCGATTTGTATGAGAAATTGCAACACCACAATAGATCAACTTTGGAGAAATATAAGTCAAATTCTTCCCTTGGGTGGGTGGGTTTGGGGGAGGTTTGGGGTACGGTCTTTAAAACACTTCTCCAAATATGTCCGTTATTTCGTCAAAGACACCTTTTCAAATATCTCCGTTATTTCGTTTATAAAAATAATTTCATATTTATATATTTCGTTCTATATTTCTCCCTATTTCGCTATTTCGCTGTATGTTCCTATTTCGCTGTATTTTCCTATTTCGATTTTCGATGTATTTTCCTATTTCGCTTTTTCGTTTTATTTTATATTTCGATATTTCGCTATATTTGACATAGCAACTGACGAAAACCGCTTCTGTGCGTGAAGGTTTAGTCTCAACTCCATGCATGCAGGTGAAATTTAATCCATGCATCTGGGTCAGTGGGGATTTCATCGGTATACCTGACTCTTTATCAGAAAGACCAATAGAAATGGGGAGTTTTTACCTCTATTCATGTCACGTTTCACACCTGACACCGACAGATGCAACCCACGCAGATTACCTCACATTTCCTCAGCGTCACGCTCAACACGCTTGTACAAACTCGTTATAATTTCCCTTTCGACCCTCGGTTCGAAGGGCTTACTCATATTTGTTCTCAATGAATATAAAAATAGCAGCGATTGTGGAAAGTCTGTTTGGTCGATGTTGACTCTTGAAAGTAAACGCAAAAACCTGTTGATTGGATATAGAGCCAGACGAAAGCCAAAAGGCAAACAGTGTGTTATATAATGGTCACTTAAAATCTGTTTATGCACGCCCATTGTTTTACGTTATTCACTTAAGTGCCAACTAGTATTTGGACAATATAGTCAAGCCGTCTTGATAATGGCACAACACTATTACAGTCTGGTTTACGAAGAGTTGGATCGGAAAAGTAGATGCAGAGGAAAACAAAATAAATAAATAGAGTTTTGTGATACCCATAATATATAAGCAGGGGGTGCTCGTATCCCGGTCCTACACGGTATAGGCACCCATGTCTTGGACTCCGGTAGTGGAAACTTCACTAATGATGCCAAAAAGCAGGCTACCTTGTGCAAGTGTTTTACAAAATAGTCCCTGCCCCGAATGAATTATTTCACGTCACCAGTTAAATCAAGTGATAATACAGCCATTATATCACACATAAATTTCGATAGCGCGTGTGATTGCATAATGCGCTAGCTAAAGTGACATAATTCACTAGTGAAATTATCGCTGATTATCAATCGAGAAATGAAGGTATATCACATATAGGAATGTAATAAAAGATGATCATTATACTGCCCAAACAATCGACACAAATACATGAATTGCTTAAGATTTTGAAAATGTTATGTATTATTCACATTATAGAAGTAAACAGGTATTTCAACCTATATTTAAATATTGGGGAAAAAAAGAAGAAATAAAGAAAACTATCTACACAACTTGCTTCCTAATTTAGTCAAAAATATCAAAATTAAAGAACTATAGGAGATTTTTTTTGTTTACAGTATGGGGAAAAGGGTTGTAGGACGGGTATACACAAACCAGGCAATTGAATTGCAGTTACCTATATAATCATGTGCGATATGGTCACCGGATCTGGTCAGCCAGAACAAAGACCGAAACTAGAATCACCAGGGCGATTGAGCCACAACGATATGCAACATATCGAGCCATGACTTACAAGTGACAAGAATACCAATGTTCCAGGACATATTAAACCAATCGTGCCGAAAATATTAATATACCCTTGAAAAAAATTATGAAGGACACAAGGACAAAGTTAATTGCAATCCGTAATTATGTCAACTGCATGGAAATAATATCCCTCCCATGACTTGAGCATCCTGATTTTTTTCGAAAACCGTGTGCCAATGCATTCTCTTTTATATACGAGTCTCCCATAGCGATCCTTTCATATATAAGAGAATACATTGGCCTAATAATAGTTACCATGACCTTGTATAAGCCAATGCGTTATCTTATATGCGAAGCTCACTATGGGAGACCACAGGTCCCCAGAACAAAAATTGACCCCACCCCAATAGTACTTAATCCTATAGTACTATTGGGGGTGGGTAAATTTTTTTTTCTGGGGACCTGTGGATAATATACTATATCCGTTATATATCCGGTGCGAGTTTATACATATATATAGCTCCTTATACATGTATATAGCTCGCGATAAATTCCTATCAAATACATCATACGTATGTAAAAGTAATAACAATTTGATTAAAATTAATGGGTGGGTCTTATTAACCATTACTGGATAAATGACGCAGGCAACATCCGGTTAGTGCAGTGTTTTAGACAATTAATGTCCACTATATGTTCAATAATAAATACAATACGCCTATAATTTCCGTTTTATAGGTCCACATGGGCCAACATACAGGATGAAATGACGATACTAGAAACTAGATCCACCAGGGCGGCTGGTGCACTCTCTAGATTATACCACGAAATATTGTTTGGGGTGATTTGCTTGGTTTACATGTGTTGGTCACAAGCCTTGAAAAAGTGTGTCTGTCATTTGCAGAATGAGGTCCCCTGGGTCTGAGGGTTAATTTAGCCCGCTGTGCGGGGTAGCACAGCAATATTCACCCTCTAGTGATTTAATTCTGCTTATACGCGCCTCATCTTCTGGGAAGTATCTATAATCTCAAATTAACTCTGTTTTAATTACTTTTTCCCTTCTGTTCAGTTTGTATTTCCCCTAATTTGCAGAATATAAAATGCATAATCGATGTGACCAATGGGTGAACATCACCATTTTAACTTCAACCGGGGAACTTCAATCTGATATGTATCCCGTAACAGTTGAGACCTAAGCCAAATGAGGTTCCCATGTATAGGGTGAATTTTGTGACGCTAGGCCGCCGTGCTGGATAGTGTCACTAAATTCACCCTCTGGGGAGCTCATTTTGCAAATGTCAGACACACTATTTCAAGGCTTGGTTTATCATTGGAATTACACCGCAGATGGTTAATTTCATCATTAAACCACCCCCACAGTAATATAGAAACCAACGATCACAGGAAAACAAGTCAAAAATGTTCAGATACACGAAGTTATCTTCATGATGTACGACATCTCTGCGTTTATGGGGATTAGAACCAGCTTCCGTCATCGCTGATTGACGCTGGGAGTCTTGTGTTGGCCTAATGCACCAACCTATATTGAGCCAGCGCCCAGCGGGGCACCCTTTTTGGATGAGTGTTGGTTATTATTCTCAGTTTTCAGCGCTCGACGTCGATGTTGTAAAGACACCATGCAGTTGCGATTTGCTATATATATGGCCGATATAATACTGAGATCCTTGTATGATCTTGTATTGCTTGGAACACTACAAAACCAGGTGGGGTTACATCGTCAGGTACACCCACCGGTCGTAATAATTTATTATGAACATCAAAACTGGTGTATGGGATGACCATGACGCTGGTATTATATTATACTATATATAAAATAAACATTATACCATTCAAGAAACATATTCCTAAATGTATTAGCTTTATTTGCCTTAATTATTAATACCATACAATATGATGGAAGAATTGATTGATGAACATACATGTTATGTATTTTGTGTTTATGTATATACGTTGTAGAATGTTGCAACTTAGATGTTGACTTTGCAATAAACAATTGAACTCAATTCGGATATAAGCTTTGGTGTATGTGTTTAAACCCTTCCATCGACATACATCACCTGGTTGATCTAAGCTATACATAGTTGTACGGTTTAAACAACCAACTTCAAGTACTTGAGAAAACCTGCATGCCGTTGATTATTTTTGCGTTGGTGTTTGAATTTGAAATCTCGGTTGTGCAGTATTCTTGATATTTAGAGACGAGAGTTAAACAAATTTACACAAGACCTTACACTTGCGTGGGGTAATGGTAACTACACAAATCAAGCCAATTATAGATACAATTCATCGGTGAAAACTCGGCTCGTTTGATCGCAGACGGCTATGTTTGTCGAGAGATTTTGAGTTGTAGTTTAAGTGAATAACCATCCGCATAAATTCAGAATTGCCCTTTTCTCGTATACAAGACTGTCAGTTTTAACCCTTTCATGGCGGGAGCTGTGGTGCAGCATTCAAGAGCCTGTGCCAGTGCATACTCTTATGGGGAGCCTCGCATGTAAGAGAATGCACTGGCTTACAAGGTGAAGGTAAATACTGTTAGACCAATGATGATGCATTGGCGCAGGATTTTCGCAAGATTTCAGGAAGCTCCAGTCATGAAAGGGTTAAAGAACTGCATGTTGCTTTGAATGGCAAGCAGGGATGTAGCAAGTTGGTCTCCGTTTGGGGTGTCCAACTTCGAATTCCAAACTATGGAGCAAAACACAAATTTGCATCACTTGCATCAACACCTGACACCACCTATACATATGTGACCCGCCATATCAAATCGAGTCGTAAGTCGGGATTTTTTTTACCCTGTGCCAATGCATTCTCTTATATATGCGAGTCGACCATAGGTCGCCTCGCATATATAAGATAATGCATTGGCCTAACATTTTTTATCATTTTTTTTAAATAAATGTTTCTTACATTTTTTAGGACATAAAAAAAAAACAAACATCCATTACCCTGCAGGGAGCCCCACACATATATAGAAGCATATATAAGGAGTGTCGTCTGCTCGTGTTTGTCTGGGGCTCTGTATGGGTAAAATTATAAAATTGTTAAAGAATACAAGAAAAAATTATTAAAATTGTAAAAAATTGTTAGGCCAACGCATTCTCTTATATATGCGAGGCGACCTATGGTCGACTCGCATATATAAGAGAATGCATTGGCACAGGGTAAAAAAAATCCCGACTTACGACTGGATTTGATATGGCGGGTCACATATGGTTAGACAATTTCCAACTAAAGCCATTTCAATCAGATCTTTAGACCGAAAGTGAGATAATATTAGAAACCAATAGATATCGCATAAATAGCATGTTATTGTCAAAATCGTTCGCCGTGTTAGTAAACAAGTCATGTTATATTACAGTACAAACTGTATAATACAGTATAGTACGTAAACAGTGTGCGATGAGCAAAACAACCAACACCGGGGAGACCCCACTATTGGACTTTTGGTTAAAACTGCTACCATGATGTTTACAACATACCGGTATAGCACTAGCTAATCCTCGCCACTCAATAATTCGGTGTTGAATGAGTCACCGTGAATCACTCTCCCAAAAAGTGTTTTGCTGATCGTACACCGTTTATGTGTTGAATATAAACAAACGCTCGGCTCACACAAATGTGTTTTGTGGATAATATCGTATTCATACTATCAGTATACTATTAGTATATTCTTGAGGAAATTTTCCTAATTTGGTAACTTATATTTCTAAATTATAACTTACAACCAAGGTCATCCGTGCCTTTAAGCTTGAACAAGACTGCAGCATTTTGTTGTATGTATTGATTGTGGTGTACATGTATAAGTGGCAACCTTGTTTGATCAATCTTGTTCTCAAAATGTGGGTGGGCCGGATAAGTACACAACAAAGGAACAACAAAGTGTTTGTCAGTTAGAATAAAGTCATTCATTTCCTGGGCAATATACTTCGCTGTCCTCGTGTGGTTAACCGAGTACGCTGTATGACAGCATGCAGAGAAACGCCCGGTGCAGTGATTTCGCGTAAACAAGATAAATCACAATATGCGTCCCACGCTGCAAAATCATGTGTTATGACACGTAAAACTATAATGCATGCACAACTTTCGGAAACGTCATTGAAATTTGCTGAACCGGATATATAACATTAAAAAACAACTTCAACAAGTGGCACAAAACATATTTGTTTTTATAACTTTTATTGGTATATATATATACTAGGAGTTGTGAAAATATGGATATAATATCACATACAAAAATATATATTTCAATCAGACAAAATGACTATGATCGTGACAGCAAGTTTTATGTTTTGTGTAAACTTATCAATTAAAATATCTTCATTATTAAAGCCGGTGACTATTTTAAACTTACCTGTGCAAAAAGCACACAAACTTTGAAAACTTTTCAGAACTTAAATCCCAGAATAGAACTTCTCTCACAGACTAATTCCAAAAAGAGGAAGATTGTCATAAATTGGTGGGAAACCCGAGAAGAACACGTTTTTTAGTCCGAAGACGCGAAATCTATCCGAGAGACGCCGTGCAACCAACCGTATATATATTCGTCCTCGGTTATCTGTCGCTTAACATTTCATCAAAATGTGTCCCCGGATGGCTGTGTGGGCGACAACAAAACCACTAAAATGAATCACGGCCGCTAAGGTGGTGAATACCTAGCGAAGGCCAATAAAGGATAGTATTATTTCGATGAAGTTTTAATGGATTCGTTGTTAATACGATTTAAGCTATTATACCAAGGCTCGCTTTTAAATGTGTTGAATTGAGCATCTTTTATTGAAATGCTTTAATCGAATTGGGTCGAATTTTTGGCGCTATTCTTTGGGAATCAATTTGCTTTGTTAATGTTAAAGGAACAGTCGCGTGCGGATATGGGCCATATTTAATAGCATTATGCAGGGACGTATAGCCAATGTGAAATGTGTATACACCTTTAGACGAGGGCGAATGGGTTATGGCGGCATGGCGCTTACGTACTGGAACTTCAATGAGCACGGTTATCAACCATAAATGATACTCCAAGATCATGCCACTAAACTCAACTGTGGCTAACGCGTTTGCCATGGAGATCCATGGCATGATCTAGGTTATATATATATGGCCTTACTGCTACTGCATGCTCAACATTCGTATCTCCGCTTGTGTGGACGATCTTGTCGATTATCACTTAATTTTGTGAGATTCCGCCGTTGCGTATTGTGTATTCAATTAAAGGCACGGGCGGCGTTCGTTGCAGAAATATTCATATCTCTTCAAATCGCCATCAACGGAAGGAATATTAAAATATTTATAGTTTTGTTCAACGTACCGGTCGCCGACAAGCAGTGTGTGCGCTTCTTTCCCCATGCATGTGGCCTTTTCCGCGGTGCCGATAACGGTTGAATTGTAACTTTAGCATGATTCTGTAATCATAAGCGAGATCACCGAGTCGCAGGCTATATTGGATTCATCCAGCCCCGGTTCCGTGGTTTTAGTGCTATACAGTTCAAAGTTCTGGAGTAGAATTTCCATATATGGAGCTTTTGAATATTCATTACTTCCATATATGGAAATGCTACTCCAGAACTTTGACCAGTAGCACTAAAACCACGGAACTCGGCCTCGTGGATCCAATATGGCCGTGAGTTGTGACAGGCCGTACTAAACTCAAGAATTCTCATGATTTTCATTCAAACGACTCCAGTGTTCACTAAACTGAAAGTGTCAATGACACTGTTGCTCAACTTGGGAGTCTAATTTTGTGTTGAGCAGTCCATGTAATGATCAAGAACAAGGAAAGTCAAAACGTTTCAGTGAAAGGATTGTATTGTGTATATGAAATTTTGTTTTCATTTCAATCATTTCTCCAATAAATGTGCATGTCGGCTGCAGGCTGTGCCGATGTCTTCAAATGTGAAATCTAAAAAGGCTGCAGCTTGCTGGTGGCCATTTAAAAAAAACAAGACAGTCAATGACTGTGGAGAAGACTGGGACTCTGAAGACCACAAGAGTTAGTACTTGTCAAATTCACTTAAAACAAGTAGTCATAAAGAGGGACGTAGCCTAGAGGGTCTCCGCTGAGCAGTGGGTGTCCACCTTGAAATTTGGTTCTGATACCCCCAACCCACATAGTCCATAGTCTGCTCTCTCCCAACCGAAGCAAACAGACTCCCAACTGTCCCAAGTTCGTAAAATTCATTTGCACATGTTGGAATTTTACAACTGATACCTCAAGCTTTCCTAACTGTTGCAGTTACAACCTGACATGCCCCCCCTTTTTAATGGCTGACCCCATGCAAACAAACACTCCATTGGCCATATACACCAAATGCCATTTCTTGATTGGTCGAACTCATTTCAACAAATCTGTAACCCAGTCCCAAGTAACACAAGGACCCTCCATACTAGTTACTACATATAAGCTAAATAGGCCCGATGGCTCTTGAGGAGGAGCCATTTTAATAATTACTATGGGGAAGAGTTATGTCCCGTTTGAACAAATCTGAATCCCAGTCACCCAAGGACTCTCTGTACCAAAATGTATGCTAAATATGCCAAATAATTCTTGAGAAGATGTTTTAAGAATAACTAATGAGAGAAAGAATTATGTCTGTGGCTCTGACCCTATTTGACCCTGTAATCCAATTCTGAATCAAATCTGAATCCTAGTCACCCATGAGCTGAATAGGCCAGATGGTTCTTGATGGGACGACATTTTAAGAATTACAATATATGGACAAGTTATGTCCATGGCTCCGCCCTTATTTGACCCGATGACCTCATTGAAACACATCTGTATCTCTGTCACACAAGGATCTTCCATACCCAGGGACGAGGCTAGAGGGGTTCCATTGGGGGGGTCCACCTTGGGAAATTCCAACTGCAACCCCCCCCCCCCTTGAATCAGAATCAGACCAAATACAAGTTTTGCATAATTCCATTTGCACCCCACCTTGCACATCAGTGCTTAGGCCTAATATCCTATATATATATCTTCATAAAGCATGGTTCTATATGAAAACATTCAGATATTTTAACCTGAAACATACATTGCATAAATCATAACATCTAGTGGTCTAACTCCATACAAATGCACACGGCTACGGGCAAGAGACCACGACCACGACACACCGGGCTGACCATGGTTGCCCGGTGTGAGAAATTTTGAAATCCGAACAAGAAAATTGCAAATCCTAGCATCTAGACTGGCCTCAACTGAAGCTTTCCTATAGTGTTGGAAATTTCAAACCTCATACTCCCCCTCAGGTTGGAATATTCTTCAACTGATGACCATTTCAGTCCACAAGTTTCACCAAATGTAGTAAAATATTGTAAAACTTATTAGCAGTTTTGTACAATGACAATGACACACCGGGCCGAACCTGGTGTCTAGACTAGCCTCAAGCATTCCTAGTGTTGGAAATGTCAAACCTGACACCCCACTTAGGTTGGAAGATTTACAACTGATGACAATTCCAATGACAATGTTGACCAAATGTATGACAATATTGTTTTCTTAAATTAACTAGCAGTTTTTGACTGGCCACGGGGGAGGGACCAGGACACAAGCTTTCCAAGTGTTGGAAATTTCCAACACGTCACCCCCCCCCCCCCCCCCCCCCCCCAGGTTGGAAAATTTCCAACTGATGACCATTTCAGTCCAAAATTTTGACAAAAAATAGGAAAATATGCATATATTGGTCCAAAAACAATTAATTCCCCCCAATAAATTGTTTTAAAATCAAACTACAAGAACATTTTCAACCTATTGTTGGTGTAAAATTTCCAACTAATGTTTTGGCAGGTATGAAATTTCCAACTGTTGAAAATTTTGACCAAAGTTGGGGGGGGGTGAGACACCCCCCCAAACCCCCCGTCGCCACGTCTCAGTCCATACCAATTATAAGCTAAATAGCCCCGATTATTCTTGGGAAGATGTTTTAAGAATTACTATGGATGGGAAGAGTTAGGTCTCTAGCTATGCCACATTTTTGACCATGTGACCCCCATTTGAACAGAACTGAATCCCAGCCACCTAGGGACCATCCACACAAAATCTGTCTCAATTCTTCATCTCAGGTAAGCTAATAAAATGCCTCCTTCTTTCTCATCCAGTTTCCCATATGTAATTACCTGAGAAAACAGGTATTTAGTTTTACTGGACTAACTGTCAGATTCTTCATTCACAACACTTGGCCTTGTGAGTTTGTTATCATAAGCCATATGTCATTTATATACAATCTCTCTATCAGGCAGAGTTTTAGGGTTTAATCAAAGGAGCTGTCAATGGGACTTCTATATGGTGTTAAGTAAACATTCTGTGATCACAGGCACCTTTCCCATATCTCATAGAGCTCTGAGTATCTGCTGTTTGCATGTTCTTGATTTTAGGAGTTTCAATTAAAAAAAAAAAATTATATTTCAAATCAATTTTTGTTGTTTTTGTTTTGTTAAATTGAGCCAAGGAGTTCATTTTTTTAAGAGTTGTGTCGCTGGCTCTGCCCCCTATTTGACCCAGTGACCCCATTTGAACAAATCTGAACCCCAGTCATCCATGAACCCTCCATACCAAATATAAGCTAAATCGGCCCAATGGTTCTTGAGAAGAAGTCATTCTAAGAATTACTATGGAGGAATAGAGTTATGGCCCTGCTACCGCAACTATTTGACACAGTGACCTCATTTGAACAAATCTGAATGTGAGTCACCTAGGGAACATCCACACCATATATGAACCCATTCGGTCTTATGGTTCCGAAGAAGATGTTTAAAGAATTGTTGACAGACGGACAGATGGATGGACAGATAGACGGCACGACGGATGGATGGATGAACGGACGGACGGATGGGCGAGGAGAGTGATGACTATAGCTCCACTGGAGACTTCGTCTCAGGTGAGCTAAAAACAACTTTTGGGAAAATACGATGGACCCCATCTGGTGGTCAACCTGAAGATCTGTATTAGTTAGGGAGCCCGCATATGTTCCATTTACACTTTTGCGTACAAAAGGTTTGACCCCCTAAAGTTGGTACCAATAATGAAACATTCTGAAAAACCGATTTCTTAAGTTGCGCATTCCTGGGGTTTAGGGGCCGCTGAACCCCAAAAAGTGCCAAAAATCACTTCTATTTACACTTCCGCGTACATCGATGAATTTCGGTTTGATGATACTCCTAAGTGTACCGATAAAGAAAACACAACTTAAGAAAGGGATTTTCCTGGGGTTTTCAGATAAGAAAGGGGGTCCCATGCTGAACCCCAAAACGTGATTTTTCACTTTTTTGTATACTTTCGCGTACATCCATAATTTTTGGTCTCAAAGTACTTTGATATATTCTAATTATAAAAACACAACTTAAGAAGCAACTTTTCCTGGGGTTTTAAGATAAGAAGGGGGTTATCGGGTCACCCCCCAAAACGTAAAAAATCACTTTTATTTACATGATTGCATTCGTCCAACGTGTGTGTATGTGCGTACACAACTGGAATACAACCAATACATCCCTAAATCGATACGATCAACTTAAGAAATATATAGAGAATACCTACGAGTTTTGGTTGAATACCCGAATTATCTCATGAGTGGGTGCAAGGAAGTACAGAATTTCCACGAGCGGCTGCAAACCGCGAGTGGAAATTCTCTACTTCCTTGCACCCACGAATGAGATAATCCGGGTATTCAACCAAAACCCGTAGGTTTTCTTTTTATTATATGCGCTATAAACCGCACCAAAACTGCTAATTTTGTCCTACAGTTCACTTCAAATTGTTAGAAAGCTTCGACATTTGCATTTTGTTTACATTCCATCAATTGATTTGCTCACCACCGAATGACAAATATCGAGCATAGCCGCCATAAGAAATAGTCCCCATTGTTTTATTCTGAAATGATGCGAGAAAATTAATGTATATGTAATTTAGTGATAAGAATATATTAAAACAAATGAGTTAACATTATAACAATTAAATAACAGTTTATGAACCGTGAAAATCAATAATTAAAACAATAGTCCGGCTGTTATTGATACGCTTTGAAACTTAATGTGATTCGCCGCTATAAACCGGAAGTAATCTCCGAAAAAGTAATACTATTGTGTTATCCATCGAGTCGGTCAGTGTTATCCGTCGAGTCGGTCAGTGTTATCCATCGAGTCGGTCCAGGCGATGGATATAACGCTCTACGCCACGGCAATTTCCCACTATTTAATGGGGAAGCATATAATAAATATTCATATCGTTTTGTGTTTTGTATGTTAACTGATCATTGCAGCAATTAAATATGTAATTATTGGGGTCCTAACCCTTCCGATCCCTCAAAAATTCGATTGTACAGAATGCGGTATAAAATTTCACAAAAAAATACAATTGGGATTCTATTCATATTTCAACAAGAAATGAGCAGAACTTTGTAATGTAAGTGAGGCATATCATTACCTATGAATATTCCAAATCACTGGAACCAAAATTCTTACTTTGGCTCAAAATGGCTGCCAATATGGCCGCCAAAATATGGAAAATGGTAAATATTACACAGCGTGTCTTGCAATCACTTACAAGTTGTATTGATGTATAGAATGGGCTATTATGCATTCTATACATTGAATACTAACATGTCTGATGCACCATGGTTAATTGTTACTATTTTTCACCAATGACATCGTCAAAAATATTGGACTTTTCTCTAAAAAACTTGACATAAATATTGGCAAAAATTATGTTTTCAGGTTTGGACAATTTTTTCAGGTAAAATATAACTATCTTTGGATTGAAAGGTGTTTATTGCTTTGGTCTATCTTAAATGTGTCGCACTACAGTGTTTATAGACCAAATTGCTCAAGATGGCTTCCAAAATGTAATTTTATTTTACATATATCCCGAACATTCTCTGCATTATCCGAAAAGGTAGCAAATTGTGACTCACTTGGTTATTATACGTGTTAGTTAATTAACTGACAACTACATGTTCTATTCCCAGTTGTCCCAGTTCCGTATGGAGCATGACAAATTCATTTTAAAGTATGTAATTTTGCCGAGAACCTCTTTTGTGATTTTGGCCATATCTATTGAAAGGAAATGGGCAGAACTTTGAGACAGAACTGAGATGGACCATAATCTTTGGCTATTCTGGTCCATTATGATAAACAAAAATGTCAATAGGATACAGTGTGGATGTCAAGATCGTAGCCAGGGAGTTACTCTGTGATCATTTGTGAGGTGAATAGGTATACAGGGAGTTATTGTATGCCATGACTGATGTGAGTAGGTATACAATGAGTGACTATATGGTTATGAGTGGGTTGTCCATGGTAAGATGCATCTAGGTATACAGGGAGTGGTCATGGTCAGATGTGAGGTGAATCGGTATGCATGGAGTGACTGTATTGTGTATTATTGTGTATATCCAGTACGGGTGCACCCGTGTGCCTGTATGGTCATTGGTGTGGTGTATGTATATAGCTACATGGTCATATATGTGTTGATTATGTATATATGGAGTGACTGTAAGGTCATGGGTGGGATGTACATGCGTTGTCTGTATGGTCATGGATGGGGTGTGTCATGTTATGGTTACGGGTAATGTGTATAGGTATACATGGAATGACTGTACGGTCATGATTGAATATGAATACCTGGAGTAAGCTGGGTGGACATTATCGAGCGTGTGGGTACATAGGGAGTGTCCTTGTGGGAACGGTGGGATGTATATTTATATATCTCGTGTATGTATTATCATTGGTGGGTGTATATGGCTTAGCTGTATTATCATGGATGGCGTGTATGATTATACAGTGAATTGCTGAATTGTCATGCGTGAGGTGTATATGCAAGTATGGATTGTTTGAGTGGTCGTTTGTGCGGGTTTTTTGTATATCTGGAAGGGCAGAATGGCCATTCGTAAGGTTTACATGTATACCTGGAGTGAATTTATGGTCTAGGGTGGGCTGCATATGTATATCGAGTGGTTATGTGACTATGAGTGTCGAATAGGTATACAGGTAGTGACCGTATGGTTAATGGTGATATGATTACATGTAGGTATACAAGTAGTGACTGTATGATCATAAATGTAATGAACATCTATACAGGGGGTGACAGGCGTATGAGTATACATGTACCTGGTGTTCCTGTTTGGTGACTCGTGTCGGTATCATCATGTGTAGGTTATACCAGTACACACACGTGTTGCTTTATTGTCATGGGCGAGGGACATGTGTATATAGCGAGTGGCTATATGGCCATGGATGAGGTGCATATGTATACATGGAGTGACTATACTGACATGTCATGGCTGGGGTGTATTAGTATATCTTGAGTGGCTATTCGGCTATGGTGTGACAAATAGGGATACAGGGATTGACATGTCCAATGTTGAGGTGAATATGTATACAAGGATTGACCATGATCGTGTATGAATGTTTTGAATAGGTACACACGGGGTGACTATATGGCCATAGGTCAGGTGAAGGAGTATACCAGGTAACATGGGTGAGGGTATGTGTATGAAGTGAGTGGCTATATGGCCATTGGTGATGTGCATATGTATACCGGAGTGACTTTATGGTCATTGTTGTGGTGTTGATGTTTATATTGATTGTATATTTGACCATGCGTTTGGAGAATAGGTATACAGGGGATGACCATATGGCCAATGGTGAGATGAATGGATATACAAGGAGTGACTATATGGTTATGTGTCATGTTTAGGAGTATACCTGGTGTGCCTGCATTGTGACGCGTGGCTGTATGGTCATCCGTGGTCATGGGTCAGGTGTACATGTATACAGTGGGTCACTATATTGTTATGTCTGTGGTGTTTATGTATATATGTAATGACTATGTGATAATGGGTGGCTATCGCTTTCCACGATATGACATGACCTCGCTATTGATTAACATAACCTTGAGTTATTGTGGAAAGCGATAACCGCCCAAGGTACACATGTACAACCCACCCATTACCCCAGTCACTCCATATGTACATAAACACCACACAAATGACAACACAGTCACCCACTTTATACACGTACATGTACTAGTACACCTGATCGTACAGCCCTATACTTGGTTATACCCGTACATACCACAAATGACGATACAGCCACGAGTCACCATGCATGAACACCAGGTATACACATACACCCGACACATGACCATATAGTCACTCTATGTAAACATATTCACTACATTCACGATCATACAGTCACTCATTGTATACATATTCACCTCACCATGGACCATACAGCCACTACATGTATACCTATTCGCCGTACACATGACCATATAGTCAATCCAGGTATACATATGCACACCACCAATGGTGATCCCTTCCAGATATACCAATATCCGCACATACGACCACTCATAGGTTCCATACTTGCCATACTCATACACGCCATCCATGATAATAAATCTACTCCCCATACACCACCAATGATAACACATCCACAACATATATAAATATACGTCCCACCGTTACAAACAGGGCACTCCCTTTATATTCACACATCATTCATGACCATACAATAACTCCGTGTATACCTATTATCATCATCTATGATCATTGAGTAACTCCCTGGCTGCCATCTTAACTTCCACCCTGTATCCAGTTGATAAATTTTTATCATAATGGGCCAGAATACCCACATACCATGGCTCATCTCAGTTCCACCTCAAAGTTCTGCCCATTCCCTTTCAATAATATGACGAGAAGCACAAAAGAGGTTTTCCGCAAAATTCCACACTGCAACTTTAAAATGAATTTGTCATACCCCATACGGAACTGGGACAAACATAATAGAACGTAGTTGTCAGTTAATTACATTGTAACTAACACGTACAATAACCAAGTGAGTCACAATTTGCCACATTTTTTCGGATAATGCAGAGAATAATGTTCGGGATATGTTAACTTTTAACTTTTTACAAATTTGGTTGCCATTTTGGAAGCCATCTTGAGCAATTTAGTCTATAAACACCGTAGTGTGATACATTTAAGATAGACCAAAACAATAAACACCTTTCAATCCAAAGATAGTTACATTTTACTTGAACAAATGATCGAACCCTGAAAAGTGAATTTTTGCCGATATTTATGTCAAGTTTGTGAGAGAAAAATCCAATATTTCTGGTGATGTCAGTGGTGACAATAGTAAAAATGATACATGGTGCATCAGACATGTTAGTATGTAATGTATAGAAAACAGATTAGTCAATTGTGTACATCAACCACAACTTGTAAGCGATTGCAGGACACCCTGGGCCAATATTTACCATTTTCCATATTTTGGCGGCCATTTTCGCAGCCATTTTGAGCCAAGGTAAGATTTATGGTTCCAGAGATTTGGAATATTCATAGGTAATGATATGCCTCACTTACATTACAATGTTCTGTTCATTTATTGTTGAAATATGACTAGAATCCCAATTGTGATTTTTTTTTTAATTTTGTACAGCGTTCTGTAAAATCGAATTTTTGAGGGATCGGAAGAGGTTAGGACCCCAATCATTGCATATTTAATTGCTCCAATTATCAGTTAATATAGAAAACACAAAATAAAGTTGCATTACTCAACCAGTTCCAAACAGCATGAATTGATCTAGAAGATATTTGTGAAAAAAATGTCATTTTCAACTTCCGGCGGCCATTTTTGTGGCCATCATGGATAGTGAGTTTCAATTTTGGCCCCAAAAAGTGTCATTATGTCTTAGCTTAACGAAAATATATACATTTGTATACATTTTACTAGATTTCCGGCTATAAGTTTTATAAAACTGGCTCACTTATAGTTCTGGGTTGTGGGGGGGGGGGGGGGGGGGGGGGACAAGTCTCGTTCTTATCAGAAAACGACATGACTATATATTTCTTAAGTTGATCGTATCGATTTAGGGATGTATTGGTTGTAATAGTGCAACGTTCCAGGGGTGTACGCACATACACACACGTTGGACGAATGCAATCATGTAAATAAAAGTGATTTTTTACGTTTTGGGGGGGTGACCCGATGACCCCCTTCTTATCTTAAAACCCCAGGAAAAGTTGCTTCTTAAGTTGTGTTTTTATAATTAGAATATATCAAAGTACTTTGAGACCAAAAATTATGGATATACGCGAAAGTATTAAAAAAAGGGAAAAATCACGTTTTGGGGTTCAGCATGGGACCCCCTTTCTTATCTGAAAACCCCAGGAAAATCCCTTTCTTAAGTTGTGTTTTCTTAATCAGTACACTTAGGAGTATCATCAAACCAAAATTCATCGATGTACGCGGAAGTGTAAATAGAAGTGATTTTTGGCACTTTTTGGGGTTCAGCGGCCCCTAAACCCCAGGAATGCGCAACTTAAGAAATCGGTTTTTCAGAATGTTCCATTATTGGTACCAACCTTAGGGGGTCAAACCTTTTGTACGCAAAAGTGTAAATGGAACATATGCGGGCTCCCTAACTATATGTTTGGCGATGATCGGATGAGCGATGTGGACCATGTTTTTAATGAATACGGAACAAACCGATGGCGCCCATCTAGAGCCATACAATGTCATTTGAAAAGGAAAGTTTTGATGACAATTCTTGTGGATCAAATGGCAAATGCTGAAGTTACAGTACACCTCTTACCAGCATCAACAAAAATACCCAGAGTGAGTTTGGGATGAGAAACCAATTCCATCAATGTTCGTCATGTGTGGATTGAGCCAGGATGAGGTTTCATGGGTTGTGGGCTACAAATGATCATGGGGTACTTATATGAACTCAGAATTACAGAGTATATCCATAGCAAGCGCCTGTCTCCAATTAAGGGGACACAGAGCTGGATTATTTCAACATTGATGGTCATGCCAAACTTTTCAGAAACTTAACTATACATGTGAATCAGTGACATCAAGTTACAACAACAACAGTTCTTCAAAATACGCTTTAGTTATTGATCTATTAATTACAACAAAATAATGCTAACCACTGTATGAATTATCTCCGTTTGAAATCCAGCAGTAGCTATCATTAAGAAAGGATATCCAGTTTACTATACATGTGAATCAGTGACATCAAGTCTGACTAATTTCTGGCCGTGAGGAACTGATATTTCGGTTAGAGTGGACATTTTTTTGCACCTCAGTGCCACCTTAATGATAATTTTTGTCACACGGACATCAGGTAGAGATCCCTAAGAGGCTACCAAGATATTGCTCCACAAAAGATATTCCAATGCAGCGAATTAAGTTATAGCTGTACACTACATGATTACTGAACACCATGTTTGGTTAATGGAACCAATTCCAGGGAGAAGCTTTTGTATGCCACTTGGAAAATATCAATAGGGCAAATTCACAATTTTCTGACTGTCTGACTATTGCCCATTGCATACACATGCTACATGAAGGCTGAGGCATAGCTAGAGGGTCTCCATTGGGGGGGGGGGCTGTCTAAGTTGTAGGAATTCAATTTGCAGCCCCATTCTTTGGTTGGAATTTTTCAACTGTATTTCAAACTTCCCAACTATTGGACATTTCCACCCCCTTGGTCCAAATATTTGACCAATAGTTGGACAACTATTGTCTTGACAAAAGATTTATTGAACATTAAATACTGGTTGGAATATCAAACTATCATAACAAATGCAACCTAAGTTTCGTCTGAAATTTCCAACTGACTCTGTGTCAGTCATAAAATTTCCAACTATTGAAGATTTTGGACAAAGTTCGAGGGGGCCGGTATTGCGTAACAGGACCCAAGAAAAGGATACACACAGTGGGTAAACGTGCAAAAAATGTGAAAGTGAAATATCAACACAAAAAAATCATGGAAAAATAGTTAACTTTCTTCTTATATTCATTATTGATAGTTCTCCAATATCGACAGAAATTTTGCATGTTGAAAACTTGAAACCATTGTTATGTAAACAAAAGATTTTATAGTGATTTGTCAACAAACATCGCTAATTCTGTATAAAGTTAAAATATTTTAGTCTGAATTTTCAGAATATTTTTCAATACTTTGACCTTTTACCATCATGTTTTGATTACACTTTGGTATCTTATTGGACTAATGGACCTTTCCACAGCTGTCAATCAAATAATTATTAGCGGATATTTTCGACCAATCAGCAACTGAGCCGATCAATGGCTGCATTGAAAATTCTGCTGCCATCTTTCTTCACCCTAATTATGATATCCATGCATACATTCAGTGTTAAATTGGTTATATTCAAACAACTTATTTGTTGTAAAATCATAATATACTGAGATTTATATTTGCACCATGATGTTATAAATTTATCTGTGATTATAACAATGTTTTTCATTTAGCATGACACTTGTCATAATTTTCACATTTAATGGCAAAACGAATGTGTGTTCTCTGGTTTAGATATATTAAAGAGTTCAGGGATTCTGTCTGTGACAGTCTGTCTGTTCTGGTCTTTTCGCGATTTTCTTCCAGAGCCCTTGACCGATTTCTACCAAATTTGGTGTGGTGCCTCGGGGTACCCCGGCAGATGTTATAACGGCCTTATTTTTTAAATTAAATATTTTAAACGAATTACATTTTTAATCAATTCGTTTTTTAAATTTTAAATTTTTGAGCAAGACATTTCAATCTAAAAATCTAAAAAGAAAATATCAAATATAAAAAGAAAATTTAAAAAAATGTTAAATTAAATAAAACAAATTTTCAAAGTTTTTAAAAAATCTAAAAAAATTAAAAACTTAGAAAAAGATAACAAATTTTAATTTTAATTGTTTTTAAATAATTTTTTTTTTTTTTTTGTTCAACAGCATGCAGAGTTGTTCAATCAGAGTTCAGTCTAAAAAATATATAAAACTGAATTTTAATAATTTTTTTTAAATCAAACTCTTTAAAAGAATTGAAATGTGCACGAGACTCATATACATGAGTCAGTTTCAGCTAGTTAACGTAAGGGCAAGTGCTGATGTGTTCACTTCGGAAGTCAATCTCGGGTAACAAACAATATTTATATGGATAAAGTCTTATTACCAGTGGGCGGTACTACTACTGTAGGTGTGGCCTCTGCGGAAAGCTCCATTGGACTTTATTGTATTTGGACTGTAACAGTAATGTCAGCACAATAAATTGGACTCCTGCACTTATATTATCTGTTGTCTGCTTATTTTTCCTGAAAACCCGTCCAGATGAACAATAGATCATTCCAATGTATACCTTTATAACTGAGTGGGAGAATCATTTAGTATAAAAAGGGTTAAACTTGAGTTCTGAAACAACGAATACATCTTAAATCTTCATTTCTCCACAAAAAAAAATAAGAAGGATGCTATTTGTGAGCAAAGTGAGGCTGGCGGCTGAGTTTGTTACCGAATAGAATATTCCAAGGATAAAAAGGTTGATACCTTCACAGCCAGACAAGAGAATTGTGATTTGAACAGAAGCGCGATTTATGATTGTGTTATTGATCTGACTCGATGCAACGTTATATTTGATATATAAACAATGCTGGGATAACGGTCAATCATCAAAGGATGTCTGTGAGAAATGAGACGGCTCCCGTCGAGTGAAGGAATTAATTTGGACGCCCACATAGCTCACATCAATGTGTCTGATAGACCATGATAAATCATTCATATGCAACACCCTGTATGGATACAATTGTATTGGAAAATAAGCATTCCTTTTATATGCGTCTGCAACAACAATAAACTACAAATAACTGGTTGCTCAGTCACACATCTCCCAAATAGGTAGCTTTTATGTGGATAATTGGCTTTTCGACAAACAATTTTTTTTTTTTTTAGAAAAATAAATTGCCTTTTTTAGGAAAAAAAAAAGATAAGCTTGTTTGGAACGTTTTTTTGACAGTGATGAAAATTTAAATTATAATATGTAACACAAAATAATCCAAAACGAAAAGCCAATGACAAAAGTTATTGATCCAAACCCAGATTCAACCTTGACCTGTTCACTAACCAAAATTTAATCACAATTTTTATTGTTGGTTGTGACCACACGTCCCCCGAAAAAGAAAAAAAATTCCTGTCGTCCATATACATGTTGCACATTCACAATATATGGGTAACAATATCCTAAAGTTTCAATTCTCTACATTCAAAATTGTGGGAGGAGTTGATTACACAATGATGGTACGCAAACTCAAAACGGTCCAAATAGAATCAAGAGAGAGGAATAACTCGGCGAAAAATAATTCTTCTGTCATCCATTCCTGTTGCACATAAGCAATATAATCCTAAAGTTTCAATTCTCTACATTTGAAACTGTGGGAGGAGTTGATTACACAATGAAGGTAACCAAAGTCCAAATAGACCCAAAAAATTCTAAGTCAAGAAAGGGGAATAATTTGGTGAAAAACAATATTTTCCATCATCCATTATAATACATGTTGCACATCAGCAATATATTGTTAACAATATCCTCAAGTTTCAATTCTCTATATTTGAAACTGTGGGAGTAGTTGGTTACACAATGAAGGTACCCATAATGTGTGACAGCCACACAGACAGACAGATGGACAAAAGGAAGTCATTTCTACAAAAATTATTGATGAATACTATTAAATAGTTATCTGGACAAAACTAATAAATTCAAATTCCTCCTAGTTAAAGCGACATAAAATCTTCATGCCTCAGACTAAACGTAACATGAGGTGGCATACCCCCACGACACTGGCACACCCACAGTGCTGGCATATCCCCCCCCCATTTAAAAGCAAATAAAAGGGAAAATGAGAACTTTAATAACATTTTACGTTTCATTGAAGGCTCTTGTGATGGTGAGTATCGATACCAATTTCATTGAGATCCCGCAACCCATCCATAGCAAGCCTGAGTTTAGTGCTCCTGTAATTTGCAGAATGAGGTCCCCAGAGGGTGAATTCAGTGACGCTATCACGCATAGTGGGCTAGCATCACCAAATTCGCCATCTGGGGACCTCATTCTGCCGGGCCGCATATGCTATGGGAGACATAGACTAAGATTGAAGTTCCCAAATGGTGCATATTGTGATGTACACCCATGGGAACCATTGATTATGCAATGTGTCATCTGCCGATTTGGGGATATAGAGAAACTGAACTAAAAAAGAAAAAGAATCAAAGTTTCTATAGAAATTTGATAATAAAGAAACTTTTCAGAGAAGATGAGGCAGAATGAGGTCCCCAAGACAGGACAGGGGGGGGTTTGGTCAAAATTTTCAACAGTTGGAAATTTCATACCTGCCAATACATTAGTTGGAAATTTAACACCAACAGTATGTTGAAAAGGTTCTTGTAGTTTGATTTTCAAACAATTTCTTGGGGGGAATTAATTGTTTTTGGACCAATATTTGCAAATTTTCTTATTTTTGGTAAATTTTTTGGACTGAAATAGTCATCAGTTGGAAATTTTCCAACCTCAGGGGGGTGTCAGGTTGGAAATTTCCAACAGTTGGAAAGCTTGTGTCCTGGTCCCTCCGCCACATGGCCAGTCAAAAACTGCTAGTTAATTTAAGAAAACAATATTATCATACATTTGGTCAACATTGTCATTGGAATTGTCATCAGTTGTAAATTTTCCAACCTAAGTGGAGTGTTAGGTTGGAAATTTCCAACTCTAGGAGGGCTTGAGGCTAGGATTTTGCGATTTTCTTGTTCAGATTACAAAATTTTCCCACACCGGGCCGAACCATGGTTGGCCTGGTGTGTCATTGTGTCTCCGCTGTGGCCAATACAGTGAAAGTGTCAATGATACTGTAGCTCAACTTGGAAAGGGAATAATTTAATGTATTACAGTCAATGGAGCGATTAGGAATGTGGAAAGTTGAATGTCTAATACTAGTTTATAGACATGAAGAGAAAAGTAAAATCCAAGATGGCTGCTGGTGGCCATGTTTTCGGCCGAATGACCCCAAAATGAGTCGTTCCCATCTACATGTCATCGTTAACATCCATGACAAATTTTATGACGATCAGACTAAAGGTACGACCTGTAGCCCATGCTAAAGAATTTAGTCATACAAAGAGTAAAATCCAAGATGGCTGCTGGCGGCCATGTTTTTTGGCCGAATGACCCCAAAATGACTAGTTCCCATCTACATGTCGTTATCAACATTCATGACAAATTTTATGATGATCAGACTAAAGGTACGACATGTAGCCCGTGCTAAAGAATTTAGTCATACAAAGAGTAAAATCCAAGATGGCTGCTGGCGGCCATGTTTTCGGACGAATGACCCCAAAATGAGTCGTTCCCATCTACATGTCATTGTTAACATCCATGACAAATTTCATGATGATCAGACGAACAGTACAACATGTGGATTGTGATAATGGATTAAATTTTGAAATCCAAGATGGCCGCTGGCGGCCATTTTTTTGTCCGAATGACCCCAAAATGACTCGTTCCCATCTACATTCCAATTTCAACAGCCATGGCAAATTTTATGATGATCAGACTAAAGGTACGACCTGTAGCCCGTGCTAAAGGATTTAGTCATACAAAGAGTAAAATCAAAGATGGCTGCTGGCGGCCATGTTTTTTGGCCGAATGACCCCAAAATGACTCGTTCCCATCTACATTCCAATTTCAACAGCCATGACAAATTTTATGATGATCAGACTAAAGGTACGACCTGTAGCCTGTGCTAAAGGATTTAGTCATACAAAGAGTAAAATCCAAGATGGCTGCTGGCGACCATGTTTTTTGGCCGAATAACCCCAAAATGAGTCGTTCCCATCTACATGTCATTGTTAATATCCATGACAAATTTTATGATGATCAGACTAAAGGTACGACCTGTAGCCCGTGCTAAAGAATTTAGTCATACAAAGAGTAAAATCCAAGATGGCTGCTGGCGGCCATGTTTTTTGGCCGAATGACCCCAAAATTACTCGTTCCCATCTACATGTCAATGTTAACATCCAAGACAAAGTTCATGATGATCAGACAAACAGTACGACCTGTGGCCCGTACTAATGGATTAAATTTTGAAATCAAAGATGACCGCTGGCGGCCATGTTTTTTGTCCGTATGACCCCAAAATGACTCGTTCCCATCTACATTCCAATTTCAACAGCGATGACAAATTTCATGATGATCAGACTAAAGGTACGACCTGTAGCCCGTGCTAAAGGATTTAGTCATACAAAGAGTAAAATCCAAGATGGCTGCTGGCGGCCATGTTTTTTGCCCGAATGACCCAAAAATGACTCGTTCCCATCTACATGTCAATATTAACATCCATAACAAATTTCATGACAATAAGACAAACAGTACGGCCTGTAGCCCATGCTAATGGATTGAATTTTGAAATCCATGATGGCCACTGGCGGCCATGTTTTTTTTCCGAATGACCCCAAAATGACTCGTTCCCATCTACATGTCAATGTCAACATCCATGACAAATTTCATAATAATCGAACCAAAGGTACGAACTGTAGCCCGTGCTAAAGGAAATTGTTGACGAATCACACACACATACACACACACGCACGACGGATACCAAGCCATGGCAATAGCTCAAACTTTACAAAGTAAAGTTGAGCTAAAAATGGTCCAAACCTGAAAAGTTAATTTTTGCCAATATTTATGTCAAGTTTTTGAGAGAAAAGTCCAATATTTTTGACGATGTCAGGGGTGACAATAGTAACAATTAACCATGTTGCATCAGACATGTTAGTATTCAATGTATAGAATGCAAAATAGCCAATTTTATACATCAACCACAACTTGTAAGCGATTGCAGGACACGCTGGTGTAATATTTACCATTTTCCATATTTTGGCAGCCATATTGGCAGCCATTTTGAACCAAAGTAAGAATTTTGGTTCCAGTGATTTGGAATATTAATAGTTAATGATATGCCTCACTTACATTACAAAGTTCTGTTCATTTCTTGTTGAAATATGACTAGAATCCCAATTGTGATTTTTCTGTGAAATTTTATACAGCATTCTGTAAAATCGAATTTTTGAGGGATCGGAAGGGGTTAGGACCCCAATAATTGCATATTTCGTTGCTCCAATGATCAGTTAATATACAACATACAAAATAAAGTTGCATTACTCAACCAGTTCCAAACAGCATGAATTGATCTAGAAGATATTTGTGAAAAAATGTTATATTTTCAACTTCCGGTGGCCATTTTGGTGGCCATCTTGGATGGTGAGTTTCAATTTTGGCCCAAAAAAGTGTCATTATGTCTCAGCTTCACGAAAATATATACATTTGTATACATTTTACAAGATTTTCCCACTATAATTTGCATAAAACTGACTTAGGGTCTGGTCTGAAAAACGGTGGCCATGATGGACGCCATCTTGTCTGGAGTCTAAAAGGCCACTTTTTTTTCTTGTTAACATTGCTTAAAAGTTGAAGGACATAATAAGGAACAAAATGAGTTGGGTGAAGTTAAGTCCCAGGGGGGTGCAAGGGTACCCCTATTAGCTCCCGGTATGCTTAAAGTCTGCTATATTACGGTGTAGGGAAGGTCCTTGGACAAAAACAGTATTATTCCCACCAATTTCCCTAGCTAGTTTAGTCCAAGGAAACTTGGGACTACATTCTGAACAGAAGTGAAATGAATGCTAATTTACACCACTTTTACCCTATCAGGAGAATATTGCTGTTGAGATTAATGATCTATTTTTTTTCATTTTTAGGCAATAATTTCTTTCAGTTTATTAAATATATTCATTTAAATTATCAACTATTTTAATCACAGGAATACGACATATTTGTGCAATTAGCAAGTTTAAAGCAACTTTGACAGTTTGAATCCTGAAATTACACTTGCTGTTGTTACATCCTGGTTCTAATTCCGGAATCAAAACAGGTTGATAGATATGTTAAATGCTTTTATATAGACTATAGATGGTGTGAAGTAGACCTGATAAAAAAAATTTAATGGCCATCCAGGAGATTTTTGCGGGAAGTATGCCCAAATATGCTCATTGTTCCAAAAAAGTTTTTAAATTTATTTCAAATTCCACCTTTTTTTTATTATCATTTTTATAATGAAGATTACAGTTTTATGAGATTCTATTTGAGCTTATTTTATAAATACATACCAGTACATTCACCTAAATAAAAGAGTAATGAAAAGAGATTTTTATACAGCTACCATGAGTGTGAGATACATGCATGTTTATATAATGTAATACAAGGGAACGTAGAATGCTAAAGGACACCTACTAACATCTGTTCTTATTCCAGTTAAAAATATAGAGTTTTCTCCCTTCTATTGTATTCTATTTGTGCTGCAGTGCCAGGCATTGTCATTCATGCTCGCATACGTAATCCTAAGTCATGTTATTAAATCTATCGCCTACACTATAATGACAGCTAGCATGGCTACAAAGGGTCTGAAAATTGATTAGTCTCAATTGACTCACTACTGATTTGTACTGAATGATGATGAATATGAAATGACTCTTGTTGTTACAGACAGTCCGTTTAAATTTGAGCAGCGTTGCTTAGTGTTGAAGTGACCAACAGTGCATTTGCACATGCGGGAGAAATTGGTGGTCTTCCGTATTTTGGAGGTTCTCCCTATCGCAATCGGGGAAACTTAACAACTCTGGTGCGAAGACTTATTCAAGTCATAGAATTTAGAAAATTGGGCCCACTATGCAGGATACCATCACTAAATTCTCCCTTTGGGGACCTCATTCTGCAAATAACAGGCATACTTAACTTCTATACGAAAAAAATTTAAAACAGCTCAAATATATTTTTTTTAATATGTGAGGTCTATATACCAGTATTTCATGCGTTTATTGACCTATATTGTACCTACTACCCAATTACAAATACGCCATCAATATGAATAAATTTTGGTTGTTTGGCAACATATTAGAGGCTGAATTTGATGGAACAAAACATAGTTATGCATAGTAAAGGATTATCACAAAATAACCCTCAGATTGCTGAATCTGTACTGTAAAGAGGTAGTAGTTCTTATAAGCACCAGGCTCTTCTTGTCTGAACAATTCCTTGCAAGTTCCAGCAAGCCAATAGCAGAGCAGAATCCTTTTCCATAGCCACGCCCACTGCCTAATGACATACCCCCACTAGTCAGAAAACCTATAATCTTCCTTGAATTAGAACTAACAATTTCTGCATTCTTGTTTTCTTTGTTGATCGAGTTTAAAATGTTCATCACTTCAGTCGAGATACCGTTTCCGTCCTTATCTTTCTTTTTGTTCTTCGCCAATTTTTTTCGCAGGAGTTTCAGCTCCTTTCGTTTACTCTTCGATAAATCAGGATGAATGGGTTCCAGTGGTCCACCATAATTTTTGTCCTTGTTAATGTTTTGGAGGTCATCATTATTTGGAATGCAAATCATTGCAAATGGCTTTGGTCTCCCTCTTGAAAGGTTTGAGCATGAAACAGGAATTAAAGTTTGAGAATATTTGTCAGTTAAATCGCCTTGGCAACTATTAACTGACAGTATATTATTATTTCTATTTCTAAATTTTCCACTCTCTTTGCCTTTGAAATCCAAAAGTTTGACCACTAATCGAAGGTCTTTCTTGTTGCGCATTGTGACATACTCCATAATTTTAGAATCCAGATGATCTCCGCCACCATCACTCACTGACATTTGCCATTCATTAACTAGTTTTGGCCATGGGAATGAAAACGGATGCAGCACGCCCATTTTGACGAAATTTGGCCTTTTGCCAGGTGGTTTTCGCTCATGTTTGACCTTCAGTGTTTCTGACATGTCAGTGTGGAAATCTCTACCTGCCTTTGTGTCGGGATAATCAGAAGGGAAATGTAAATCATGCTTCTCAAAAGCGACGGTCTCTGATTCTCGCAGACCTCCAACACGCGCTCCATGATACACCATGCTTACGAGGAATGGCCGGCCCCAGCCTGAAGGCAGAATAACATCCCAGCCTCGCCCATAACCAAGGGATACAGATGGGTCGCTTGTGCAAGATCCAGACTTGTAAATTAGTATAGCAGGAATTCTGGCCTCTTCTGTTCCCATGGAGACCTTCGTACCTGAAATATCATTAGGAAAAAGTTTTACAAGGACAGTGATATCGCGCATCACATAACATCAATAATTAACAAAGTATTCATAACAACAATAATTAACAAAATATTCATGACATCAATAATTAACAAAATATTCACAATTTTTCATGATAACCAAACACCCTATTTAAAATAATTTTGCACCAAAATCGACCATTTTCATCTCCAAACGGAACAGAGCAAAAGGCAGTAAATAAAGATAATAATTTGCTTTTGGTGACTTTTGCATTTGGAGATGAATGAGGAAAGTTATTGGCATAAAATAATAATTGAGTTTTTGGTTACCAGTTCTGTCAATAATTATACCCCTGGTAACAAGTTGTGGGGGGGGGGTATACTGGAATCAGCTGAGCCGTCCGTCTGTCCGTGGATACAATTTTGTCCGAGTTTTTATTCCTACATTTTTCAGTCCATTTAATTTTAAAACTTGTCACAGTTATTTAGTACCATGTGCACCTGTGATTATGAGGTCTGTCACACTTTTTTGTGTGGAGTTATCCCCTTTTGCACGAGTATTTTCTGGACTTTTTCTCATATGTTCTTGTTCAATTTGAATCCAATTTGCTAGAGGGGTCAATCATCATGGGAACTTGGTGCACCTGCAATTTAGGAGTGGCCCATCTCTAGTTATCTTCTAAAAAATATAGCTTTATTCTGAATGCTAACAGCCAGTTAGATCTGGTGAACAAAGAACAGTTCAAGTTAGAATGACAGACATATCTGATCTGTATTATCACATGAACATTCTCATTGACAAATTTGAGAAAATCATCTGAAGCTGTTTAACCTTTTCTATACTAAATACTATATTAATTGACGAGTAGTTCCCTCTTCTGCATTTGCATTATCTTTTCGACTGGTTGCCGTCTGCTCATATATCCTTAACACCCCTCCAAATGAATAATAGGACCATTCCAATGTATACTTTTATAACTGAATGGATATAGAATAGTATAGAAAGGGTTAAAGATATTTGGAGAACCAAATTATTTAAGAGAAGATGTTAGAAGACAAATTATATATAACAATAGGTTTATAGAGGGCCATATTGAAGATATCTAGTGTTTTGCATTTCCATAGAAATTTGCCGTTTATGACAATAAATGTTCTAAATTGTCTGGAAGACAACAACTTATCACTTGACCATGTACACAATAGAGAAATATATTCTTCCAATTATTTATGCCATAATTGTGTTGATTTTCAACATTAAATAGATTTCTAATAGAACTAAAATAATAACAGTAAAGTATAACCAGTGTCCATGTTGGACCGAATTTTACTTTTGCCAAATGATATTTTTTGCCAAATTGTTTTAGAAATTGCCAAATGCTATCAGTTTCTACCATATTAGTCTTATATTTCGACAATCGCGAACGACTTTTGATATGGATAAGAAAGCAGTCAGTTATTAATAATTCTCACTTCTCTACTGCAGTTTATCATATCACAATAAACCAATCACCCAACCTGACCCGGTTGTTGTTGTAATTTGATGATATGGGGACCGTCTGATTAGATTGAGTACCTTTAATGCATGGTATTGATTGACCAATATTACTCAACTTTCTTGAGGAACTAAAAAGTAACTTACAAAAACTTTTGCCAAATGAATTTTTGTTTGCCAAATGTGAATTATTTTTTCCATTGGCAAATTTGGCAAGTGAGTATAACCATGATTGTAATACAACCTTACCTAAACCTGAATTGGTCAGTAACCTGTATTCTCATGGATACATGAACGTCGTTTTGTGGCACAATTCTAGATATTCTGAATTGTTCCACAAAAAATGTGGTACAATCAGTGAAATGCTTTCAGAACGCTCATAATTCAAACCACTCGTGAATTGGTTAATATCATGCTAGCCATAGACCGAAGAAAGGGACATATAATGGCTACCTACTAATACTGAATTTTATTTAAGATAGAACAAAAATTAGTCTTATCTGCAAAATTTTGATAAAGAGACAATGAAAAGGGGTGGGTCGCCATTCAAAAGTGACCTCATGTTTACCAGCTGAGTTCAAAGAGAAATCATATCATGCAGAGATAAAAGCTGGGCTATTATATAGCAGGTTGTATGTCTGTCACTACAATTTTGACCAAAACATACAGTCCAATTACAAAAGAAATAATACACTGCGCATCAGTGTCCTGCGATCAGTTTCTTTGTGGTCAAATTCTACTATACACGCCGATGCCACAGTGATTTATTTCTTATGTATATCTCTACTGATTTACGAGGATTTTAAAATATTCAGTAGCGCTTTGGTACATGCAAGTGAATCGGTCGCATGCACGAGCTAGTGTGAAAGTCAAAACTTCTATATCCCTATCTGGGGATATCAAAATTGATATAACTGCGATTTTTTCGTTAAATCACTGTTGAGCGTATAATAAAAGATCCTACCTGGAATTGGATTCTTTGATCTGAGATTGTTGATGTGGTGCTCAGTACATTTCGTTGATTTGACTTCATCGCGGACGTCAGTGAGCCAAATTGGTGATGATGATATCTGGTCCTTGCTGAATAACTCGCAGATTCTATGTCTCTGATCAGGGGTAGGCATCACTGGAAAAAAGTCTTGATGAAATTTCTATCCAGGGTCATAGGAGGTGTTAATGGAGAGTGTGTTTAAAGAACAATCTATCAGCATTGTGCTAATAGTCTGGATTAATTGCATTTCTACCATATTCAATACTAAATTTAGTGCAACTATGACATTTCGTATCATAGTACTTCTATGACTGACAGATAACTGATTTTGGTTTTAATTAATAATTAATAGCTTTTATATAGAGCTTAATCACATGAATCTCTAAGCGCTTTTATCACATTATTACCCCAATTGTTGAGCAATGCAGTGTCAAATACGTGGTGCCATTTTACAGGCACTTCACTAGAGCATCAAGACATGCACACTCACATACACACACCTCCACACGAACCTATCCCAGGTACCTATTTCACATCTAGGTACGACAAAGCAGTCACATTCACAGTTGCTCAAGGGTCACAACATTTAACCCTTTGAGTGCCAGGGGCCGATCTCATCGGCCCTAAACCTACAAAATAAGTCTGTTAAAGAATATAAGAATAAATTATTAAAATTGTAAAAAAATGTAAAAAAAAAAAAAAAAAAAAAATTGTTAGGCCAATGCATTCTCTTATATATGCGAGGCGACCTATGGTCGACTCGCATATATAAGAGAATGCATTGGCACAGGGTATATGGGTTGATACAAAAATCGGACCTGGCACTCAAAGGGTTAAACAGCGTACGATTCTGCAGTCACAAACCACTGCTATGGGAGACTCAATATTCAGCGCCTGTATGAGAACTCACAATGCTATGTTGACAGCATTACAAGTCCACCATGCTAACAGTTCGGCTATCGAGCTTAGGCAGTTCCAAAAAATATTTTACATCACTCAAAGTTTGATTCAAAATAGAAAATCGTGCATCAAAGATGGCTTGGTCGAGTTTTTTTGCCCATAAGAGTGCATCTGTCTGATGGCTGCTGCCGGTCATGTTTTTTTCAAACAAATTTCGGGAAAAAAGGGAGGGTCCCATCTGGAGGTCATTCCAAAGTTCCATATGAAGTTTGGTCAAAGTTTGTATGAGATAGCGAACGATAGAGCAAGCAAGGCCCATAACTCTTGTATTAAAGATTGGACAAACCTGGTTTTCGAACTCGAGCTAGGTATTGTTGCAACAGACCCATACACCAAATAATGGCAAATATTAATGAAATCGCTTGACGTTTGTTTGAGTTATCACACTAATAGTTGCGAACGATCAAAATCGCTAAAATAGACTAACTTATGCCCAAAACTCTCATATAAAAGATTGGACAATCCTGGTGTTCGATCTCAATCGAGATATTGTCGCAACAGACCCATATACCACATATGAATGACATTTGTTTGAGTTATCGCAATAATGGTCTCGTGCCCATCCAGACGCCCACACCCCCTACCAACCTCGCCAAAGAATAAGTCGAGTTTTTAAAACAATTCGACTAATCTGGTTCCAATTGTGTTATCTGTGCATTCAGCTTTCATTCTTGTGCAACATTGACCAAATAAAATGAGCCTAGAGTCAAATTTACTTTCTAAAAACATCATCCGTTTAATGCACGATATGAGGTGAACGTATTTATAGCAAATGCTATTTCAAAGTCTACTGTACATTCTTAATAACGGCCTCACTCGGGCGTACTTAGGTGTGTCGTCACACATAATCTATATAAATAAATATATGAATAAAGGCTCCCGAAAAAAATCACGTGACTTCCTGGTTGCAAAAGTGGGGAATCAGCAATGGACCAATGTGATGATATGGAAATTTGCTACTTCACAATTATTTGTTTTTAATATGGCTACACTTAATGTTGCCCAATTGCACTGCGGGGGTTATACTTACTCCCATTGGATAGTCCCACCTCTAGGTATTGCAGCGATATATAACATTAAATGCATTATTATATTATAGGCCAAAATTATCAAAGTGAGATGTCCAAGTCTACTCGCATCCAAATGGTCTACAAGATTAATGTAGCATTCGCGTTATTATCATAACGGAGATCCGTGAAGCATTCCTATCTTCCACAAACTTGAACTCCTGCAACGACTTGGCAGTTTATTACAATGAACAGCTGTCTTCTATTCTTAATAAGCATGCACCCACGATGACACGCGAGATTACCAACAGGACATCTGCACCATGGCTAACTTCCCAAATTTTGAATAAGAAACGAGAACGCAGAAAGGTGGAGCGCATGTGGAGAAAATCTAAATTAACTGTTCACCGCGAAATTTTCAAGGAAATGAATACATGTGTAAGCGAGTTGATAAAGCATGCGAGATCTGACTTTTATAGTGAACAATTAGCAAATTGCAAATCAACCAAGAAACTGTTCAACATTACCAACACTATGCTGGGCAAAGGTAAATGTTCTACTCTACCTAGTGAAATTCCCATGGATACACTCCCAGAAACATTTGCCACATTTTTTCAAGACAAAGTTACCAAAATTCGTGCGAATATACAACAAGTGTCTGCAGGAGAAGCTGAGTTTGAGGAATTCACTGGAACCAAATTTGTTAAGTTTGAATATTTTACAACAGAGACGGTCAAACGTGTTCTCATGTCAATGCCATCAAAATCGTGTTCTCTAGATCCTGTACCATCACTCATTCTTAAACAGCATAACGACCAACTAGTAACTTTTCTTACGAGGATAGTGAATACATCCCTGGAAGACGGTATAGTTCCCACTTGCTTCAAACAAGCTGTGGTTAAACCATTGCTGAAAAAGCCAAACATGGATAGGAACAATCTCAAGAACTATAGACCTGTTTCTAACCTTCCTTTTATATCCAAGCTTCTTGAGCGCGTGGTACTCTATCAACTCAGACAACATCTGGAGGATAATGACATGAATGAACCTTTCCAATCAGCTTATCGACGACACCACAGTACGGAAACTGCACTTGTCCGCGTCACCAACGACTTGCTTTGTGCAGCAGATGATCACAATGTCACTATAGCCTCATTTCTCGACCTCTCTGCTGCCTTTGATACTTTGGATCACAACATCATAATTTCACGCCTTAACAAAACATTCGGAATTTCAGGGAAAGTTCTCCAATGGTTCAAGTCATATCTATCAGGCAGAATCCAGACTGTTCACTGTGGAGAATTCTGTTCCAAACCACATGAACTATCCTTTGGTGTCCCCCAGGGATCAGTCCTTGTGCCCGTGCTTTATCTCATGTACACTAAGCCATAGGGGCAAATCATCACACAGAGAAATCTACAATACCACATGTACGCAGACGATACACTGATTTATATGCCCAGCTCACCATCAGAGTTCGCAAACAATATCTCAGAAATGCAGCAATGTATAACGGCAGTGAAGAACTGGATGGGCGCAAACCAACTGTGTTTAAATGATGACAAAACCGAGATAATGTTATTTGGAACAGATCACAGAATTAAGAACACCCCTTTGGACTGCATTCGTATAGGTGATTCCGACATAAAGCCATCGTCGTGTGCCAGATATCTGGGCATTCACCTGGACAGTACTCTGTCAATGGAAGTGTACATAAACAATTTATGCAGAAGTCTATTTCTGGATATAAGGAGAATTTCTCACATCAGGCCATTCATAACCACCGATGCTGCTAAAACTCTTGTTTCGTCATTTGTTCTTTCCAAGATTGACTACTGTAACCCACTCAGCCTTCATAATTGGCTACGGCAATCAGCATTGCCGAAGCAATTTGCTGAAGCAAACTGGGCCACGGCATACTGTTGCCGTAGCGGATTGCCGAAGCCAAACAATCTGAATTAAGAGGGCTGCCCACTTCTGGCTGGCTTACCAAAGACAGAAATTGATAAACTTCAACGTATGATGAACATTGCTGCTCGTGTGATTCTTAAGAAGCCTAAATTTTCTGACCTGACACCAATGTTCAAAGAACTGCACTGGCTACCAATTCAAGCCTGCATTGACTATAAAATTGCTGTCTTATGTTGTAAGAAATTTGACTGTCTCTCGCCCCTCCCTGTATATATCGAATCTCTTCTTTCATGCTATGTACCTGGTAAACCAGGCTTAAGGTCAGCTGATAAAATATTACTTGCTGTCCCCAAACGTGACCTTGTTAATTATGGTCGTCGATCTTTTGAATGCTACGGCCCAAACCTTTGGAATTCACTCCCGCTTACACTTAGGAATTTTGCTACTTTGGAATCTTTCAAAACAGAACTCAAAACGTATCTGTTTAAACTTCACTATGGCAACAACGACGACCAAAGCTGAGCACACTTTTCCTGCATTGTTTTATACAATACACACAGCCTTCATCCTGATTTGTATATGAATTGTTTGATTTATTTCATTGTAGTTATTGTTTGTGTGTACATGCGTATATGTGTTTAAATGTGCTGGAGCTCGGTCATCTGTTGTATCATTGAGCGCTTTGGGCCTCATGGGATAAGGCGCTTTAAAAATGCTATACATTATTATTATGCATCAGGCCTAAATAGGTGTGGTAATACAGCCAAATTCATGATACTCAAGTGATAATATGGCCATATTTTGTTGAACAAAATGTTGATAAATAACACGTTTTGGGAAATTTTATACCATAGTTGACAGTGGTCAGCATTATTTTGTTGCAATTAATCAATTCTGACAACTAAGCGTATTTTGAAGAAATGTTGTTGTTGTATCTTGATGATATGGGGACCGTCTGATCGGATTGAGTACCTTTAACCACTTCTATTTAAACACATTAACTTTTCAAAAGTGAACGGCAAAATACTATAGAAAATTAAGTGGATATAATTATTTTTAATAAAGTTATTTTTCCCTTACCTTTAGACTCCCAGGCTTTGGTTCTCTTCGTTGGAAGGAAGAGGCGTGCATCTTTAACTGTCAATCCAATCATGCTGTTTGGAGGAACATCAGACGATGCCTGGCAGTTATTTAACATCGTCCACAAATTTGATTGGTCATCTAAGCTGTGATTTTTGTGGTATTTCTGCCACCATTTATCGCCTTTTGTGTCAGCGACATCTGCTGGCAGGAACGTTCTATGCATGACATCCTCAGACAGGGAACCAGTCAATGAGAATCTGACTAGCTTATCCTTCAATGAAGTGACTGTTATTTCATCATTATCAAGGCAGAAGTCCAGTTTTGATAATTTTCCAGATGAATCTAGTTGAAAACATTTACAAATTTCGGCCAGAACCTGATGGTAACAGGCTGGATGTGTCCAGATCCAAATCTGACTTTTAGTATCTCCTGCTGCAGCAGAAGGCTTCCACATGAAAGTGACGGGACCAATAGCTGAATGAGGATACTTATCGTACTCGTACAGCATGACACATCCTTCTCTCCTGCCAGAAAGGTACATCTTTGCTGCAAACGTCAGACCTAAAAACAGAATAATTAGACAAATATTATAAAAATAGGATTGGAGAAGTTAAAGATACTGGTTGCTTTCCAGGTTGGTACAAGCCTTGAAATAGGATGTCTGTCATTTGCAGAATGAGGTCCTCAGAGGGTGAATTTAGTGATGCTACCCAGCATAGTGGGCTAGCATCACTAAATTCACCCTCTGGGAACCTCATCTGCTGAGGTGTAAGCAGCATGAGGTCCCCAGAGGGTGAATTTGGTGATGCTAGCCCGCTATGCGGGGTAGCGTCACTAAATTCACCCTCTGGGGACCTCATTCTGCAAATGACAGACACCCTATTTCAAGGCTTGGGTGGGTATTACTGTTGTAGTCACATCTGCTAAAACCGCCATAAACAGAAAGAATATTATATAATAGACAGATTTTGTTCTTATACCAATCATAAATATCGCGTACATTGCATTTTGTCATGCTTGTAAGCTTTGTTATGTAAACAAACATCCAAAACGTTACAGAACAATTTGTTGATAGACAAAGACTCGGAACTACTGGATTGTCCAAAGAAAATGTTCCATTGCGCTGTGGAAGCCAAAGATAAAATTATTGGCGACATAAATAATCGCATTCAAATCACACCAATTTTTTATTTTAATCGACCCATTCTACCCGCTGTCAGTTCAAAATCCAGCTAATCCACTTTACTTCATGATTGGGAAATAATCAGACAGAAAACGTGTGCATAATATAATTGTTCTTGCAAAGAGATTAATATTTTTCAATCCAGTTAGTATTTTCTTCTAACCTATATTTGGTAATACATACCAAATAAGCAATTTACTATGATAGTATTGTGAGTTATAAGTTGTAGACGCACCCAATTAGGGGCTTTACATCCGATGTATAATACGTGCAAATCTAAATAAGGAAATGATGCAATATCTTGACTCTACTTATAGACAATTCACTGCGCTTTTTGCGAGAAATTAACAACACTCGACCTGCATTTTCTCTGACACAAAGCGTGTTTCGTGAATAATATCGCATTCATATCATCATTATGCTACACTATTAGTATATTCTTCAGGAAATTATCATAATTTGATAAATGTTATTTCTAAATTATAACCTACCGGTATAACGATGGTCGCCTGTCGCCTTTATATACATATTATGGACTTGTTCGGCCTAATCTGGCCTAATTGATAATATGGAGAAATAATAGATTTACTTTGACATATGCTCCATTTTGGGTTCAAATTTGATAGAGTTGAAAAAATGCACACAGAGAACTGGACATACAACTACCGAGAACATGACACTGAACTGTATTCAAGTGATTAGAGTGTGAAATTACTAAAAACATTTTAAGAGCAACAATACCTGTAGATGATGAGCAGATATTACTTAATGATTGGGTGATTTTATCCTCAGTTCCTTTGATTTCTATACAACACATGTACGATTTATCCTGAAATACAGAAAACAATTTGACATTCAGAGCAATGTTAACCCTTTTTTACTAAATACTCATTGATGAGTAGTTCTCTTAGGAAATGTTCAGAAAATAAGCAAGCAATTAGTGTGCCTGTCATTTGCAGAATGAGGTCCCCAGAGGGGGAATTTAGTGACGCTATCCAACACAGCAGGTTAACATCACCAAATTTACCCTATTGGGACCTCATTCTGCATGGCCTCATCTGCTATCGGAGACAAAGATTGAATTTCACAAATGGTGAATATTGTGATGTACACCCTTTGGGAACCTTGATTATGCAATGTGTCGTCAGCCAATTTGGGGATAAAGAGAAACTAAACGAGAAAATAAATAGAATCTTTGTGAAGAAGTTTCTACAGAAATTTGATAATGAAGAAACTTTCCAGAGAAGATGAGGCCTAAGCAGAATGAGGTGCCTAGAGGGATAGTTTAGTGATGCCAGCCCGCTATGTGGGAAAGCGTCCCTAAATTCACCCTCTGTGGACCTCATTCTGCAAATGACAGGCACACTAAACTCAGGCTTGATAATAAGGCTGTATTGAACTTATTTTATAACATGTCAATCAGCCCTTGAACAATGGAAGTTATTTAATAAGGTCCGGTGACCGACAATTATTTACTGTAAAGATCTTTAAGTCGTTGCCTGCTCTAGCTGTCATGATTACAATAGGCATATGCATTGTATTTGCGGCACACACCTTGATTGACCAATTATGCACCCCGATCATTCAAACAAATTATTTGTCCACCAAGGTGAGCCTTACTAATATGGGCCGTGATACCATCAGTCTGAGTAAACTCATACCTAAATATTCATTACAACATTGAATATTAGGTCTGACGGATAACATCGCTATCTCATTTCCAAGTCCTCGGGATTCCGTAATCTGATTGATTGCGTAAATTATTTTCTGTCCAATGAAACCGTAAACAAGTGTTAGTGGGCGGAGACTCCCATAATGTCACCTCTAAATATAGTAACAGAGACAGAAAAAATGGCTTCGAAATTATATATTCGGTACGATTCCGATTAATTTGAAGGATGTGCTGGACCTGATAGATAGGCCTGCGTATGGTACCAACTTGGCCTCCCATAAATATAAATAGAACTCACTCATGTCCGTGTATTTGATTTACTTTATTGTAACATGGTTTGCAAATCAAATTATTTGTCGTAAAAAAGTCATCTGAAAGTTAAACACCGAGGAAATGACTTAATTTTATGCTTTTAAATAGTTCTAAAGCATCATTTTTGATGACGACCTTATTTTTTGCTCTCGGATGCAGCTTTCCCGTTGATGCAGCGAGTTCATCTCCCGAAAAAGAATAGTCGCACACACGACAAATATTATCTTCTGTAAGTTTATGTCGCGACACAGGGCTTCTATGTGTTGATGAATCGACCATTGTTATTGCCAAGCACAACAAACAACACGTGGGGACACCTGTCAATCATCGATGTATTTTTAAAAATCCGTGACGTCATTTTGGGGAAGCTCTTCGCTGAATAGAAATGGTTTTGGCGACATTAGCTCCAGACTCTATATTTCAAATATTGAGTCGACGTTCACCCAGACTGTGATACCATGTGTTATCACAACAAGGAAATTCAAGGATGTATAGCGAAATGGAAGACAGGGGCAACATGTCAAGCCATAGATATAAATGTTAGTAATTAAATCAGAACAGTTTGTAATATCAAGTACGCCATGCTAAAACTTTAGATAGGGGGGAGGGTATTCGGACGAGTTGCATTGGTATTTTCTTTGTTGGCGACATCATGTGATTACTGTCCTCAACAGTGGCACATTTAGTAGCCCGCCCCCTCTCCAACACCATGAACAAATGTAGTCAATGACAGACCATTTTACAGCGCAGGCAACAACTAAAAGATATGTAAAGTAATAAAGGTTGGTAACCGGACCCCATTGGATAAGTTACATTGGTCGAAAGTGTTGCTTGTGATATTATAAATCCGGCTTCTAATGGATGGAATAAATAAATATGATACATACGAATAATGCACAAAGGAAGAGAAGAGTGGTGTGCTCTTTAGTTAACCCAAGATTAACACAAAATATACTGAATCCATTGTAAGATATTTAACAATGCTTTAACTATCTGGGTGTTATATCGACTATGGAGTATTGATTTGTATTCACTGTACCAGGTTTGTAAGACTGACCACATGTTTAATTGGTAAGAGAATCTCATCACTGATTGTAAGTTTCTCATGCTGATTGGGTGTTATAAATATGTTATAAGCACGGCGTCAGATTTATAAGCGAAGCGAAATAAACACCTCGCGCACCGTGCCTCTGGGAATGTGATCTTTATTACGCTTATAAATCGGAAGCTGTGCTTATATATATATATAATATCTAAACATTTCCCCTAAAGATTAGGAATCCTGCATTTGTATGACTGTAAAAGGCTTTAAATTTGTTGTTTTTAAATTTTCGTGGTTAAGCCATTTATGTCTTTTTCGTGGGTTCGCAAATTTGTGGGTCCGCAGGTCATAATGGTCACCTCCAAACCCCCCAATAATAACAATCATGACCAACTAATAGAAGTATAACTAACATGTTGTGTGTCCGAGCTTTTGTTGACAACTATCAAGAGTGTTGACAACGGAATTGTATTACATAAGCTAGCTGAAAGTACTCGCTTCTCAAAACAATCAATGAGACAGGGGGTTTACAGAAGCCAACATCTGATTAATCTGCACAATATAAAATGTACCCTCGAACTGATCTTTGAGCCATTGGTGGTTTTACCTGAAGGAGACAGTGCCTAGCAGAGGCTCTGTATGAGGCCCTGAAGCTCTTCTCTGTAGAGCTATATGGGAGTTTGTATCCCCATTTCTCTACCATGTGGAACCTCTTAGCATGCCAGATATGTGTCTCCAACCATGTGTGCTTCCGTTTGCGTCTCTCATATTCCTGTAGCAGATTTCTTGGTCTCCGCCGAAATTTTCTACTTGGACGCTTTGAAGCATTTGATGCAGTTTTGTGCTTTGATATCTGGAATAAACGATTGATTTGCAACCACTAATTTAACTAAAATGTTTACACCCATCTTTAAAAAACTGAATGTATTATGTTATTGGTCTATCGGTCCATCTGTCCATTCACTTTTGGTTTCCGGATGATAACTTTAGATAGTCTCAACTGAATGGAATGAAATTTGGTATTTATTTTTACTAGCACAAAATACAGTTCAAGTTTGAATTTGGGTTCCGTCGCAAAGTTTCAACAGAGTTATGGCCATTTTTGTTGGAATTGACACTAAATTTTTGTTTCCGGATGATAACTTTAGTACGTCTAAACTAAATGGAATGAAATTTGGCACGTCCTACTGCCCCTAGCGATGCTCTTGTTCGATTATGTATTTGGGATAAAAACTTAAACCAGTGATATGTATGTAATGCCTGATCCTATCATCATAACTGTTTTTGAGACAATAATGGTCAGCTCTCGTACCAAAAAAGTCAACAACAAAATCAGAGTAGGCAAGATTATTAAAATAGTTATTATTGAGACATGTATTCTTCACATCAATGTTTTGTTAAGTTAGCTAACACAACGGTTTTCATAGACAGTTTGCATCAGGAAAAATTGGATTTCCATTCTCCGTATAATTTTTAATGATTCAATGACTTCTCACTATTAATTTTAAGAGAGAAATTTTTCAAAATGCTACAAACCTCTGAACTTACTGAAGTGGAAATTCCATTAAGAGTTTTGAAATATTTTTACAGCTTGTCATAAGTTTGCGGATGATCGTATAATGGGGTAGATCAATAAATTCACCCTCTGGGCATCTCATTCTGCAAATGTCTGCCACCATATTTTGAGGCTGCTGTCCAGATCTACTTATATACACTATGTGCAGTAGTACTACTAGTACATTCCACTCTTAGTAGTTTTCAAATTGTTACACTCTGTTATATTATTCAGGCCCGTACTCTTAAGTGCATCCCGACAGCTCCTGCGGCTTTAAATCCCGTACATCGAATCAAGGACACCAAGGTACTTTATTTCTCATGTTTATCTTGTGTATATACCTCAGCTGAAGCCACTTCCCTCAGTCTTCTGGGCACACGTTTGACGTTGTGGCTCATGGCTCGCCTTCTCATGTGAAGTGGAAGACGCTGATGTGCATGCTTGTGTCCGACAATCGTGCTAACAGCTTGAGAGCAGGCCTCAACCTCAGCAGCTCGAGCGGAGATGAACTTCTTTATATCTATTTCAGTATACCCTGTAAGTTAAAATGGACATGGCTCATTAGTACCTAAAAATTATCTTTCATGAGTTGGTAGTAGCAAGCCTTGAAATAGTGAGTCTGTCATTTGCAGAATGAGGTCCCCAGAGGGTGAATTTAGTGATGCTACCCCACATAGCGGGCTTGCATCACCAAATTCACCCTCTGGGTACCTCATTCTGCTGAGGTGATGTTAGCCTGCTATGCGGGGTAGCATCACTAAATTCACCATCTGGGGACCTCATTCTGCAAATGACAGACACACTATTTCAAGGCTTGGGTAGTAGGGAAATATTGGTTGACAAATACACAAAGTGTGGTAATGCCAGCATAACAATTTATAACAATCCAAAACTGGAGCTTCCTGAAAATTTGCAAAAATCATGTGCCAATGCATTCTCTTATATATGCAAGTCTCCCATGGGGACCCTCACATATATAAGAGAATACATTGGCCCAACAATATTTACCTTGACCTTGTAAGCCAGTGCATTCCCTTATATATGTGAAGCTTGCTATGGGAGGCTCACATATATAAAATAATGCACTGGCACAGGATCTGTAATGCTGCACCAGCGCAGGTCCCATCATGAAATGGTTAATACTACTGTCAGCTCCTCACGACTAACAATTTCCACTATAAACTTCAATATACACAGTATATGACAGCGCGATAATAGTTATTACCTCCAAAAGTTTTCTCATCTATCAGATCTTTGATCCTTTCATGACGTCTTTGTTTCTCCGATGTTGCTTCAACACCATGCTTCTCAAATATTCTTCGTTTTCTATTTTCAGCCATCAGTGATAATTTTATGCAGCTCTAACTATCTGAAAGATGAAAATAGCATTGGCAATGCTATTTAATTTGTTACTTTTTACGTGTAAACATTTTAGAATCTTCCCAAAAGGACTAGTAAATATATTTTAAATATGCTGTTAGGATATATGCACACTGGTATATGAGAGAGAAGTCACTTCTCCCCCAGAACAAAAATAGAGAGAAGTGGCACATTTATGGGAGAAGATGTCTCACAAGTCGCCTCCAGGCTGGTACCTGCGATGTTGAATGCTTTTTTTATCAACAATATGACTAAGTGAACGTTCAGACGACCACGATTCAATCGTAAGTGGAAATATTTCCGTCATAGGAAGTAACCGGTAGTTGGACCGCGCATGCTCATGTCAAGATCGCAATTCAAAAAATAATATCAATCACTGTTTGATTTCAGATGTGAAATAGTGGCGTATCCTTGGATACTTCCACTTGCAATGAAATCGCAGTCGTGTGTACGTAAAAACCATATGCTTACAAACAACCCACAATATCATCTATGACGACATTGCAATCGTGTGAACAAACTATCCTCGATTTTGTCAGCCCCGATTCCTCCACATATGACTGAATCGTGATCGTCTGAACCTTCACTAAGGTGTGAGTAATGGTAATCATTAATTATGTATTGACACAAAAACTAGGTGCAACTTGTGTTTAAAATGACAAATCACTTAAAAACAGGTGGAAAATATGCGTAGAAATGCAAGGTTTTCATACCATAACCACGCCCACTGTAAAGAAGCTAAATCGTCATCATAAATGCCAAGATTGGTGATTAATGCACAAAATCACCTCCCTTGACGCCAAGCATGGCTATTAGCCACTCTCGCAACACGGAAGCAAGGAGCAAATTAACTGGTATCGCATCGCAAATTGCTACCCAATTTAGGATAAAAGCTATGCAATTTGGTATGAATTTTATATGATTTTAGAACAATGCTATCTAATCATGTCAATGTGAGGTTATTTGCTAATAAAAATTTCAAAAGTAATTTGCTTCCTGCACGAAAGTATTAAACCGAAAACAACTGGGTGACATTCAATGTACGATGACAATAAAAGCAATGTCAATATCCCATAATTTCAGTGGCAGTACTTCTCATTCAATTACCCCTTTGAAAACTAATCATCCATTGGATGTCGCCAGTTTGCTTCGCAGAAACTTTAGATATTAGGGCAATTAGTTTACAGGCAATACTGTGATTAATGACTATAGATACTCAAATTATAGAGCATGAAGTAGTAGCATGCCTTAAAAACACAGGCCCCTGGGGAAAATTACTAAAATGCCAATATAGACTATACCATTTACTGGCATAGTCTATATTGGTATTTTACTAATTTTCCCCAGGAGCCTGTGCTTGATAATAGGTGACACAAGATTATTTACTGCAAAAGTCATTTCTTAAAGGTACTCAATCTGATCACACGCTCCTAAATTACTATTTCTTTGGCTTCGGGGGGTAAAAAATATTTGATTCGAGTTGAGGAACCCACCCATCAAAGCTCAGAGTGATCAGATATAAATTTTTTAAGTTTGTTATTTCTCGAGATGTGTAATAATGTGGCTCAGAAACACGTGTTCAAACGGAGGGTCTCAGACAAAATTGCGGATAAAGATGGATAACTCTAAAATCAAGTGGTAATACGCTAGAATTTTTGATACTTCAGTGACAATGCGGCCATATTTTGTTGAACAAAATGTTGATAAATAAAAAGTTTTGGGAAATTTTATACCATAGTTGACAGTGGTTACATTAATTTGCTGCAATAAATCGATTCTGATAACTAAAGCGTATTTTGAAGCAATGTTGTTGTTGTATATTGATGGTATGGGGACCATCTGATCGGATTGAGTACAGTCATTCAGGCAGTAATGGGTCACAGGCAGTAACGGGTCAGTTGCTGTTTATCGTCGTGGCAAAAGCCACAGATGCACTTGATCTCCCAAAATCCTGTTGATTCTTGAGAATGAATATGTGTTGGAGATCATGTGCAATTTGTGGCGAGTTCTGACAGTAATTTCCGATTTAATTCAATTTTTCTGACGGACAGTGGAAACGCATCGGAGGAAAGTAGGTCAACAAAATATGTCAAGTTGCAGATTAGATTAGATTAGATTTATTTTGATAGTTCAGGTTATACATGTGTACATGAATACATACAATGGGTATGTTTACAAGTTGAATCAATATAATACACAACAGTATATACATATTATAATTATAATAGTTTATATTAAATATAAATATGTTACTATGTTGGGTTCTGATGAGACAGTTAGAGTTCAGACTGTGTAAATAATTGATATATACCGTAAGAGGATATATCAATTTTCTCAAGAAATTAATTCATTTTATTTTATAGAGGTTGCCGTCAGAATATAAGGTAAATTATGTGGCAGAAATCTGTATAAAAATAGAAATACTCATGTGACCTGAGACCATCAGGGATAACGCAAAAAGTTCTCTAAATGAGAACTTAATTCCATTGCGGTCCCTGGTGGCTTTCGGCACATGGGCAGTGAGTGAAGTTCGAAACTTCGGAGCACAATGTAAAAAAGTATTTAAAATATAAATTAAATAGAAGCCATTTCAGAACGAGACTTATATGGAGAGAAAAAGCTAATAAAATAAGTCAATACGCAAGTAATGCAACTTCAACAGCCCTTCGCCACTTGCATATACGCACCACTGCCATGTATGGCCGGCTTTGGACTGGTCTGTCCATGACCGAAAGATGGAAACCCGAAATACAGGCAGCAGTAACAATATATGCAACTGGCCAAATACTGTCATCGTACATTACAATATAAGTTGAACTGCTGTATTGAGGAAATTCTAGTTAAAACTTAAAAGATGATAAAATAGATTGTTCCTAGTAAAAGGCAAATGGATTTTCTTCTCTTTTCATCAATTTCTCTACTAGGTGTTATTTAATGCAAAATTTCCAGTGTTTGAGATCAAAAGGGGTACGAGTATGGTATACTTTATCTAGACCATTCCACAGTTTCGCTCCTGTATAATAGAAACTGTGGATGCCCTTGGATTTTACAGAGGGTAATGAGTATTTCGGCTGCTGCCAATAAAAAACAGAATAAAATACACCCAAACTGAGCACTGTAAAATATTAACAAATTAGTGATTTTTCAACTCCCAGACACCAACAAAAGTTAAATTTGTCTTATTGTGAAAACATTTAATTTGTTTCGACCTACTTCCGTTGTCAATAGCGGGTCACATGCTTTTGTTGACAGTCGATCGCACGTGCTATCACGGACTGAATACAAACATGTCAATTGAATCTGATGATTAGCATACGTTGGAAATAATAAAACATAGTAACATTTCTTGCCTTCATTGGCAATTTGAGACATAATACAGGTTGAAATTGTTCTCATAGTTGAATTTTCCAACCTGAATTTAATGAAGAGTGAATGTTTTTTTAGACCAACAGTAAAATATTTTCCAATGGGCGGTAAAATAATTAGATTGGAAATTGAATGGCTATCAGTTGGAACACTTCCAACTATACAGGGTGCCAGGTTGAAAAATTCTAGCAGTTGGAATTCTTGAGGGACCTGCATAGCAGCACCTGTTTGGGGGGGGGGGAATCAAAGCCAAATTATTAACCCACCCACAAGGGGTGTGGCAGGGACAGGGACGTGGCCAGAGTGTCTCCATTGGTGACGTCCACCTTGGAATTTCCAATTACCCCCCCCCCCAACAAATCTCCCAAAACCCCGCCCTTGGTTTGAAAATGTTCATCTGGTGTCTCAAACTTTCCAACTGTTGGAAATGTCGAACCCCACACCCCCTAAGGTTGGAAAATTTCCCAAATAATGGACACTTTCAGACCAAAATTTTGACAAAAAATAGAATAGGTCTAAAAACAACTTATTTCCCACTATACCGGTATAATAACTGGTTGGGCATACATAATAATAATTGAGAACAATTTCAACCTATGCGGGTTATAATTGTGGTGAACTTAGTAATATGCTCTAACTATAAAAGTTGTGTTGGACCGGGTCAGGCATGATTTTCTAGCTTGAACATTTTTATCAATGTTGGGGAGGGGTAGAGTCACCCAACACCAAACCTGTCACTACGTCCTTAAGGAGGGTGTGAATATAATTATCTGGATTCAGGATGTTGGGTTTCGCCCAAGGGATGGTACCCATATGAATATGCTAAGGTGCATCCACCAAATGGAGTGCCCAAGCCATATAATCCTCCCCAAGAAAACCACAAAATAAAAAGAATATATAAACACCAAATGATAATTTTGCAATTTCAATTGTTCCGTTATAAATAGATATATTAGTACATTGCATTCTGTGTACAATCGGTTAGTGTGCCATGTAACTGCTGTGATAGTAACCTCTGACGGGAATGAATCCAGGCACTTCATGCAGTGCTAGCTGACAGGTCGATTATATTGGGACGGGGCTGTTCAAATTTAAAATTAACACACAACTGAGGGTGGGTTGGGTGCTTGGTGGAAATGGGTATACTCATGTCAGTGGCGAGATACACCTAGGCAATGAAGCCACGACAAATAGTTTTCGCGGCTGGCTCAACCAATTTGGTGGCTGGTTAGCTAGCTAAGCCGACTCAGTCGCGATGTTCGTGGCTGACAAAATATGGCTGCTCAGCCGGCTGAGACGTTATCATTCAGCGTATTTTCGTTTCCGAAATTTTCCTAATCCCCGGTGATAGACCCCGTTTGTTTTAGCCTTTGTGGTCTTTTGGTGTTGGGCTTTTCCATTATGGCGAAAATACACGAAGGACTGGCATGGATGTAATATGTAGTTTCCCATCTAATCGGTATAAGTTATACATTGCGACTTCTGTCGACTTCAGACTGCTTGATCATCACTGGCATCTGGCGATACACGTATGCGTTCATCATTGAATGATGAATCCGACAGTAATGATATAATATTTCAAACTATTTTCTATTCTCTTCTACATGTTATGTGCATATATTGACAAATGCCAGCGATGTGTCGAAATAAACAATTTATACTTTAACCCTTTCAATATTGAATGGATTATTCCCCATTCAGTTATATGAAAGCATGCATGGGAATATTCTATTCCACATTGAGAGGCCCTGGTGTTCTGATAATATAACAATCATGCCGTGTACATGAAAGTATACCAATATAAGACAATGCGGTTTTGTTCTTTGCGATTCACAGTACAGACATTTTAGCCCATGCACGCGGCTCAGCCATTTTATAATTCCGCGGCGGAGATTTTTTCATGTGGCTGGCGTTAGAGATAATATGGCTGGTGGCGGCTTGTGGCCAATATGGCTGGCGGCGGCGTGTGATGGCGGCTTCGGGCTCTAGATACACCAACACTCACCGTCATTCGCGACATCTGTGGTAGTAATGTTTACCTTTTTTTTCTGGATCAGAGCAAAAGGAAAGTAATTGCAAGTCCTAGTTTTGTCGTTGCTTCTTTCTTGATGTATATGTTGAATACAAATGTAATCTAAATTGCTTGAATCGTGATCAACAAATAAAGCGATAAGTGGACTAGCTCACAAACGAATGATATTAATTTGATACATGTATATGTCAATCAGATTTGGCACTGGTAAGTGCTGCACATGCATTGCAATGAAATGAGTACACCATATTTGCTATTCATGGTCATATAAACATGTAGGCCAAATGAATATGTTGTCAGTTTTGTGTGTGTTTGTGTCATTAATTAATTTAGAAACTACAAAACTTATAATTATGTACTGTCCGAAAATAAATATTGAGCTTTGGTATTTCACTGACAATTAAATACAAGTAAAAAATGTGAGTTAAAGATATGTAATTAAATAAGTTATAGGCAATAACAACAACTTTGCCACTTGAGGCGACTCAAGACAGTACAATCCACAATGCATCTTATGACTGATCCACTTGGGATTTGGTATGCAAGCACCCAAGGTGCTCGAAACGATCAAATGATCTTGTCCGCCACCTTCTGTTCTGGTAATTTCCACTTTCCAGTGTTTTATATCAGTTTGTTGCCTTTACCCCTGTTTATCCCATAGAAAGAATGGCCCGGAGCTGTCCTATCCTGACTGCCCACCATCCACCCCAACTGCTGCCACGTCTTCTCTGATTATACTACTACTAGTATTATATGTATAAACACAAAACATTCAATCACACACTATAACACTACTACATGTACATATGATTTGTGAGTGAATGCTATTAACTGTACATAGGGCCATATTATGTTGGGAACAAATGTAATTACTAATTTGACTTTTGAGTTTGTATTTCCACTATAAAAAATAAATAAAAACATATTTCTCAGCAACTAATTTTTCTACAAATCAGTTCTTGATTGTGATTCTATAAGCGCTAATTATCATCATCAAAAATATAGAATTAGTTTCCCCGATGATGACGTACACGTGTATTGTCTGTGCCTTGGTAATTGTTTTGAACATCGTTTTGTTTACATTCTGGTGATGCTGAAATGGAGTCTATAGTAAACAAGTTTGTGTTTGATACAAAACTTTTAATTGGAATAAATACATCTTGTACATGTTATTTGTTGTTTAATAACACATAAACAGCCATAAATTGTGATATATACAGCTCAAACGAAAGGTGACCCTTTACTACCTGAATTGACCCTTTATTGCCTGGATTTCGTGCTATCTTTGATCGCGTATTTTAAACAGAAAGAGCAAAATTTGTGAACATCACATAAGATGTATGATAGAGCTAGGATTTATGAACAAAATGATATAAATTTTTTTATCCATTGTACTTGCATACAGACAGGTGCAGGACAAACATTAAAAGTGACCCTTTACTGCCTGAATGACTGTACCTTTAAAGATATGAATAGTAAAATATTTCATTTTACCATACTCATAATAATTGAAGATTCACTGGCAGTCCTTACCTTAACCTTCATAAATACATTCCAGGTAAATTCATATGCAGAAGCGGCATTTTTATCTGCGTACACAATTCGTAAGATCGATAAGAAGTTTAAATTGTTATCAATTCGCTTTTGATCACACGGTCCATGGTGTCATACCATGGTTGTTTTAATTAGTTGTACCGAAGGTGTTTCTGTGAAGCTTGACATGGGGTCAAAAGTCAATTCGCATTGCGATAATTCACGGCATGTGTTGAACTTAGGAAATTGCATGACTGAAATTAGCAACATAACAAACTTTTTTGTATTTGAGATTTTGTTGAAATATTTTGGGTATTGTAGTAATTTAGAACATAAACATAACCATTTGATTGAGTTTCATTACTTAGAATAGGTCTAAGTTAGAAAAATTGACTTTGAAAAAATTTCAGTTTTAAGACATGAGAAATTCATATTTCGAGAAATGCTCCAAAGTCGAACCCATGACATAGAACACACCAGGATTCACTCAGTTAGGTAATATTGTGTCCTTGTCTTACTTAAGGTTATATTCTGTTGAAATATGATGGAATTGATGGAATTAATTGTCAGCAATGAATGTGCCATGAGCGGCAAGTGGCGGACAACATGGAAAAAAGGAAGAAAATTGCAACATTTTGCCAGAATGTATATATATCTGGAAAGCAGCCTATAGAATGACACAGCATGCTGCAGCTAAGTTATGTGAATGACAATCCGGCTCACTTTATCGAATGTCCTTGATTTGATCTTGATAATATTGCCTTTCACTTCTTTAGAACTCCAAGAATGTGAGTTCAAAATGTATAACTTGCCTCTCCCTTATAATTACGGTAACTAAAAACTCTGTCCCCCTGAGCACCATATATTGGAAATAAATGGGCATTGGGCTTGTTATTATGTTATCCTGATAGCATTCAGTCATACACTGTATGACAGTCCCAGTGAGTGCATCCAACTGATTTTCAATAATATGTACTGTCACCACAGGCCTTCTAAACAGTGATTGAGATCTTAATATAAATTTAATGCATCTATTCTCCATCACTTTGTACAAGAAGTCCATTTATAGTAAGGTAAGTGGGCACGGTATCTGGAGAAGTCGGCCCCCACGGAGTCGGGCCCATACGAAGACGTCCCTATGCGAAGTCGGCCCCATTAATAAGAAGGGATTAAATCGGCTTAATTTTATTGAGCTAGTGTTTATGTTGGGTAATTGTGAGGTCCTCAATTTTTGCAAAAATATATAATATGATATCACTCAATTATGGAATGTGTTCCGTTTAGCATGAGTACACTATCAAATAAATGCATGATGAAGACTTTTAATTTAAAGGTAGGCTCAGTTTACTATAGACCCTGCCTGACCAAGACTCAGAGCCCCATAAATGTTTGTGTTATAGCGACTGATGGTTCACTAAAGACCCACCCCTGTGCTCTACCACAACTGTTTAGAATGCCTGTGACTGTCACTACAAAACTTTACACATCACAGCTTTCAATGAGATTATTACATATATTATACATCCAAGCCTTGAAATAGTGTCTGTCATTTGCAGAATGAGGTCCCCAGAGGGCAAATTTAGTGATGCTAACTAGCATAGCGTGTTAGCATCACCAAATTCACCCTCTGGGGACCTCATTCTGCAAATGACAGGCACACGATTTCAAGGCTTGAATGCACACAGTATAATAAATATAAACCACTTTTACTTAAACAAGTGAAATATATTCTTAGTATAGCTTTTGCTTCGTAAAAAGCGTTCTGTTCGCGAAAACGTGCTTCAATTCTTCAGATCTGGATCTAAAGCGGAAGTGAGAACTATTCAGTGAAACGAACCCTTGCCATTTCCGTTTGTCTATTTATAGCTACTATAAAATTTGGTTCGCCATTAACTTTTACCAGGTATTCAAGCGGGTGGCCGATGAGAGCGCAGCAGGTAAATCATTTTTTTTTCTGTCTCAAACATTACTTTTTATCCACGTGAACTGCATTTAACCCCAATTACTGTGTCCGCCTAATTTTCGAAAAATTCTTTTATCATGTTCTAATCGATCCCGGTTATTTATTTGAGCACTAAATGATAGCTTATTTATTCGGATTTCGTTTTAGCGCAAAATCCAAAAAGATCTATAAAGATCGAGTGTCATGTGATTCCATAGATTGCAACACCCCACTACGGTTCCATGGTCGGGACGCCTTTTTTTTAATACCGGAAGTCAGCTTACGTCAAGTTACGAGCGACATCTCGGGGGAGGTACAGTATAAGGTCCGTGGTTTTTTACATGTCCACGGAAGACCACGCGCGATTCTTCCGTGGTTTTTCCGTGTTAAAAATCTGAACTCGCCAAGAACACGGTCTGGGTAAACGTGTTCAGATTTTTAACACGCTCTGATCACGTTTGAACACGGAACATCCACGCTATGACCACGGTACGATCAACGGGTGACCACGGCCAAATGATCACGTTTGAACACGGAACATCCACGCTATGACCACGGGTGAACACGGCCATAACACAGGTGACCGCGACATGAACACGGAGGAACATGGCTGAACACGGAAACATCGCTGGCGGCCGGAGCTTGGCACGCCGCTGTGGCGGAGCTCGCGGTGTCCGTTACGTAATTAATTATCACCTCCCTAGTTCAAAATATATTCTCGAAATTGCTGCTCAAATTGGCAAATGAGCGTGACCATTTTATTTATCGGAAATTTCATCGAAATTCAACCCGTCGATTGTGAAAATTGGCCCAGAAAAAGTAAAGATACCAATCTGCAATATACCGCGATTACTCATAAAAATAACTTATATATGGGAGTCGGAATTGTACCGATACACTTGCATTATTTCAAGCAGAGTGCTAACTTAATACTAAATAACTCGAATATTTTGACAGGAACATATGACTATAAATGTTTATTGAATTTTATAGATTTACATCTTCCTGATCGAAAATAACTTTATGGGACCTTTGATAAATGTTCAATTTAGTTTCAATTTAGAATGTTTCGGGTATCAATGTCCGTTTAGTTTTAAACAAACCTTGATCACGTTTGAACACGGAACATCCACGCTGTGACCACGGGTAACCACGGCCATAACAAAGGTGACCGCGACGTGAACACGGAGGAACACGGAGGAACACAGAGCCATCGCTGGCGGCCGGAGCTTGGCACGCCGCGGTGGCGGAGCTCGCGGTGTGCGTTACGTAATTAATTATCACCTCCCTAGTCCAAAATATATTCTCGAAATTGCTGCTCAAATTGGCAAATGAGCAGCATCATTTTATTTAACGGAAATTTCATCGAAATTCAACCCGTCGATTGTAAAAATTGGCCCAGAGAAAGTAAAGATACCAATATACCGCGATTACTCATAAAAATAACTTATATATGGGAGTAGGAATGGTACCGATATACGTGCATTATTTCAAGAAGGGTGCTAACTTAATACTAAATAACTCGAATATTTTGACAATAACATATGACTATATATATTTATTGAATCTTATAGATTTACATCTTCCTGTTGTTAGATCGAAAATATCTTGATAAATGTTCAATTTAGTTTCAATTTAGAATTTGTCTGGTATCAATGTCCGTTTAGTTTTAAACGAACATTCGAACGTTGTTTCGGATCAGAACCTTTCAACTTATTTTACTCCAATATATTTACACGAACATATGAATATTTAATATGTGTTAAAAGAATAATATATTCTGACCTGATATAATTCGTTACATGGAAACTATTTCGATGGATGGATGGCTTCGTTTTGCTAATTCTTTCATACATGTATAATCGATATCCGTAACCAGCGCAGATGGCTTCAGCTCAAAATGTCCCTATTTTAAATTTGATTTTACTGCAATATTTTGTTTACAGAAATATGTGATTATGTTTTATATATATTAAACGAATATAATATTCAAACTGATAATCGGTCGTTACAAGCATGGCAATTATGTCCACGGAAACTTATTTATTGTCAGTTTTGTTAACCAATATGATGTGGTGGGGTTAGGGTATTTACTGCTATTGATGACCATAACCGGCGTGCGTGTATATTCGACCTCATGTCAAGTGCCCTCCCATAAGTTTTACGATAATATTTATTTTTATATACTTTATTGAAATTAATTAACGTATGGGTCAATTCAAGTTTCAACTTTTAAAACACAGTGGCCAGTGATTAGTTGGTCAGCTGATTATGAAACACCAGTGTTTTGAAAACACATTGGCTTCTTCCTAGCATTATGATATAACACCATGCGGACACCATGGAAAACAAAGAGGTCAGCTAAATTAAGTACACTTAGACAAATAGTGTAGATAAGGTTCGTGTTGGGGCTTAGAGTGGTATTGCAAAGTTTAGTTTTTTTTAATTTAAATTAAAAATTTTGAAAATGATTTTTCACCAATGCAAATGAAATAGTCTTGGTAAATTCAATAAAGAAACTAAAATTAAAATAATTTTTTTTGAAAGTTATATATATCAATACAACTATAACGGTTATTAAAACAAGATCAGTAGGAAGACGACCAATCCTGGCCATACTGCCCCTGTACAAAACAAATTCTCCACTTGTTATCACTGTCGTGTAATCGTCCGTATCCCGCGATTAGAAACTGTACTCTGTAACCGATGTCCCATATCCGCAAACTCCGTGTGAAATTGTCTCTCCGATGTGCAATGCATCATGCATGTATGGGCGTAGGACGTGGAGTCTATGTTGTGTACAAATCATGCAATGCATGTAGCCCTGTTCAGTTATCACTGTAATTATATATTCCGCAGGCACCCGGAAATTAATAACGGACGAAAAAAAATGAGACAATGGGCTAATCAAGCCATTGTTTAGAGATTATCAAAAGGGTGCCATTTCCTGCTATGCCTTTTAAAAAGCGGCGATGGGTGAAGTCAGTGCTCAAGAAACCGCAGATTGTTTTTATATGAGATATGGACATTTGAATTAAATTAACTCATTCGATGTCAGATTCGGTCGTACCAAGAATGGGAATGTTCCCCGCCTGTAATATGTCTGTATTGCCTCTTTCTAAGGAGAGATTGAATATATTACAATAATATACACAGACGACAGTATAAATAGTGATGTGGGTTTTGAGAAAAAATAACAGGAATATTGAATGTGATGGAAGCTCAGAATGCTTTGTGATTGGTATGTCGAAATGAGTGATAACTGGACTAAACGACAAATTTTCAAGTGTGAAAAACTTTCCAGAAATGGTAAATTGAATCTATGTTGTTTGGAAGATCAGGTAAGCACCAATTGAACATTTGCGATATATGTTTATTTATGAAATGCTGATTTTTCTCCGATTATTTTGACAGAAACATGCGAATATTTTGTCAATTTCAAAAGCGTTTCTGTGGATATCCGAGTCCGTTATCAGATCGAAAATATTTACACATGAACTTTGTTTAGTTAACCTGGGTGTTGATGTGGGACATGCGGAATACCAACAAATTATTGTTTATGTTTTACCGGTAGTTCATTGTTTTATTTTTCTCTTTTTATTTACAAGACAGTTTTTGTTTTACTGTACCACACGCAAAATATTATCAGGAAGTTCTTTATAAACACTTGGGTTTTAACTGTCTGTTTCCAATATATCAATCCTCGACGACACGAATATTATCTGTGATGTCAATTTACGAATAATTCCATAATATCAAATGACGGAATTATTTAAGATTGATTATGTGATCGAATTGATGTTATTGTACGCATCAAATGAATCAGACTCATTTTACTTGCAATATTTATCTATTGAAACATTATATTCTATGCGAAACACGTACTCCCGCTCGATTTAGGGTAGGTGAGAAGTAGATGTGGGTTATGAGAGACACAACACAAGCTGGTCAGTGCGCGCGTAATCGGCGTTTATAAAAGAAAATTACCAGACATTTGTACATTAACGTAATTTTTTTAATGAATCCGTGTGAAATATATATTACTGAAATATCTCGCCAACATGGGTGCATTGGAACTGTTATGTAGAGTGGGATGTCATAATGACAACAAACTGAATAAAACATTTGATGTTTATTTGAATAACATTTTTTACAGTCATCAACAACAATTAATTTGTTATTACTATGAATATGGATATGCCACGTACAGCTAATATCACAATTTATCACATAATTAGCCCATAAAACGAGTTTAGTAATTATCGATAAGACACACGTGTAATATCAGTGCGTGTGATGACATCACACCATTCTTTAAATGACGTGCGATCGCTGTAGTTTATTATTGTTGTTTTCGATGAATATTTTGCGTTTATTTGATCATGTGATAAAAGGTATCTCGCACTCGATCTATTTTATACGTAATTTATCAACCTCGTCCACTAAATTTTATTTGAGCCTCGGTAAAAATCGGTTCAAATCGAATTTAGTAAACTTGGTTGATAAATTCCATATAAAATAGAAACTCATCTGAGATGCTCAATATCTAAAATTAATAAAATAACATGTTTGCGGTTTGTATTTGCCCAATTCTCGGGTCAATTGTTCTGTGTACATGTAACCGTTTACTATTTGATATACATGTATGGAGTCCAAATATTATAATGAGAATATTGAACATTAAATTAAAATTTAAAACTTTAGTTACGTTTTGAACATTAAATTCGAAATTTTAAAGTGATGTGAAACACTCCGGTAGGCTGATCAAATAGAAATGGAGAATAATCTTGCTGAAAGTAGTTATTTTTACAAATATTATATCCAAATTGACAAAACACACCGTAATTCATATATATTCATTAAATACAGTGACCCCCCGATGGCGAAATCGTTTGTGTTAATTTACCGCCGATAGTTGCCTCCCAAATCAGGAAGTAAATTTTTACAATTGAGCGTAGTTCAGACGATGTTTTCTATGATGTGGTACGACGATTTGTTTGAGATTTTTGGCAATGTTAGTAGAATTCTACTTTCCCCGAGTTGGCATAACGCCTGCATACTAACTAAACAATTTCACGCGCCCGAACAAGTGCATAATATGTCTTTAACTTATTAATTTTTGTAATATTATATCCAATTTTTCAGCCATTTGTTAGAACACGATATCGCCGCACAAACTACCGAAACCATTTGCGTACATGTAATATGAACAAACATGCGACAACAAAACATGCCACGGATATAAAGGCCATAGACACAGATAAACAAATATGCATATATACTTCAATATATGAAATTGTTTTTTATTATAAAAGATTTTATCTGACAATTGTTTATTCATTGACGAAATCAATCCGGGCCAAATATACCCTAAAAATGCATACCGCAAGTAATCCTGCGGCAACTCTTTGATGTCGCGGACTATTCACACCTCCCGCTCTGTCCCTGAAAAGAGTAGGTGCCTCTCTGCAATGGGATGCATACCACGGGGTAAACACTGCTGACCACGCTATTAACATGGATGACCACGGCATGAACACGACTTCAACACGATTGACCACGGAGTACACTCAGAGTGCATAATATGTCTTTAACTTATGAATTTTTGTAATGTTATATCCAATTTTTCGGCCATTTGTTAGAACACGATATCGCCGTACAAACTACCGAAACCATTTGCGTACATGTAATATGAACAAACACAAGAAAATATTAATGCCAACTAAAATAAAATGCGACAACAAAACATGACACGGATATAAAGGCCATAGACACAGATAAACAAATATATATATACATATATATATATAATTCAATATATGAAATTGTTTTTTATTATAAAAGATTTTATCTGACAATTCTTTATTCATTGACGAAATCAATCCGGGCCAAATATACCCGAAAAAATCCTACCGCAAGTAATACAGCGGCAACTCTTTGATGTTGCGGATTATTCACACCTCCCGCACTGTCCCTGAAAAGAGTAGGTGCCGCTCTACATTGGGGTGCAGACCACGCCGTAAACACGACTGACCACGCTATTAACACGGCATGAACACGACTTCAACACGGGTGACCACGGCGTGCAATCAGATGACCACGGCATGTACACGCCGTGTTCAGACCGTTTTTGAACACGCTGGCCATTTTGCCGTAATTGATCACGCTAAGAACACGACTTCAACGTACACGGATGACCACGGTGTGAACTCGGGTGACCACGGCATGTACACGCCGTGTTCAAACCGTTTTTGAACACGCTGGCCATTTTTCTGAAGTTGACCACGCTAAGACCACGCGCGATTTTTCCGTGTTTTTTCCGTGTTAAAATGTTGGCCACGCGTGGTTTTGAAAAAACCACGGGCCTTGTACTGTAATGTCGCTACTGAAATCACATTAAAATTTAGCTTGATTTAGCTACGTGAGCTCAAATGAACTCGACCTGTCTGTGATTAGTCCGTGAACCTGACGTTTATAATCAGAGCAAACTAGAGTGACTACCTCTGAACGTTGGAGCAGTCGGTCCACAGACTGGTCTGTGTCTGTGAAGAAATTTTATGAAAAATTTGACTATTTTTTTAATATTCAACAAAACACAATTACCATGTCTTTTAAAAACGTTACCAAAAGATACCTTGTTAATTTTTTCATAAGGTCTGAGCAGATGGAGTTGCATTAGGTAGTGATAACAGTTCATAAAAGAAATTTCTAAAATTTTGGAACTCGTGATTTCATGGGCGCCGCCATATTTAGATCACGTGATCGAGAGGTATGAAATGTATTTTCCGGATATCAGACGAAAAGCCGGTTTATCCGGTCGTTTAATGTACTGTTGTTTCAAGTGTTATTACAACACTATTAAAATACCGATAAAACGACTATGATGTATGGGAGGCCGTTTTCACATGTATTCCCTAATTGTGCTTAAGTGCAATTCCTTATTGCGCTTAAGTGCAAATCAGTAATAAATGTGAAAACGGCCTCCCATAATGATGCATGGGGGTTGGTGAACATTGTATGTATTCATCATAATTGCATATTCATCTTAATATATACGCAAAACTTATTTTCTGTATTCAATAAACGATTGTCATGGAAGTTGACTCGAGCAGCGGGTGGGGGTGGGGGAGGTGAATGCACCATTTTATGTTGGGCCAAAAACGCTCCCAACCCCTGATCCGGTGAATTCACAGCTAATTCGGACCAAAAACGCTCCGAACACCTGAACATTACCGACAGCACAAGTATACCTTTTGTATAGTGTGCAAGCAGGGAGAGCCCCAGGGGACGGCCCACCACCCTCGCAGCTCCCACTATGATGAAAACCCATTTCTAAACGTTTGAAACGCGTAGAGACTGAACGATGAACTCTTGTGAGTGGCTTCTTTTGGGGTTGACTGATAAGTGCGGCCGTCCGTGTCGGAGGACGTTTTGCAAGGTCCACAACACGCGTATAGCCAAGGGAGGGGAAACTTATAATGCATACCGAGGCTGTTGCAAGGGCGTAAAAACATCCCTCGCCGTTTGTAAAGACTGTGGTGGAGGGTACGCCCGACTAGCTAGATGGCGCGACGAAGGCAACATGACATTATGGCTGAGTTTCGGCATCTGGCAGCAATATACAATTTGAAATTTCATATTAAAGAAATGATAACGTGTGGGTAGGCCTATATACCTCAGTGGTCACTATGGATGATCTTATTGACGAGCTACTTTCAGGACTACCTGACACCCCCCCCCCCCACAGGTGCAGTTTATCGATCTGGACGACGACCATGCCCCTCCCCTGGTGAGACTTAATTCCTGACGAACCGTGGGTTGACATGATGAACGATGCCAAAGACGAGTTTGAAGTCGACGCGCAGCCGCGGTCTTCTCTACATGGAGGGTTGAAGCAGAAGACCCGCTTGACATTGGTAACAAAAATATCGTGGATGGCGTTGAGACCAGGGCTGGCAATATTGCCCTGAACGCTCGTAAGATAGATGAGAGAGCAGCACAGCTCTGTCAGTCAGCTCATATCTAAGTTTTCCCATACTGGGTATATAGAACCATGGTTCTGTTTCTCCATGTGGCTATAGTATATAGTGTCCACAAGAGATTTTAAGAATATGCCATCAGGGGGCAGTTGGTGTGCAAGGGGTGATGGAAGTTCGCAAAACTTGTGTTTGGTCTGATTCAAGGGGGGGGGGGGGTGAAATTGGTATTCCCAAGGTGGACACCACCCCAACGGAGACCATCTGCTAGCCCATGTCCCTGAATATTATATTTGGCAGCATTTGTATCACCAACAGGTTTGTGTCTCCTGACTAGCTGTTGGAAATGGAATATTTCATTCAATGTTGTCAAATCAGATGTGGATTTGAAAGACGTTTCGAACCATAATTATTTCGTGATTTTTGTTTACAAGTTTAATATATAATAATAAAACTCAATTTTTCTTGTTTGTTGTGTATCTGGCTATGCATGAGCGACCAAATGGGGGAGTGTCATGGGATAGTTGACATCAGAGTTCTTAAAAGGGCACTCATAATTAATTATATACCCAAAATGGTTGGAGTCTGGTTGTTGTATATTGATTAACAGGGGTACCGTTATATTGAAAAGATTAGTGTTATATGGGATAGGTACCCTTGACCCCAGACTACTTAAAGGGCCACTAATAAACAAATTTAATTAAATAATTAATCATATACCCAAAACGGTTGGACCCTTGGTGTGCAGTGGTGAATTGATCAGGGAGTAGCAATGGATAGGTGCCATTGACCTTAAAGGGGGACTGTACACTACATCTGGCCAATTATGGGACCATCTCCTATTATACTCAACAGAATATATGCAACAAATGAATGAGGTTATGACTCCAGTCATTAACTCATTTTCATTATACATGTAAATACCATGTTGTTTGCATCGTTCATAGAGCACATGACTATTTTTTGCACTTATCCATGACTCAAATTCATTCATTTGTTGCATATATTTCTATTAAGTATAATAGGAGATGGTCCTATAAATAGACGGATTTAGTGTACAGTCCCCTTTAAAATTTTTTTTTAACAATTGAAATTTGTAACCCCTGGCATTTGGAACATTCCAACTCTAGGGAGGGTCCAAATGAAGTATCCCACAGCTGTAAATATTAGTCTACACAGGGCTGCAGATGGAAAGACTCAGTTGGACACCCCTTAACAAACACCCTCTAGACACATCACTGCCAACCAAAAAGGTTCCATTTACTTTCACTCAGGGCTCACAAAAACCAAGTGAAGAAAGAAACTCCATGTTTATCTACTCATGTTTATTCATGATCACAACTGTTGATTATTTATAACAGCTATTATATTACAATTATAAAGTTTTATTTTATTTACATTATATACATCAGCAACAAACACAATATGGTGGCATTTAACAAAAACAAAACACTCATGTTCAGCCCTGCAAAATTGTTCCTCAGTCTGCTCCAACTTAATGGAACTCAAGGTCTTCGAAATGGATTCATGCGTTATAACATAAAGTTTCGAAATGTTCATAAAACAACATTCGTCATTAACAAGTACCTGCAAAATAGATCTACTTTTTTATATTTCATTATTAATACTTCTCCAATATCAAAACCATTATTATGTAAACATTACTGTTACAGTGGCATTACAATCAAAGTTTTGTTTACATAACAATGGTCTGAACATGCGGAATTTCATTATTGGAGAGCTATTATAAATAATATAAGAACAAAGTTTATCCATATCTCCATCTTCTTAGTGGTGATGTTTTACAGACTTTTATAATTTTCGCATATTTACCCATAGTGAGTGCATTGGGTACCTTTAAATACATATTTACTTATTTCAATGGTAAAAAAATGATACGTTAGTATCATAACGCTGTATCTCCATTGGAAAAATGTAGCAATGAACTAAGATTGTCCAAAATTTCAACCATATTGACTGTATAATTTCAGAGAACACAACGTTTGAACAATGTACAAAATGCAAATATTCACTACTTTATTCAGGACACAATATTGAGTGATAAACATACAGCAATGATTCCTCCCAACAATATTCACTGCCCCACCCCCCAACAATAGTCACTGGGTGTAATTCGTTTATAACAAGGATACATGTACTAGTTTGGATATCAAATGTACAAAAATAAAAAATTTGACCATGGTTATTTGTTATTTCGTTCTCAGCATCGTATCAATTCACTTTAAGCAAAACCATCAATGCTTTTACAGAATTATCTTTCTTGGGTAATTTCAATTTATAAGATGACTGCCACCTCCTTTATCGTGCACATTTTGTTCACTATTGAGAGTTTCATTCTTGCATTCTTATTGCCGTTAAAAGTTATGAATGAAATTTTTTTAACATAAACGGCCATATCCATTGAATAATTTTTAAAGTGTTTGTGGACAAAGAAGTTATGGTGATCTCATAATTTAATGATACCCAGAAAAGACAACTCAATTTCAGCGAACCTGGTATACACTGGTCGTCAACACCACATAATAACTAATTTGGCTTCTTAGAGTCTGTTTGCTTGGAATTAATAATGTACTTTCAGTTATCTTCTACACACATCAAAAGAGTTTCATACAAACTAACAACAATAAAATCAACTACTGATAGTACAAATACATTCAATAATCAACTTATCTAGAACATACATGAAAGCTCATCAGGGTTTGACCAGGATGAGCACTTAAAACAGATACAAATTAATTTGACAATTTATTACTGCATAAAACTTTGATTGAACATTACACAACACATTTTGGGCAGAGCTCTGGACAGCTTTTACAATGCCTATCCTTAACCATCACACATGGGGCTTGTAACGCGTTCCTCTGACCCCACACCCTGACTGCCCTTCTATACGTGCCTGCTTTATATCATGGTACAGTAATGTCCTAAATAATCGACTCCTTACCCACAGCAGAATTATAAGGAAAGCTCTGTTAGAGCTTTCCGATGAATGGCAACAAGCCATATTTCCGACTAAATCCTGAAAAGTTACCAATAATTCTGCTGTGGTTAAGGAGTCGATTATTTAGGGCATTACTGTAGTATAAAAGAGTTCTTGTAACACATTTTTCAAATTTTTGGAAGAGCATCCATGATAATATCTAGGGATGGCACATAATGGTAGTGAGATGTGCGGGCCAGGCAGCTGATCATGTTACATGCCCCTGTAACCATCAGCACCTTTACACTACTACCATAATTTATAAGAGTTTAACTTCAAGGGCAACTGATAATGATGCTTCAGAATGATTACCAGTGAATTTCAAGACATGTTTGTCATTGCTGTTTGCTGTGTACATGTCCTTTTTGTCTATTTTTATATTTTGTGTGGACTCAATAAATAGGCTGTGTTGGTCCAATTCATTTATGGAATATGGAATCTCAATGTGTTAACATTGATTGGAAAGAGTCAACCCAGTAAGAGGGCCATGGTCACAAGTGTGTATCATATTGTTGTAAAGAGATCACTTCCAGTTGACATGCATGCTTTCCTCGCCACCTAATCCAATCAGAGGGGTGGTTGGTTGCCTGTGACAGACAGACTAATCTGATCAAGATAATCCCTGTGCTGTGATCTGCCTGCTATCTGGTCTAGTTGCAAGATATCCATGAGATGTTTTATTGGGACAATTTGTGACACATTTTACATTGAATCTGAGGAAACATTAAATTTTTAGTCTTAAAATTGGGATATGTTGGTAGTTTCGGGTGTCAAAAGTATCAATTTTGATGTTTTATCTAGTTTGTTTAGCAGGTAGGCACACTTGGATACAGCTAAAAGTTGTTTATTATTTATATTAAAAAAAAAGAAATTTTCCAAATTTGAGATTCCATATTCCTTAAGTAATGCATAACATTTATTTGAACAAAACATGGATTAATGCCTCATGCATGTTGCCAACTGAGCTATCTTATCTTAAGGAGAAAGGATTGAAAACACAATACATGCAAGAGGATTATAAGGAATTCCAGATCATTTCAAGAGGGAGGGGTGAAATGCAAGAGGATAATACATAATTTCAGATCATTTCAAGAGGGAGGGGGTTGAAATATAGTATAACCCTTTCTATACTATAATAAATGGATTCTCCCATACCGTTAAGAACATATACCAGTACATTAGAACGGTCATCCAGAGAGATGTTCAGGTAATGAAAGCAGAAGACAGACAGATGAAAAGATAATACAAGCGCTGACAGATTTCTATTAATTGTTTGGAAATATTTGTTCAGATAATAAGAAATGACATGGTCTTTTGTTGAACTTATTATCTGAACCTTTCCAAAGGGAACTATTTGTCAATAAGTATTTAGTATAGAAAGGGTTAAGCTATACACAGTATAATTAGAAATACATTAATGAATTTCCAGATACATTGGGGTGGGGTGATGATAGTTCAACATATAGATTTTAACAATTCACAATTTATAATTTTTCGTAACAGTATTAGCGCTATTTCAATGAGACCCTCTTCAGTTATATACCCAAAATAATAATAAACAGAAATGCATTTAGGTTTACAACAATCTATTCATGGTAATATTTTCACACTGATTCATTATATGGAATAAATCATCAATTAGAAATAGAACATATTAATGCCATCACGTTAACATAAACTCAAATATTGACAATAATTATCATATGGAAGAAATAGGGTAGGTACGGATTGTTCTTATTTACTATTTGTTTTAACAAGTATATTGCATATCAAGAGTCTCTTATTGTTTAAGGGAAATAATGACTACCATTATCTCATTCCAATAGGCCTGGTAGCACACAAAATCTTAGATTTTTGCTGGAAAAAAAAATCATATATAATTTATAAAAGAACATAAAATTGTATAACAAATTGGGGCTGTGTGACTTTTGGGTAGGCAGGGAGACCACAAATACAGAATTTATTTTTAAATGTTAAACCCAATGAACTGAAAGTAAGGATAATGCATTACTTCTCATTTTCAAAGTAATGGTAATTATTATGCAGAAGATGTAAGTAATGGTAATGCATTAAATTGCAAAGACTCCCCATCATCATATGATGTTCCGATTTTCGTAAGCACTTCCGCCTCAAATGCCAATTAAATATCCGATTGTGGAATAGTTTCCACCTCAACCTCATTTGAGTTGAAATAATGTTGTCAAAGGGATTGGAGGATATGATACATAGAACTATAACCCACTTATGTATAACTGCCTCTACCTCTTGAAACTATCTTTCATTGACACCTCATGTATTAACCCTTTGAACCCTGGCTCCCCACAACGATCGACGCCCTGACCCTGGGCTCCCAGGGGTATTTTGACTTATTGTAGACTGTGTTCAGGCGTATGGTATGTACATGTATGCATTCTCTTCTACCATATTGTTTACAACATTGGAAAGATTATTAAATTCTGAATTCAGCACATCACAATCTATTTCAATATCTTAAATCAGAAAAAGTTATAAAAAATTGAAAACTTATTAGATTTATTATAGAAACTGCCAAGAAATGTTATGTAACGTCACAATCCCAACGTAAATACATGACGTCATATGGGTTTTAGCCAAAACAAACTCTGGGTGTTCTCTGAATACCCCACCAATAACTAAAATTCACGGCATTGTGCGGTCTATTGGCTTGTGCCATCTTAAAGACAAGATTCTGAACTTTATTCTCGTGTAAATCTATATAGCGTGTACCTTTGCACAAAAACGTTATGATTTAATGAACTCAGAAGTTTGTATATTCTTGAACAAAACTCGTATGACATGTGTTTACATCTGACAATCGTTAGCGCGAATTATTTAATTTAGCGGGAATTTCTTCACATTGGTAGTTATAAATACCACAAGAATACGTCACTAAAGTTTCTACCTATAAATATTTATTTTTAGATCTCTTATGAGCCATATAAGGCGGTATGACCAAATGCGAAACGAGAGGTCGCGAGAAGCAATATGGCGGCGCCGTAATTGCAGAAATGTGATAAAATGGAGACTGTATCTGGTTTTTAATCGGCTTATACTTCGTTATGACAAACAAAACCTCGATAATTTTTGGGCAGCTAAAACAGTTATAATATTAATTTTATGCAACACTATTTTATTTTTCTTAACATTGATTATTTATCGAAATATAAAAAATAGAGTGCAACACTGCGATGCCAACGGTAAAACGAGATTACGTCATGGCCGGTGTATATATGCAATTACCTTCTGGCCGGAATACCGGCCAGCCGGGTTCAAAGGGTCAAGTCAAAAAGACATCTGACATAATTTCTATTTTGGCTTGAAAAAAATTCATCTTTTTTTGTGGTCACCAAATTTAAATATTCCGACACTAAATAGTGAAATTTACCACTAAAATTTTTACCACTGAAATTTAACAAAGATAAAGACCAAATCCTTCAACAAATTTCTACTAATTAAAAATACTTTTTTAATTAAACTTCTGGGATTTCAGGGATCAAATTTCAATGTTTTGAGATTGATGGATTGTGTTGGTCAGAACTTGTTTTCTATATTTAACTTACCCTGAAATTAGCCCTTTCTTTGTATAAACGCCAAATATTAATAATGTTGTTCTTATACCATGGTTACCAGAGTAGAGAAGAAACTGGCCTCCACCAAGTAAGCAGCATGTGATATAAATGCCTTTCTAAGCTAAATCGCTAAAGCCTGAACTGTCAGTATAAACAGAACTGTTATATTGTTCCCAATGGAAAATATATCCATTCTGATGATTAATATTGTATTCAGGGTTCCAATAGCTACATTTTACATCATTATTAGCTTTAAAATCACATGTGGCATACAAATAAACTTGACGCGATGAAATTAAGTTAATCTTGATCATTGATAGTATATAAAACTAGAGGTGGGATGTCCCAATGGGACAAAGGATACCTCCCATGGCAGCCAGTGGCGGAAATGATTTATGCACTCAAGTTATGCTCTGGAAAGGCAAGTCGGACATACACACACAGGTGGACAGACTGATTTGAGTGTTACAATTTTAAGAAGGGGCATAACTCCAAAAAAAATAAATAAAAAAAAAATAAAAAAAATTTGAACAGCCCTCATAATCGCAGGTGCACAGATGCCCATGGTACTAAATATCTGTGCCAAGTTTCAAAAATATTGACTATATACCCTCAATTTGTTACAGGGGTATAATAAATGAGCAGAAAAATCTACATCTGACAAGTTTCATGTCACTTGGCTCAAAAATCTACGTATATGCTAGATCAAAACGAAAAGTTTTTTAAAATAAACGTTAATGGCCACAAGTCCTGAATGTATTAATATTATGAGGTTATTGCATTAAACTATTGTTGCACATATCTTGGGTATTTTCGCCATTGTGCTTGTCCTTCCCCCAATAAGTGGGTTCGTTTTTGGAATATCTGACCCACCTCTTTATATTTGAATCACAGCCATTGTAATGCTCATGATTGTGTCTTCCATGTACATGTATGTTGACATACATGTACATGTATGTTGACATAATTAATTATATTTCTAATTGTTGTAGAGTTTCTATCCAAGCAAACTTTACCCACATTCTTTGTAGATCACTCAGAACTGTTAATATCTTGATACCAATGCTATCAATATCATTAGTTATTTAGATATTTTGCCTCTTGTGACATTAATTTCTTGGGAGATAGGATATTTTAACCCTTTCTATACCAAATACTCATTAATGAGAAGTTATCCTTGTTCAGATATTAAGTTCAACTTATTGTAATAAGTGGAAAAAAACTTTATATCTATTGCCAGATAGATTATAATCCATAAGTAATCAGAATTATTTTATATATTAAAGATGGTATAAAGTGAGATGGAAACCCTGAGTCAAACATTGGACATCATTTGATATGCCAATGCATACAGACTACTATATCTTTAATCGCCCACCAACACTATGCTTTTGAATGCATGATATTCAATTGATGTTTGTCGGCATTTCAATAACCAATCATGGAGATAATTTAAAGTTGGTGCTATCCACAATGTCATCCTTCCAATACCTGGGAACACTAACTGAAACAACTAAGTTATTTTCATATCTTTTATTTTTGGCACAAATCCCTGAATTGGTCATGGATTGCAAGTAAAAAATCAGTAAAAAATATAAATTATCAGCTTTGTCAACAAATTAATGGCAGCCACATGATAAAATTGTAAACAATTCATAACTCATCTATACATTTCATTCCTCTTCATTGAAAATAATTGCTTTTATTGAAGATGTAAATAAAATGTCTGGATTTCAAATTAAAGCCACATGGCAGTCTGGAATACCAAATAATACCTAGTAGTTCTCGCATGTGTCTTGTTTTAGCATTGTTCCACCCAGGGAACAAAATAGGTTAATAAATATGCGAAATACAAGATTTTATTTGACATGGAAAAACAACTTTAAAGTCTTGGAATTTAGAAAAGTTAGTTCCCAATTTGTTAAGTTTATTCCTGCAAAATATTGAAAATAGTTGGAATATTTTGATCACTACAGTAAGTTTTTCTCCCTTACCTGGTCAAAATAGGTGGGCAGTCTTAGCATGTTTTATTTCATTCCTGTACCTATATCATAAGGGTTAATTTTATGACAACAAGTAACAGTATTCCACATCCATTTCTATACTAGATACTTATCGACGAGTAGTCAGAGTAGTTCCCTTAGGAAATGCTCAGATAATAAGTTCAACATACGACTATCTGTTGAATTTTTTGTCTCAACATTTCCCATTAAGGAATATGAGGCCAGTTTTATACTTTGCGCCATACTATCTTTGCATGGCTCGATATTGGCGCATGTTAAACATTTGATTTATGTCGAGCCATGTGCCAAAATCCTATATTTGGAACAATTTTAGCGTTTTTGATACAAAATGCCGTCTGCTATAATCATTTCCCATTGGAAGTTCACAAAAATATTCTGTGATAGTGTCCTCTGACAATGCACTATATATAAACTGACCCTCGTTGTATCTTTATATTAAATATTTCTACAATGCATGAATCTTGGAAAAGCTTTCGTTGGTTTCGAATCTGGATATTGTCATTCATCTCCTTTGAACAGTCGTATATATCTCTGCAATATATTTATTCCCAAATTTCGTAAAACGTCATTTGCAGTCAATACATGCATGTCCCCGTAGAACCGTACCATTGCCTTCAATGTATATTGACAATGGCCAAGAGTCCACAGGTCCATGGCACGACGTTGGTTTATATGACATGCCAGACATGGGTCGCATTAGGACAACCCAGGGATGACGTAATGACACTAAAAATTTCAAATTGAATTGCGCACACTCTCCACCATATGGTTCCTAAATGGGGAGTGATTGTACCTGAATAGTCTTAGCGCGACACGTCTAGCACATCGTATAAAACAGCGTTGCACGTTGGCACAAGATGTGCAGCAAGTTGGGTCATGTCAGAGAAATTCTGATGAGCCACTTGGTTTTATATGTTGTGCTCCAGTCGCACTATCTTGGGCTTGGGCATTTTCACACTAATTAGGCTGGCGCGACCCGTGTCTGGCTCGACATATAAAACAGGCCTGAATTCTTCTGCATTTGTATTATCTGACTGTCCTCTGCTCATATATCCTTAACATCCCTCAAAATGAATAATTTAGACCATTCCAATGTGTACTTTTTTTAACTGAAAGGGAAATCCATTTGATAAAGGCTTTATATTCCACAACATTGACGTGAGGCACATGTATTCAACAGAATCCCATCTATTGAATGCATATTATTGTATACCTTTAGTGTAATACAAGTCAGAATTATTCTTGTTCCGAGTTTTTGCCAAGAAAGATGACTTACATTGTCAACAATCCACTTTGATGCCCCGATCATTACCGATTATTCATCAGATTTAAATCACAATAAAGGTAGCTACAGTATCAATGATACTCATGGACTGAACTTATGTGACATAAAGGTTTAGAATAAATACAGAACACAACTTGCATCATAATCTCAAATCTTGTATCAATCTGCGGATTATGCAGTTACATTTCGCTTGAGCAACGCTCTCGCAAAATATATCCCTGTGCCATCGACAACTCGTTCGATGAAAGATTCTTGATTCTTGTTGTATTCGGTCCATAAACTGCGTGCCAATCTTGTGTTTTTTCCACGTTACTAATTGCATGAATAGTAAGTGAGGCATCTGTCTTCTATATTTGTTATGAAACCCTACAAAGCCCTACTAGAAGCATGTAAAGCAGAATATAACATTGCAGGTGGGTACTTTCTGTCCACCGTATTTCATAACAGGACTTGAAATGCACACCTGTCACTGGCTGACAAGTAGATGAAATGCACACCTGTCACGGTTTCTGGCTGACAAGCAGATTCTTCTGATACCTGTCACAGTGTCATCTATGAGTAGTGAGCCTAATCTAAAGACGTCTCAGTATTAGAATGTAGAAAAAATATCTACTTACGTCAGTTTGTGACATCTCTAAGTCAGAGCTTGATATTACCAGATAAATTTTCTGTGAATAAATGTATACAATTCCCATCTACATCTTTCTACATCCCAAAAATTCCATTTTTTTATGTTAAGGAACTATTGGGTGAGATTTTTTTAAATGCAATGATTTGCTAGATAAATTTAGAATTGTATACCCGTATTTCAAACTTCACAATATTAATCTACTGGTAATACTGGTTGTAGGATTAATGATCAGAAAAATACTGATATAGAGTAAATACATCAAATCTGTCCACTCCTCAAATACATGTTATCGTACACTGCACACAGTATCCCAAAATCTCATAAAACTGCAAGGCAAGAGTTCTACCCCCTCACTACGCTGGACATACCACTGCCATAATGTTCTAGTGTCTATTTTTGGAATAGGAAAAGTCACATGTGTTGTTTCTAATCACATTTTCTTGTCTAACTTCTCACAAATCTAGTTGATTCAAGCTCACTCAAAATAAGTATGCCAAAGAGAACATTTCCTCCAAATTGTTGAGGATTTTGCTCATTTTTATAGAAACATGTTTTTCTTTACTTTCTTTACTATTTAGTCTAATCGATGCAGGAGTTTTCAGCATACTATTTTGCGCTACTATATAGAACAATTTCCGACAAATTTGATCTGATCAGACCAATTTCCAATTTAATATGGACATCATAGTTTCTCAGAATAATGCAGAATGAATGGTAACTGACTAAAGTCTTTAACCCTTTACCCAACAAAATGGCAAAAAATGCCCAAATAAAGCTTCAACGGCCTAAAATATCTTTGGTTGTCTCAAAAACACCATACAAATATGGATATCATTGGAACCGGTTCATTGACCACATTGTGATGGTTACAGTTATGCCCTGTGCCAATGCATTCTCTTATATATGCGAGTCGACCATAGGTCGCCTCTCATATATAAGAGAATGCATTGGCCTAAAAAAATGTTTTTTTTAACACTTTTTACCATTTTTTCTTATATTCTTTAACAATTTTATAATTTTTTCTTACATTTAAAAAAAAAATTATAATATTTTTCTACATTCTTTGACAATTTTATCATTTTTAATACGTGTTAAGCCAATGCATTCTCTTATATATGCGAGGCGACCTATGGTCGACTCTCATATATAAGAGAATGCATTGGCACAGGGCCGTTCTGTTGGGTAAAGGGTTAATACAAAAATGCAAGGAAAGCTTACATTCATACGTGATGGCAGCGGTCAAACCAGCGTAGTAGTTTGCCATCTCATAACATTCTTTTTCTTGCAACTTGGAAGTCTGGAGATCTGAGTTCAAAAAAGAACACATGTCATTACAGTAATGCCTTAAATAATAAACTCCTTAACCACAGCAGAATTATGGGTAATTTTTCAGGATTGTCATAAATATGGCTTGTTGCCATTCATCGGAAAGCTAATGGCAACAAGCCATATTTTCGACTAAATCCTGAAAAATTACCCATAATTCTGCTGTGGTTAAGGAGTCTATTATTTAGGGCATTACTGTATTTCAATTAAAGCAAAATTTGATTACTGCATACCATTCATTTAACGAATGAATTTGTTAATAAGAAATGAAAATCATTATGTATTTAAGAGGGCATTCAAGCATTTTGATGTAGTTTAATATGATATCCCAATAAAACACACCTTGAGGCCTACCAATGCCACATCTTGTTAACCTAACTAAATAAAAGCAGTTGGTGGACGAATTGAGCTTGCTCTTTGAATGTTCACCTGAATTGCATCTGAAGCTAGTTTTTTATTACATCAATGAATCAATAATTCACAGTGGTTATCTTATCCCTTTCTATACTATATACTCATTGATGAGAAGTTCCCATAGGAAATATTCAGATAAGTTCAACAACGACCATAGTTCACCCACTGAGGACCTCATTCTGCTTTGGCCTCATCTTCTCTGGAAAGTTTCTTTATTATCAAATTCTATACAATCTTCTTCACATATATTCTATTTCTTTTTTAGTTTAGTTTCTCTATATCCTCAAATTGGCCGATGATACATTGCATAATCAAGGTTTCCAAAGGGTGTACATTACAATATTCATCATTTGGGAACTACAATCCGAGTCTCCCATAGCAAATGAGGCCATGCAGAATTTTGTGTAAATTCACCCTCTGGGGACCTCATCAATGGACCTTGAAATATTGCATATGTCAACTGCAGAATGAGGTCCCCAGACGGTGAATTTAGTAATGCTGGCTAATATAACCAAATTCACCCTCTGGGAACCTCAACTGCTATGGGAGACCTAGGATAAGATTGAAGTTCCCCAGTTGAAGTTGATGATGTCACCCATTAGTCACCTTGATTATGCAATTTATCTTCTGAAAATTAGGAGATATAGAAACTGAACAGAATTAACTAAAACAATGTTAAAGTGATGTGAAACACTCCGGTAGGGTGGTCAAATACAAATGGAGAATAACCTTGCTAAAAGTAGTTACATTTTACAAATATTATATCCAAATCGACATGACACACCATCATTCTTATATATTAATTAAATATAGCGACTCTCGGTGGTGAAATCGTTTTCATTAGTTTATCGCCTGTAGTTGCGTCCTGAATCGAGATGTAAATATTTACAATTGAGCGTAGTTCAGACGATGTTTTCTATGGAGTGTTACGGTCTATTTGCTTGAAAATTTCATTGATGTTAGTAGAATGCTGCATTCCTCCAATTGGCTTAGAGCCTGAATACTAAATTATCAGTTTTACGCATCCGAATAAGTCCATAATATGTCTTTAATTTGAGACTATAGATACTTCCCAGAAATGAGACAGAAGTGGAATGAGGTCACCAGAGGGTGAATTTGGTGATGCTAGCCAGCTGTGCGGGGTAACATCACTAAATTCACCCTCTGGGGACCTCATTCTGCAAATGACAGACACTATTTCAAGGCTTAGAAATGTGTGTTCAGACCAGGCGCCTAAGCCATCCCGATACCTGTGGTGAGATGTACGAAGCTTGTGTATTTTCACATGTGTATCCTGGGGATATACACAGGCAAGATTCATTAGTTCTTTTGCATGTCGCATTTTATGGCGATCGGTCGTTAGTATCAGTTGATAAAAGAATATTTGTCTTATAGTCCTGCATGCCATGCATCAGAATGCAAGATCGTTTTCATTTACTGTGTAAGGTTTTAGTAACTATATACCAGAAATCAAAATTTCGAAAGCAAAAAATGTGCAAAATCCAAAATAAAAGGAGCGTCTATTCCGTAATTTGGACTAATTCTCATGAATGTGACTCAATAGCAACATCGACTCGGCGATACAAACTGTTAATCTCTTAAACTTAAAGATCTATCTATCTATCTCAATGCCCATCTACAGTAATGCCCTAATTAATCGACTCCTTAACCACAGCATAATTATGGGTAATTTTTCAGATTTCCGACTAAATCCGGAAAAATTACCCACAATTCTGCTGTGGTTAAGGAGTCGATTAATTAGGGCATTACTGTAACACACGAGGTTAGCAAATGATGATGCTAACAAACAATCACTCTATACAGCAGACAAAAAGCCAGCCGTGGATACACGCACAATGTCACCAAAAAAACAAGCAATACTTTGTGTATGCATTCCTTGAGAACAGTATGCCCTAAATAATCGACACTTTAACCACAGCAGAATTATGAATAACTTTTCAGGATTTAGTCGGAAATATGGCTTGTTGCCATTCATCGGAAAGCTCTCACTGAGAGCTTTCCGATGAATGGCAACAAGCCATATTTCCTACTAAATCCTGAAAAGTTACCCATAATTCTGCTGTGGTTAAGGAGTTGATTACTTAGGGCATTATTGTATATATGCCGTGAATACACACATGAATATAATACATGCTTATATCTCGACATTGGTTGATTGCCGCCAAATATTTCTCTGGTTGTACCTGACAATACTCAGCGACAGACAAACATCCTTAAAACAATGATGCTCTATTTTTTTTCCAATGATAGACACTTTGACAAGATGGTCTCACCAGAACAATCCTTCAAAACTAAATCATGCCTTTCTGACAAGATCTGGCACATCCTGAATACAACAATTATAGTTATCTTCAACTATTATATACGTAGCTTCAGAGGGCCCTAATCACGTAGCTTCAGAAGGCCCTATCCATATGATCTCAAGATAAAAGCCAATTGATAAAACACAGCTATAAATAGCAATCTATGCACAATTTGGGTCTAAAAAAATCATGATAAAATCTATAAAATCTTAACGGGATGCCAAAAATCGACTAACAAGGCCAAAAGGCCCTTCCAGATGGTGTGCATTGCATGCATCGTTGGAATTGTATGCATGGCAGTAAATGTGGGCTTCAGTCTGTTAGTCTATTTCTAATATCGAAAAAAAAGAACCTTTGTGTAATTTCTAGGAGAAAACTTTAAAACAGCTTGAAAATTGCTATAACTTTGTTGTCTGAGTATACAAAGCCAGTAAATTGGTATTTTGTGTATTTATCGACCTATCTATACCCTGATTCCAAATTACGTAGACATAATTTGAAGGTTCAAATTAGTTATTTCCATTTACCAAACACAATCTTGTAGATGAGGCTATGTACATCTTCTGGAAGGAGCTTTAGGAGTCCACCACACTAAATACAGTTATTTGCTGCCAGTACTCCCCTCCCGGGACCGTTCATCAGATCTCTTATCTGACTCGCTGCTCCCCGACCGTGATTTATGTTTATCTCTACTTCTGTCAGTGTGTCTACTAGAACTACCTGATTTGTCTCTATAACGATCACTTCTATAGTCTCGGTCGCCATGGTGACTGTAGTCTCTATCTCTATGACGATGGTCACCATGGTGATCCCGGCTGTCTCTACGATCCCTACGTTCGTCATGTCTGCCACGATAATCCCTATCATGATGTCTGTCATCGTGATGCCGATCTCGAGATCGACCGTAATCACCTCGGTCATCTCTATCCCGTCTATAATCACGATCATGACCCCTGGGGAAAGAATCTGCACTCATTCCAGAAACCAATGAAGGAATATGTTGATCCTTCTCGTGAGAACCTTGACGTTCACGTCTCGAATGGTCATCATGGAAACCTTCTGGCGGTGGTATATGAGCAGAGTTACCTCCTTGTGGTCCACCAGGTGGTGGTCGTATCCCTGGTCCACCAACATTCTGTTCAGGATGAATATTAGGCCCTTGAGGCCTGAAGGGTGGCCGCTCTGATGGGGGAAAGTTTTGTCGCATGTTTGGACCGCTTGGATCCGGAGGCCGCGGTCCAAAATGACCACCCATAGGTGGCGGTGGTGGTAACGGAGGTCTGTGCTCTGAAGGCTGATGGTTTGGGGGCGGGGGTGGCTGGAAACGAGGTTCTGGAGGCATATTAGGTGGAAGAGGTGGTCGTATACACAGAGGTCCTTGATCTGGTGGTAAATGCTGTGGTGGTATGAACATCTGATCTGGCCCTGGGGGTCTTGGAGGACCACACATTTGTCCCATCGAATTAGGTGGCATATTTGGTGGCATCATGTTAGGCCCGGGTTGAATATTTGGTGGCACCATATTATGTCCAGGTGGCAAATTTGGTGGTACCATGTTAGGCCCAGGTGGAATCATATTTGGTGGTACCATGTTAGGACCAGGAGGCCTGAAATTTCCATGGATGTTTGGACCAAGTTGAATATTATGTGGTGGCATGTTAGTCATTTGAATAATACCCGGTTGTTCCGGTCGGATGAAGCCACCGATTTGAACCTGAGGTGTCATCACAGGTGGTCGACTTTCAATTTGTACACCCATCGCAGGCGGTGGTTTCTGAGGCATGATTCGCTCATCACGGTCCATTGGTGGCATCGAAGGAGCACCACCTGGCGGCTTACGATGGTCAACGTCCATTCCCTGAGAAACATTCTCTGCTATACCAGGTGGGTGTGGCATTACTGGAATGACTGCTCCAGGAACATCTTTAAGATCTTCAGGGGCCAAACCAGGAGGGAGGGGCTGAACCGTTTTTGCTGTCGATACTGGAGGTCGTGACCTCATGTCAATATCCATATCAGAAGATGATATCCCAGGAATTTTTCTGAAGTCAACATCACCAAGATCGGCATTGTTATCCTTTTCATTCTCGTCCTGAACAGGCGTCGAACATCGACTAAAACTGTCAACAATTACAGCTTCAGAAATAACCTTTTGACTATCACTTAAAATGGATTGAACCGTCGCAGGCTTGTTCTTTGAGGCTACTTTTGGTTTCAAGATTTCCGACTTTTTCAGAATTTCAAACACCTTATCAAGAGCTCCGAGCCCTGGAATTGCACTAGATAACCCACCTAACCCAGGAAGATCCATCGTATTTGAACTTGCAATTGAAGAAATAGAAGCTTTTCCCTCATCTGTCGAAGTTTCTGAAATGCTAGTTTCGCTCTTTTTATCATCTTCCTTTTTATCATTAATTTGTTCTGCATCCACTTCACTCTTTGAATCCTTGTCTTCTTTGGATGATTTGTCCTTAAAATCCTTACCACCTTTCGACTTATCCTTTGCCTCTGGCAAAATTTCTATGGGCGTCGGCTTCATTTCGGCAAACAAATGCTTCAGAGCCAATGGTAGCTCTCCTGCAGATGATACTGGCGTGCATGAACTTAAGACCTTAATCCCTGTAGAAGTGGCTGCTTCTGTCACTGTTGCTGATGTCGAAATAGAGGAATCAATGGACGACGTAACAGAACTTGCTGTAGTAGAAGATGTGGATGCCGACACTGTAGTAGAAAGAGTAGTTGAGATACTTGAAGCATTGCAAGCTAAACTTATTTTTATTTTCCCTTTTTGAGCCGATTGGATTGGTGGTTGTAGTAATTCAGATTCACCCTTGACCTCCGTTTCACCTTTGACCTCCTTCGAAAGCATCTTACCTCCTAACAAGCCTTTAGCTTTTAAATCCTTTAATAATTTAGCCGTAGCTTGACTTAGAGTAGTAGATGACGATGTTGCTGATTCACAAGTTTTAAGTATTGCCATTTGTGATGATGTGACTAATGAAGAACCTGACGTGCTTAGAGATGTTGACGATGACGTTGTAGCTGAAGTATGAGACGATGAAGTGGATGCCATTTTGGGATCTGATGTTGAAGTAGAAGATGGCAAAGATACATTTGTCGCCAATGTCGAAATTGCACTTGAACGCGGATCACTTAACTTTGACGAGGAAATGACGGGAGTGTCTTTTGTCGGAGTTGTAGATGTCGGAACTCCAATGTTATCTTTCTTCTTTTTCAACATCTGTTTTTGCTCCTCGACGCGCTTGGTCAACTCAGCTAATAATTTCTTTTGGTCATCCAAATTTGACGTAGTTGCAAGAGCGGCAAGAACAGAAGCAGTAACATCTGCAGGGCTATTTCTCTTAGAAATGTTATCGATCATTGAAGTCACGTTTATAGCGGGACTTATTGGTGTCGGCGTTGTTACTAAACTAGCAGCTGTAACCACAGTTGCAGCAGCTTTCTCCTTCACACTTTTCGGACCTTTGAGTGCAGATTTCTTTGAAGTTTTTGGCTTCATTAACCCAGTGTCACTCTGACCGGGATCGTAAGGAGAGTCACCAGTCGTCGACGGTTGAGATGGATCATAAGGTGATGATGGCTGAGCAGGGTCATACGGTGATTCATCCATCGCCGATGGCTTGGCAGGGTCATATGGCGAGTCACCCTGTGTCGGAGAATACGGTGTTGAATCTGTGAAAATAGATCAATATATTAATCATCTGATCACTGAATAAACTTTCCCTTTGTTTCGAAAGAACAAACTGAGAATAGTCAACAGATCTAATGTTAACCCTTTACCCAACAAAACGGCCAAAAACGCCCAAATAAAGCTTCAACAGCCTAAAATATCTTCGGTCTGTCTCAATAACACTATACAAATATGGATATCAATGGAACCAGTTCATTGACCACATTGTGATGGTTACAGTTATGCCCTGTGCCAATGCATTCTCTTATATATGCGAGTCGACCATAGGTCGCCTCGCATATATAAGAGAATTATTTTTTTAACACTTTTTACCATTTTTTCTTACATTCTTTAACAATTTAAAAAATAAATTCTTACATTTTTTAACAATTTTTATAATATTTTTCTACATTCAAAGACAATTTTATCATTTTTAATATGTGTTAAGCCAATGCATTCTCTTATATATGCGAGGCGACCTATGGTCGACTCGCATATATAAGATAATGCATTGGCACAGGGCCGTTCTGTTGGGTAAAGGGTTAAGGAAGGCAATGAGATAAGACCTAAAAAAAATTGTGATGTTTCCAGTAACCTGCCCGCCCCCTAGTCCAGACATCTACTAATTTTATCAACTCACTGAAAAAAACACAATAAGTGTAAAAAATTGAAATTTAAAAAAAAACAAATCTGAGTTTATAGATCTCTAATTATAGTAAATCTGTGCTCATCAGTTACCGATCTGCATTATTTACACCAGAAGTCAGTGGTTTAAGATGGCGGCGCTCTTTTTATATGGGCCAGTTGAACCGATGGATGATGTCTCAATCGTTTTTGATACTACCAATGCTTCATTATCCCTTTCAATACATAGTGATGTACTCAATATGTTCTGTTATATTATTTGTTCTGCTCCATATTCATGATTCAGTATACCGTACTGACCCGCGTTTTATTTGAGCTCAAAAATCCCAAGTGGGCTTAAACTCGGATATGGCCCTTTGCAGACCAAAAATCCTAAGAAATCGGGACATTAAAACTGATGAAAGCCGATCTAACGCCGATTATTTGGGAAATATACCCGGCTTCCAGATTAAGTAAAGGTAAGTATTTATAAGTTACTTTGAGAAAGTAATTTTTCAATTAAATGTGAATATTAAAATATTATAATAACACTTTAAGTCTTGTAGTTTTAGTCTATAAGACGTCTATAGTTTATATCAATGTTCAGACTTAACCCGATAAGGAAAACAATAAACCCGGCGCTTTATTCGTGATCCATTGTCCACATAGAGGATGTTACAATAGCGACTAATTGCATGTTTAACAAAAGCCAGTGAGTGTAATTATTTAACAGTACTGACAAAAGGCTTGTATTTCTGCTTTAAAACGTATAAAAAAATCACCATTCTGAACTCCTCGACCTGTGACCTCTGGGTGTGATGGAATCTGACGAGGTTTGCCGAATGAAAAAAGCACGTGTTTGAATATTTAGTGTTATTGTTCCTGAATTGTTTATACTGTAAAACGTGAACAAAATGCAGTTTGATGTCGATAACCTTTATTTTGGTTTTGAGTGAATAACGTTTGGAAGACATTGTTGTTGAATGACAAGTTCCCCCTTCTGTTCCATTATTTTACCCACTGTGTGTTTACATAACCAAGAAGCCAGTTCTTTGTGTTTGGTCACATGCAGGAACACACCTACAGTATGTTGTCACTGAACACGAAAAATATGTTTTTACAGTAATGTAGTTGAACATGTGCGATTTGATTAAAGTGTTGCACGCGCAAAGCCGCACATGGTTTTTAAAGCTTGTTTGTTTGTTAACCTTTGGTTCCCCCCGGGAAGTATAATTGAATAAACAAATGAGAATTTAAGATTCACTTTATTTTATTTCATTTAATATTATAACTTGCCTACGAAGTATAACTTTCCATTTTTCGTGGCATTCTCGCAGTCACCGATCGTTTGCGAATATACTTCCCGTTATATTGGAATTATTATTTATTTGGGGAGTATCATTAGCAAATACTTACTTACCACTGCTGAAATTGACCAAAATTTGGGGTGGGCTTAAACACGAATATACCCCTGTGCATGGAATTTGGCCAAAAGATATGGGTGGGCTTAAACACGGGCATGGGCTTTGAACCGGGTCAGTACGGTATATGGATATTTAAATAAAAACAAATTATTACCACCTGCCCACCCCTACTTTTTTCCCTCCGTTACGGAAACATCACTATTTCTTTTAGGCCCTATCGATATATACATTAAAGATATATATGTGGCATAACCTCATAAAAAGTTAATATAATTTCCATTTTTATTTTGAGTAGCATTCAATATTTGGGCACAACCGTTTACAAATGAGAACTTTATGGAATCTGAGGACATGGTGCCACCTTATCAGTTCTAATAAGATTCTTTTTAGCAATTTCTATATGATAGGATCCTGTTAAACTTCAGGATCATGTTAAACATTAATACATTACCCTCAGTATCACTCTCAAGCTGACTGTATGCTCTAATAATGGATCATGTTAAACTTTAGGATCATGTTCAACATTATTACATTATCCTCTGTAACACTGTCAAGCCGACTATGCTTAATGATTGGATCATTTTAATTATTAATACAGAACCCTATATAGTGCTGTCAAGATGACTATACTTTAACAATAGGATCCTGTTAAATACTTTAGGATCATGTTAAACATTAATACATTACCCTCTGTAACTCTTGTCAAGCCGACTGTAGGATTTAATGATTGGATCATGTTAAACTTTAGGATCATGTTAAATATTAATACATTACCCTCTGTAGCACTCTCAAGCTGACTGTATGCTTTAATGATTGGATCATATTAAACATTAATACAGTATCCTCTATAGCGCTGTCAAGATGACTATGTTTTAATGATATGATCATGTTAAACATTAATACATTACCCTCTGTAGCACTCTCAAGCTGACTGTATGCTTTAATGATTGGATCCTGACTCTCTTCCTGGCTATCCACACTAATAGGGGTATTTTTATCGCTAGACGACGATAGTGGTGACACCCTTTTAGAGTGGCTTGAGAGCTTTGCTTTCTTTGAGTCAGATGAATGGCTAGTAGATGTTGGCTCACTCGACCGTTTTGGTGGTTTTGTAGATTTTTGTTTTACAATTACACCTAGAAGCATGTGCGGCCTGTTCTGTTCTAAACCTATAAAGTGGAAAACATGAAAAAGTACTGAAGACATTACATGTATCAAGCTTTTTAACTGATACAGAGTTAAAACTATATTTTATAGATGTATTCAGTCATATTTTTATTAATCATGCTTTGCTATTCAAAGTAGAATAATGCCCTAAATAATCAACTCCTTAACCACAGCAGAATCATGGGTACTTTTTCAGGATTTAGTCTGAGATATGGCTTGTTGCCATTCATCGGAAAGCTCTCATCGAGAGCTTTCAGATGAATGGCAACAAGCCATATTTCTGACTAAATCCTGAAAAATTACCCATAATTTTTCTGTGGTTAAGGAGTCGATTTTTTTTAGGGCATTACTGTGCTAGGGTACAAAATAATACATTTAAAAAGAGGAGTGTCCCCTGAAGAACACTATTTTGTTATTGATATTTAATTTTCTATTCATATATTTATAGATATTAAAGAGTAGTATCTGTCTGTCCGCATTTTTCTCCTAGACTGCTGGTCTGATTTCAACCAAATTTGGTGTGGTGACTCGTGGTACCCTGGCAGAGGTTATAATTTTGTTAGTTTTTAAAAATTTAGATTTAAAAAAATAAAATAAAATAATATAATAAAAAAAATAAAAAATAAGCTCACTATGGGCCTATTTCAGAATAAAATAAATCCAATATGAACCTATTCGCACGAGGATATGTTGCATCAGATGTGTACGCTCTTTATATATGTGTTTTCAATGTGGCCCGTGCCATCTGGGTACAATGGGTATAAGTCCACTATGGGCTTATTCCAGAATCAAATAAGTCCAATATGAACCTAATTGCACGAGAATGTATTGAAGTAGCATAATAAATATCTATATATATAAAAGAGTAGATCCATCTGTCATGTGCATGCCTCTTTAAGCAGGGGCCGCAGGCCTCTCCAATGCTGAATAAAGGCCCCATTTCAGATGGACAATTATTTTGAGAAAACAGCCCTTGAGATTGGTATCTTTCTTCTATGATGTAGCTTTAGAATTGCATGAAATTCTATATTGGCTTCTATGGCTTTCACTACGACATTGCCTTTTACTCGAGCTAATTTGTTTGACAAAATAACATTCTTTTGTATTTTAAGTCTAGTTTATGTCACATTTGGTTTTCAACACTTTTTCAGTGAAAGAAAGTGAAAAGTGGCGAAAATTTGAGTTTATTTGTTGTTGTAATATGTCCGGAACCCTGAATACATATCAACATAATCATTTACGGGACTTTATTATTTTAACACAACATTATCAAGGAAGAGAAAACCCTAAATAAGCACAATTAGAATGGAAATAAAAGGTCGGCTGACCAGTTTCCCCCGACAACGTGGCAAGTTAACTCTGAGAAAAATCATTGGATCAAACTCAAATTCGAACTTGACCTGTAATTTGATATGAACGACCCACAAAAAAACAGAATTTTCAATTGAACAGTCCAAACTTGAGTTATCATCCGGAAACCAAAGAAAAAAGAAGTAAAACTGAATTTTCTAAGTCGAAAAAAGTCCATAACTCTTGGAAAAATCATCGGATCAAACTCAAATTCGAACTCAACCTGTATCTTGATATGACTGATCCACATATTTGCAATTAAAGGATCCAAACTTGAGATATCATCCAGAAATCGAAAAAGTGAGAAATTTTCTAAGTAAAACAAAAAGTTGAAAAAAGGGAAATAACTCCATAAAAGAACATCGGATCAAACCCAGAATTGCAGAGCACCTGTGTTCTTGGTTGAGACATCTACATACCAAGTTTCAATCAAAACGGATGATCATTACTGGAGTTATAACTCCGGACGGAAATGTCAGATCATGTCTGTTTAGTGACGGACAAATTGTCAGACAGTCAAATAAAAATTATTTTAAGGCTTGACTGCCAAGTGGGTTATGCATTTTATATCCCAATAAACCATAACACAAACCAACTTCACATATTGTTGAACTAGTTGACTGAAAGCAGTTGATAGAATAAGTGGGCATGTGTTTTCAAGTGCGAGACCATACATTAATCGATCGATAGTTCACAGATAGAAAATTTGGCTAACTTACAGTGTTGATGATATAATCTCCAAATTGAAGGCGGATTTCAAGAAAAAAAAAGAATAATAATTTCATCTGATTTTATAGAAATAAACAAGGAGAAAGCTATGTTAATAGAAGGAATGAAATAAGTTGTGGTTCACACAATGTTCCATGGCCCCACCACAGCCACCTACAATAAAACAATCCCAAACTATATTCATTTAGTAACCTTTTTCAAAAACCTTTTGCCAATGCAATCTCTTTTACATAAACGAGTCGCCCATATAGCGCCTCACATATATAAGAGAATGCATTAGCCTAACAATATTTACCTTGACCTTGAAAGCAAGTGAATTTTCTTATATATGTGAGGCTCCCTATGGGAGATTTGCATATATAAGATAATGCACTGGCACAGGATCTTTAAATGCTGCACCAGCACGGCTCCCATTGTGAAAGGGTTAATTATTGCTGCATTTTATGTTGAAGCAGTAAGCGCAACATGTTGAGGCATTATATCTTTTACCTGGTCCATCAAATGGTTTGAGAACTGATGGAATTTTACTGTGTGACGCTAATGGAATGATGTACATGTCCTTGATATGTTTGCCGACACTGCCGACGACGCCGCATCTAACCCGACTGTTGAGGTAAGAATAGAACTGTATATATGCTTGCTTCTCCTCGCTTCCTCCTGGTAGGAACCGGACGATACATACATCCTACAAGATTTTAAAACAAGATAAAACCATCAAATATTCTGAAACATTATGTATTATAAAATACTCCCTATAAATTATGGCGTCCTCTTGAATCTTTTGGTTTGCTATAGATCAAGAAAAGAACAATTTAATAATGAAAGTATCATTGACACTGAAGCTCAACTTGAAGAGAAGATAATGTCATACATTACAGTCAATGGAGCAATGAGGAATACGGAAAGTTTAAATAATACTAGAGGTCAACCCAGAGAGCAATTATGAAGTTTGGGATCAATCGAATAAAAAATTTGGCTTTGGGCATGCTGAGTAATTTAGTTATGCAAAGAGTAAAATACAAGATAGCTGCCAGCGGCCATGTTCTCAAACAAAATTCAGTGGTAGCCTTTTGGAAAAAGTTGATGTCTGCATTCTAGAGGTCACCCGAAAGATCCATATGAAGATTGGTGATGATTGGATCAGGGATGTGGCCTGCAGGGCATGCCAAAGAATTTAGTCATGCAAAGAGTAAAATACAAGATGACTGCCGAAAGAAAAAAATTTGAGCCCAAATTTCAACAAAGGTCCGTATCTGATAAAAATTTGTGGCCGGACCCCAAAAACGAACTTGACCTGTATTTTGTGGTAGTGAACCTACAAACCAAATTTCGTTACATTTAGTTTAGTTGAACAAAAGTTGGACAGATGGACAGACAGACCAAAAACATAATGGACGTATAAAAACGTATTGTATCATAATATAACATACTCTTGTTCTGGCTTGCTTCAGTTTGGATAAGTAGTCCCAAATCTGATCTGGTCCAATTCTTCCACAAACATGGATAGTATCAGGAAAGTTCTGAAGAAGAAAAACAATTAAATTAAGCTGCATGGTCATAACAAATGGCTTAATTGTCAGGAATTTTTGAGCAAAATCTTATGAGGCCATTTTATACTTAAAGGCCCACTTAATTTTCAAATGACCAGATTACATTATACACAACATATCCCATATTATATACCATTTGGAAAAGGAACCACAAATATATATATTCCACCAGAATACGGAACAGCTGTGGCCTTGGAGTGTCCACCAAGTGATAGAGATTCTCAGATTCATTCCAAGACTTCCCCCCCTTGTCAACCCAGAATGCATCAGAATTCAAACTAAGAGATGGAGTTATTCCCCGTCCATTGAGAATAATAAACTTTATAGTACAGTCTGGATCAAAATTAATCACAGAACACACCTCAGTACCTCGACAAAAACGATGTTCCCAGTTTATTCGACCGGATCAGTTGATAATACAATGTATTGGAGCTTCCTCTTTCTAATGGCATATATGTTGTACAAAATGTGATCTGGTGGTTCGAAAATTAAGTGGGCCTTGAAGGCCATGAAAATAAAATATTTGTGTTCTCAGGCAATTAGATCTCAATTTTGAGATGATGGAGGGAGGCTATTTATATTTAACTTTTTCTCAAAATCGAGAAAACATTAAAAAAAAAGAGTTATTTTCAATGACCAAATCCAATATTTCTGACATAAAATAACTTTGGCGAGGCTTTTAAAAAGAAAATTTCAGTGACAATGGAGGTGCCTGAGAACACTTTTGGGAGTTGGAAACATCTTTGATCATTTAGAGCATTGTAGTTATGTTGCTGGGAGGTTGTTCAGTGGCGAAAAAATAAAATGTTCACTTTTGCCTTAGTTGTATTATCCAATACAAATATTCTTATAAAGGACGAGCAAATTATTACCTGTAAAATAAAATGAAAATTATTGTTTTTTTTAAGCTGAATAATCAATCTGGCACATTTTTGATCAACAACATGCAAAAGAAATTTCCAATCATATTTAGCAGCAGAAATACCCAACGCGATTTCCCATAGAATAATATATTTTGAACAGGACAAGAGGTATATTTTATCAGCAACAAACCCTTCAAACATCAACAAGGTCAAAAGAAAGAAACAGGTGGTAGTAAGTACACTCACCAAGTTGTCCGTTGGTCCAGACACAGGATATGCTGATGTAAAGAATTTTGCCAGATCTTGCATGAAGATGAAGCCTTTCCAGATTGAGGGGCCGCTGGGGGTATATTTAGGCTTCTCTAGTCCAGACTGTAGAGCAGAATCAGGTGACCTACAAATTCAAATTTAACAAGTCGTTTACAAAATTGTCCTTAGGGAACTTCAATCTGAGTCTATGTCGCCCATAGCATCACTAAATTCACCCTCTGGGGATCTCATTCTGCAAATGACAGGCACACTAAACTCAAGCTTGTCTGGGAACTCATGAACCCTATCAAAAGTTCAGATGTATCAAGTACTGGTACAAGGCTCTATATCCTGAGTTACCAGTATGAATGATGGCCGACTGAAGTGGGTTAGGAGTAAATACAGACATATAGCACACTGTGTGAAATTTTATGCCCATTCTCAGTACAAGTAGCATCCAAGAGGTTACAGTAACTACGATTAGGCCACACAAAAAAAATATTGTGTTTCTCAAGTTTTTTTTCAAAAAAACCCAGCAGGCAGGCAGATTTTTATTTTTATTTTTTTAGGCTGAATTTTACCGGCAGGCAGGTTTATTATGCCAAATTTTTATGTATAAAAATGATGGGCAGGCATGCTTTTATGATTAAAGATTGACTTAAGACAACGTTTGGCTGTTCGTAACATGGTGTGTACTAGTAATGTATATTTACCTTGTTTGTTCATGATCATGATCTGTTTTCATATGTTGTTGGAAAATGAAGCTGTTTATTTTATATTTATGCAAAGTTATGTACCCTATGGATGCTGTATTAAAATAAGAAGATCTCTCATTTATAGCATTAAAATTTATTGCAGAAATATTGGTTTAAAACAACTTGAAATCCAGTCTACCTTATTCACAAGCTTATTCAGGAGATCGTTTACACCTCGCCAATTTGGTTTTTGTATGAATGGTTGTTCCATTACAGAAACAAGTTGTCCAGAATATTCTAACATTTTTGAGAGTTCAAGCACCGGCAGTTTGTGTTTACTTTTTCTGGGATCAGTGTATCCAAGAAAAATTTGAAGTCCATCCGGAATGTGACAACATCTCTTAGTTAGTTCATTAACATGAGGGTCCAGATACTAAAGCATGTTGCACACAAGCTGCACAAAATTCCTGCCTACAGGCCTTAACATTCGACGAGAAACACCTAATCGATTCTCGTAATGATTCTCGTGAAACTTTTCCATTTTCAGTGCTTTATGACTAACTTGATTCAGCATTTGATTCTTGCAAAATGAAATGTATTTTGAGCCCTGGCCTATATTGTCAACGGTATGTGGGGAAAATCCAAGGTGTTTATCTTCCAAGGAAATTGATGAATTTTTGTATCATTTCGTCCTTGCTGTTGTTGTTTTGTTTTGAAATTGGGTAAAACAGTTTTATTGTTTGAGTCCATGAGAACAGAAAATGCGTTTTTCCCACCGTTTTCAACAGACACTGGTGTGGCATCTTCCAATGTAATCCGCAAATAGCGGACGAATATATCTGCAACCTGGACTGAATTTAGATTCTGGCAAACGAACTGAAACTGTGAAAGTCCTGTGAATCCTGCGACTTTCCAACAGAAATCCCACTAATATACGCATCACAATTAGCAATAGTTTCACAGTGGTTCTCTGTGAACCCATTGCCACGTCGGGAAATGTTGTCAGACGAATTAACCTCCGTAATTGTTCAGGGACAAACAAATTTAAGTCGTCTTCTGACACATACTTATCAGCGCCATGCTGGTTATTTGTTTACCGCGTGTTCGCTGGCGCGTAACGGGTGAACTCGATTGGCATTCGGAGCACACAAGGAATGCTTTCATTTTAGAATTACTGCCCTTGCATTGCTGGCGGAGACGACTTGAGCTTATTGTGTTGTTTGCTGGTATCGACATCGCCAAGATTTTGTGCGGCGGCATGTTTTTATATTTTTATTTGTTGTAAGCTATAAAAAGTAGCCAGCGGGGGGTATTTTGCGGACGCGGCGATACTTGAGAAACATATTATTTTTTTTGTGTGGCCTTAGTTTGTCAAAAACAAACACATGATTACGATTCCTTGACTTTGCAACTGGAGCTAAAATAAGACCCTGGTACACTAGATATCCACTTTGGTTGCAACTTCCATGAACTTTGTCCCCCCCCCCCCCCCCCCAAGTGGCTTCTTCCGCTTTCCCAAAGAAAATTGAAATTATTTTCACTTCTGCCTTCTGAATTATTAAACTTAGACTATACATACCTAACTGTAACTGTTCCCGATTTCAGTTCTGCCTTCTCTCTATCTGTTTCTTCCTTTGCCTTTTTAATAGCTTTCATCACTTCCTTGACCACTTCTTCAGAGTTTGTCATTTCTGCTAACTTGGATTTCTTTTTATCTTTGTCTTTTGAGCTTTTCTTGTCTTTGGAGACAGAGGTGGCGACCTTGACCTTTTTTGAAGGAGGTTCATCTGATGGTGGGGCCTTCTTACCGGTACAGATTTTACAGTTCAAATCAAACAGATGTGATTTGTGTAGCTCGGTGGTGTCAGTAGCCACGATACTAGAGGCAACATCAGGCTGCTCCTCCAAGTTGTTTTCTGGAAGAGCTGAAGCTTTGTGTACCTGCAAAATACATAGTGTTTGAAGTGAGCAAAATTGTTGTATCTGGGATGATATAGGGATGAGACAAACATATTTTATAAAATGACAACACTCTCACAGCCTTCTTCAGCAAGAGATTTTATATTCAATAACAGAATGTCCCTCTGGACAATTGTCAACATAAACATACTTTATTTCCCCATCACACCCCCTCCCAATACTGCAATGATTCAGAACTTCACGATGCGAATTGCGATTTTACTATCACGACGCAATGCGCATCGCAATGTAATGTAATTTTTTTGCAACTGATGGCTGCGAAAACTAGAGGAACCACTTAATCATTTTTAATATGTATATTCTCATCAGTGTTAATCTCAAAATAATCATTGAAGTACAAAACCTAAGTAAAGTGACCAAAATGCATGGCTAGGTATTAGACGTAGACTATAATAGCTAATACAGCCCCCAGATCTGCCCAGATGGGAAGTTTGTGAGTGGAAAAGTTTGAATCTGTAACTATTGATAACTATGTATAGCTGAAATTGTTTTTGCATCGCATAGCACCTTTGCAATATGATGCATTGCAGCATGAACTTTAAAAATGCGATGCATCAGAATCACGATGAATCGTGGCAGCCTTACAACCCCCCACATTGTTGACTAGTTTTGTCCTTTTCTGACAGTCCAGGCAGTAAGAAAGCCACCATATCAGACCAGAGTAACTTCTCACTTGGCTGGGGAGAAAGCTACACATAAGTATTTTGAACTATAAAACATAACGAGAGGCCGATCACGATCGGCAGATGTTTAACCCATACCTTGGCGATAGTGATTAGCTATTTTCAGCTTGGAATCTAAAATCCATAACATTCATTATTAATCTTCAAAGATTAGAACAATATTTTTTTTAAATAGCCCCATAACTCCGTTAAAAAAATTGGATCAAACCCATATTCGAATACTGTCTGTATTTTGGGCTGAGAAATTGACATACCAAATTTGATTTCAGATATATACTTTTTTAGTTATTGCAACATGAGTGAATTCTAAGTCGAAGAAGGGCCATAATTCCATATAAAAAAACTTGGATCAACCCATATTTTAACTCTATCTGTATATTGGGCTGAGAAACAGAAAGGCAAACTGGTTCCAATCGAATACAAAAAAATTTGAGTTATTGCACCATGCTTAAAGTGTCTACCGACAGACGGACGGACGACAAGTGGTCAATCCGGACGTCGACAATATGTGTACCATACTATGGTATGGGTACACATAAAAATCTAAATAAATTAATCAATCAATAGGGGCAAAGAGTGTGTCAAAATAAACCAATATAAAATGAGACATGGTATCAGATGAAAGTATCAGGAATGTTGAGATGTGTTAATCTTTAACTACAGAAATCCATGCAAGTGAATGAGGAGAAACCTGGAGATATAACAGAAGAATGATTATTTGAAAATTATAATGAGAACAACCCTACAAATGAATAATAGACCATTCCAATTAAAACTTTTAGAACTGAATGGGAGAGTCCATTGAATCATGAATGGGTTACAGCTTCACTGCTATGTGGTATATATGGTGGCTAAAAATAACTAATTCAATAAGACAACATTATAGCTAGTCTCTCAGAACACTCTCTATTGCAGTTAAGCTTGTATTACTGGTAGTTAATTGTTATCTACCTGGGTTATCAAAAACTCAAATCTGTTCAATTCCTAGTTGAAAAAGGGCCATAACTTTGGTATAACAAATCAGATCTAACCCATATTCAAACTCGATCTGTATTTTGAGTTGAGAAACTCACATACCGAATTTGGTTCCTATCAGATGACGAGAGGCCGATCACGATCGGCAGATGTTTAACCCATACCTTGGCGATAGCGATCTTTTTATGAGTGCAAGAATTTCAACAATTCACAGCGTACTATTATTTATTAGTTTCATAGTGGAATCAGACATATTGAGCAACTTGCTCATTTAAACACAATAGGAAGATGGATATGACATTCGATTTCAACCTATTCGGTCACTCCAACAGAGATACATGTATGTGTGATAGATTGATAAAGATAATTATACCCAAACACAGTCAGACAGATGCACCATAGCTGTTAAAGATATAATTGTTACAATATTAACATCATAATAACTCTATTTATTTAATTCTTACAATGGAACCTGAGTCATAACAGATTATGTTGTTGTGTTAGCTGCATAGTAAAAGTTATGGGATGATTGAGATTAGAGACCAACAAACACCTGAACATCTATATAAGTGAGGGGTGTATAGACCTTGATATTAAATATGATTGATAATGGTTGGATATAAAATATTTTAATACAGAATTATCAGATAACTAAAGGAGAGATATGAGAAGGGTCAAATTGAAAATATTAGAGTCATAACATTGGATCGCGTACAGTATACATGTACCTATGGTTAATTTTATTCTAAGCTGATCATTGGAAAGATACAATGTCTGTAACAGCAGAAATATTATTAAATATTGGGTTAATATTCTCAAAACCATTCAATCAATACCAAAATCTATACACATGAAGAATGTATCACAATCAACCTGAATGAGATTATAAAAGTGATTGGGTGAAAAATATTTGACCAAAAAGTCAGCTTCAAGAATACCAGAACCATTATTATTATCCTGCAGTCCAAATGCAATAGAGGGAATTTCAAAATAAGATATATCCTCAAATGATGAATATTCAATTGGTGGCTTATAATTAATAGAAATTCTTAGTGAACCTGGCCTAAGGCGAAAGAGATAATTTAAAATCTGCGTATCAGATATGATGTGTCTATGGAATAGGTTAATTTTAATCCTGAAATACATGCAAGTGAAAAGTGGATCACGATCAACCTGGACATAGAATAGGAGAATGAACATATGATGTGTGGAGAGTGTTAATCATTTTCAATGACATCATATGATGGAACTAATGTGTGGATAAATTGTTTTCTCAAGATAAGACAACAGTGTCTCTGTAAACAACAATTCTCTAAACAGCCATGCTCCAGAAAATCCTTCACATGGACAATGGACTATTTGTATTAATGCCATGAACATGTTTCAACAGGTTGGGTTAAATTACTATTGCACACAAACTGGAGTAAAGTATCTGATCATCAATCACTTAAATTTGACAGCTCTGGGAGCAGCAGTGGTTTAGCAAAGAGTATCCAGTGTCATTTTCTGATCCCAATAAAGCAGATTACTGTGTAAAGTTGTTTGTCTTAAATTCTCACAGGGCATATACAATAGGTAGTAAATTACTTGAATTATAAAGGGCCATAACTCTGTTAAAATATATCGGATCAAACCCAAATTTGAACTTGATCTGTATTTCGGGGTGAGGACCACATGTACCAAATTTGGTGTAGATCAGATGAAAAATGTTTTGAGTTCTAAGTAAACATAAGTTTGAAAAGGGTTAATTAAACGATACCAAAAACCATACAGATAAAGAACGTGCTAAGAAAAACCTTGGTAAGAAATATGAGGCATATCAGAAGAAAACAGTTTGACTTAGATGGATCAGATAGCATTTGTGTGCAGGGTTAATTATTTTCTAAACCGATCAACCGATCGATACCAAAAACTATACAGGTGAGGGGTGTGTCATTATAAACCTACATATCAAATATGAAAACAATCAGACAAAAAATAATTTGGTTACAGCATCGGATAGCTCATGCCTATGTGCGGATGCAAAGTGTTAATAATTTCTAAACCGATCAACCGATCGATACCAAAAACTATACAGGTGAGGAGTGTGTCATCATAAACATGGGAGTGAAAAATAACTCTAATTCCCATAATACAGATTTACTGCTCTCAGAGCTAAACTGATACCACTGGTAATTAATTGTAGACTGCTATGGTTATCTGTTCAAATCTTAGTTGAAAAAGGGCCATAACTCTGGTATAAAATGTTGGATATAACCCATATTCAAACTCGATCTGTATTTTGAGTTGAGAAACTCGCATACCAAATTTGGTTCTGATCAGATAAAAAAAAATTTGAGTTATGGCAGCATGCATGAATTCTAAGTCGAAAAAGGGCCATAACTCCATTGAAAAATATCTGATCAAACCCATATTCGAACTCGATCTGTATTTTGGTCCGAGAAACTTGCATACCAAATTTGATTCTGATCAGATAAAAATTTTTTGAGTTATGGTAGCATGCATGAATTCTAAGTCGAAAAAGGGCCATAACTCCGTGAAAAAAACTCGGATCGAACCCATATTCGAACTCGATCTGTATTTGGTGCTGACAAATTCATATACAAAATTTGGTTCCGATCAGATATAAAATGTTCGAGTTATCGCACCATGCGTAAAGTGTCTACAGACAGACAGACAGACAGACAGACAGACAGACAGACAGACGGACAGACGGACGGACGGACGGACGGACTAACGACGAGTGGTCAATCCGGGCAACGACACTATGTTTACCATACTATGGTATGGGTAAACATAAAAATTGGTTGATTTATCGAAGCATGCATGAATTCTATGTCAAAGGGCCATAACTCAGTTAAAAATAATCTGATCAAACCCATATTCGAACTCGATCTGTATTTTGGGCTGAGAAACTCATATACCAAATTTGGTTCTGATTTTTTATTTTTTTTTATTTATCATAGAATCCGTGATTTCTAAGTCGAAAAAGGGCCATAACTACGTAAAAAAAACTCGGATCAAACCCATATTTGAACTCGATCTGTCTTGTACTGATAAATTTATATACAAAATTTGGTTCCAATCAGATAGAAAATATTTCAGTTATCGCACCATGCGTAAAGTGTCTACAGACAGACGGATGGACTAACGACACTATGTTTACCATATCGCACCATGCGTAAAGTGTCTACAGACAGTCAATCCAGACGACACTATGTTTACCATACTATGGTATGGGTAAACATAAAAAGCCAAAGGATGACATCTTAATTTATTTCTCTGTAATAAAGAAGTACTCAAGCCTTTCTTTGAAATAAGGTTCTGTGACTGCTGTGGCACCATGATTAAATGCGGATAAAGAAACCCTGGTTATATTCCTTGACTGCAGATAGCAAACTGTAGCTAACTGCTGTCGGCAAATTTCACTTCTATGACATATATATATTTTCTGGAGCCGCAGTTGTACTGTAAGTTACCATTTCATACAGGTAAGTTGATGATTATGATGCTTTTTAACCACACAATCCTCTGGTTGTCTTCCTAACTTAACCCTTTACCCAACAGAACGGCCCTGTGCCAATGCTTCTCTTATATATGCGAGTCGACCATAGGTCGCCTCGCATATATAAGAGAATGCATTGGCTTAACACATTAAAAATGATAAAATTGTCAAAGAATGTAGAAAAATATTATAAAAAATGTTAAAAAATGTAAGAAAAAATTATAAAATTGTTAAAGAATGTAAGAAAAAATGGTAAAAAGTGTTAAAAAAAAGCCAATGCCAATGCATTCTCTTATATATGCGAGGCGACCTACGGTCGACTCGCATATATAAGAGAACGCATTGGCACAGGGCATAACTGTAACCATCACAATGTGGTCAATGAACCGGTTCCAATGATATCCATATTTGTATGGTGTTATTGAGACAGATGAAAGATATTTTAGTCTGTTGAACCTTATTTGGGTGTTTTTGGCCGCTTTGTTGGGTAAAGGGTTAAAGTCTAACTGAAATGTGGTTTACCTGGGGAGCCACCCAATTTCGATGAGTCCTTTACTTTGGGCAGTACATTAGTTAACTTGTTCTTTTGCACTTGTTTGAAATGTCATTTAGGCCATTTGACGTTAACCTCGCTACCTGCGCAATTTGCATACATAATTATGTCACGAAAGTAGTACCAACCTAATGAAGCTACATTGACCTAATAATACCTAACATTTATCAAGCAGGCTTTACATAAATAATGATAGTAGAATACGAACACTAAGAGAGCTCATGTCGTCATCAGCTATAGCTTCTTCTCCCTTGTGAGTTTTCTTCACCACTTTATGTAGCTTTGCGTCTTTCACAGCCTCTTTCTCAGTTTCTTCAATCATTTGGATTGTCTGAAATTAAATAATATAATAGCATGAATTAACCCTTTACCCAACAAACCGGCCAAATAAAGCTTCAACAGCCTAAAATATCTTCGGTCTGTCTCAATAGAACCATACAAATATGGATATCATTGGAACCGGCTCCTTGACCACATTGTGATAGTTACAGTTATGCCCTGTGCCAATGCATTCTCTTATATATGCGAGTCGACCATAGGTCGCCTCGCATATATAAGAGAATGCATTGGCCTTTTTTTTAACACTTTTTACCATTTTTTCTTACATTCTTTAACAATTTTATAATTATTAATGTGTTAAGCCAATGCATTCTCTTATATATGCGAGGCGACCTATGGTCGACTCGCATATATAAGAGAATGCGTTGGCACAGGGCCCTTCTGTTGGGTAAAGGGTTAAAGAAGGTCTATCTCTTCCCAACAAGTTTTATATAATTTCCGGGGTAAAAAATAATAGGTATGAATCAAAGACACCAGTCAGGAAATGCTTCTATCAATTAATAATGATTTTATTTCGAATTTTTCTGGCATAATAATACAACCTTACATGACTGTTTTAAAGGCTATTTTTTATAACAGAAACTTCAGGCGCCTTAGGAACGTAGCAAGAGGGAGCACTCTCCACAAAGGCAAAACGACATTTCGCTTCAGATATTTTGCAGGAATAAACCGCTTTATTATGCCTTTATAGAGAAATAATATACACAATCAGTGAAGTATCCAGGGATTTTTTGGGACACCTGTTTTTGGGCAATGATATGCCAAAGGCATATCCCAAAGAAAAGAACGAGGGAGGTTCGGGAGGGGGTATCCCCTTGCTGATGGTGGGGGGGGGGGGGGGGGGGTCTCCCCCTGGAATATTTTTTTTAATCCAATGCATTGAGAGCTAATCTAGAGCTCTTGGAGTCAGTATTTTGAATTTTACTGAGAGTTCACTTTGATCAAGTTTCTGAAGCATAACTTCGGAATTTTGTGTATATATGTATGGATTGGAAATGCTTATAAGTTATTGTCAGATATCTTTTTGTTCAATGGATTATGCTTATCCTGCTTCAAATGAGACCATTATCACTGTAATTCATATAATAGGCTATTTTCTAAAATTCAAGTGAGAGACACATTCATAATATACTAGTAGTACAGAAATAATATATCTATTAAGTTACATGTAGTAATTACTAGTAGCACTAATCTCTATGTTAATTATTCATTTGATATTATGAGATCCCACATGATAACCAGGTTTACATGATCAAATTGTCACTGTTCCTGTACTGTATTATGTAATTTCACTTGAATTTGATTGAAATACTGAAGTCTGAACGGTTAACTCAAACTATTTGAAGTTTTCACAGATGAAAGCTAGATAAAGCCAAACATACTTTACAGTATTATTCCAACTGTTAAACTTAAGTTAAATCTTTTTGTAAACTTACATGACTTATATCAACAGATATAAATATATATATATCTTGTTATGATATGAATTGGGACCTGAATAAAAAAAAAAAATCCTTTTTTTTAATTATTTTTTTTGGGCGCCTGGAGTTTGGGCGCCCAAACCGGTAAATGGTATGAAAAACGGCCTTCAGTTTTGTCTGGGTTTTATTCACAGAAATATGTATTTGTTGTCATGAAATCGGGTTTATAAATGTTAAAGGCATGGGCGACGTTCGTTGCAGAAATATTTATATTTGTTCAAATCGCCATCAACAGAAGGAACACCAAAATATATACAGTTCCGCTCATATGCCAAACATAATCAGCGCGTAATCAGTATATTGTCGTCAAGACATATGATGGTGTACGTAAACAAGAGACTGCTCGTGTTACAGAAGTTGTTCTTCTGTTTAAATAACACAGCGCAATTCTATTGGTTAATCACACAAAAATGATATAAACGCTCTTTATTATTTCCATATCAGGAAAACAGTAACAAATAACGCTCTTTATGTTTACCATATCCGGTTCTAAACAAAAGCCAGGAAACGTAACGTTTTTTGCTTTTGCTTACATAACAAAGGGGGGGGGGGGGGGGGGGGAAATTGACAATAACATACTGTTTATGCCATATTTCTAATTGGCATAAGAACAAAGTCTGTCTATATCTTACTATTCCTTCTGTTTTTGACGGAGGTGAATATTTTAACAGCATACCCACCGCCGCCATTAATTTAAGGTTACTGTAATTGTGGCCCGAAATAAATAGACTATTTTATAGCATATTAATAGGTATAGACAGATAACATAACAAAGCATATAAATAGGTATAGAAAGCCATAATTTTTGAACATTTCTTTGTTTATGTAATGAACTCAGAAAATAGTGACTGAGAACCATTGTATAACAACGTTCAACAGTTGCAGTATTACGAATGATATTAGCTATTGCATGGTCAGTACTAAGGTTTGTGCAAAATTCACGTTATAATTTTCCACTGCAAAATTGGCCAGCACACGTTGTCAAGCAGTGAATTTTGAGAAAACCCTGTGCCATTGCATTCTCTTATATATATGAGAGTCTCCCAAAGGGGATGGTCTCCCCCATACCCACATTGATCGACACATAATTCTTCAAAAGCACTTCTAATCTATTCATTAATGACAGAAGAGTATGACATGAGAGAAATATCAGTAAAATGGCTAATTTTTATATTTTCCTCTGGCACTTTACATGTATATCCGTAAATTTACTATGGCACTAAGAGATAATGCTGCACCAGCACAGCTCCCGTCATGAATGACTAAAGTATGCCTATTTTATACAGATACTAACATGCTTAACTTCCTTTTCTCTCCATCGTGCCAACTCTTTGTTCGCTAGTTGTTCTGAGCTCATTCTAACAAGCTTATAGGGCTTAACTTTTCCTGTAAGAATGTTCCTGAAAAGACGCTACAAAACAGATACATGAAATGAAATGATGAAGAGAAAAGTGGACACTAAACAAATGATTTACTTTGAGAATAAATTTTTTTATTATGGTCTGGATGTGATAAATTCAACTGAAACCAGTCTGAATCAATATATGCAGAGTGACAAAAATGACAGCAGCTGGAGCTGATAGATGAATCATATTTCTTCCTATGGCCTTTCGCTAGATTTCTGGAGCTGCTTCACCGATTCCTTGTGTTTTGTTGAATTGCTTCCTACTTGATAATTCATAGCATGATTTGGCAAGGGTGTGTTGAAATGTTTGATATACATACTGTTAACCCTTTACCCAACAAAACGGCCAAAACCGGCCAAATAAAGCTTCAACAGCCTAAAATATCTTCGGTCTGTCTCAATAGAACCATACAAATATGGATATCATTGGAACCGGCTCCTTGACCACATTGTGATATTTACAGTTATGCCCTGTGCCAATGCATTCTCTTATATATGCGAGTCGACCATAGGTCGCCTCGCATATATAAGAGAATGCATTGGCCTAAAAAAAATCTTTTTTTAACACTTTTTAATTTGTTAAGCCAATGCATTCTCTTATATATGCGAGGCAACCTATGGTCGACTCGCATATATAAGAGAATGCATTGGCACAGGGCCCTTCTGTTGGGTAAAGGGTTAATATGCGAAATAGCCAACAGCCGGAAGACCATACTCTATCATACAGCACTTTGTATAAGAACTTTAAGTGCTTTCATTGTCTATTTATACGGTGTACCATTACCAAGGATCTCTTGGCAATATCAATAGTGTTGGGTGCCATTGAAAACCTCCGTTGAGGGTTGTGATGCACATCGCATAGTGAAACTGAAATCATGATGGTGTTAATTGCTGGAGCTGTATTAAAATCAAATATGATAACAGTAATCAAGTTAATACCTCATTCTTTGTGTCTTTGATGTTGAATACCAAGCTTCTGTATTTGTGTTTATATTTACTGCCGCTGTCCCCAAAATAATTGTGCAGCTCTTCTTCTATGATTAATGACAGCTTTTTGATCTCGCTATTAGACAACATGATGTCGTAAGCTGCTTCAGCTCTGAATAAAGAAAGGGAAAGCATTAAATATTGTGTTTAAAGATGATCTATCTCTTCCTATAACAAGACAGTCAATGACTGTGGGGTCGCTCACCAGACTGCAAAGACTGAGACCCTGGAGACCACAACAGTCAGAACTTTTCATAATCACTTTAAAAGAAGTAGATCTAAACAGGATATGTGGCTAGAGAGACTTCACGTATGCAGATTGGTGAAAATCCACCTTGAAATTACCAACTGTACACTATTGAGCACCCCCCTTCTCCAGCTCAACAAGTCCCCTCCCGACCAGGCTCCAGACTCCCAAGTCTTAGGTTGGAATTTCACAACCGACACCTCAAACTTTCTCAGTTGTTGGAAATTTCCAATCTCACAAGCGCCTTTTTATAAAACCATCTAGACATGTTTGAAGCCCAATTATCCATGGACCCAAAAACCATACATGTATGTCAGATTAATCAGTCAGGTGGTTCCAAGGTAGATGTTTTAATGAATTTGGTATTTCAATGATTTTATTAGACACAAAAGTGTTAACCCTTTACCCAACAAACCGGCCAAATAAAGCTGCAACAGCCTAAATTATCTTCGGTCTGTCTCAATAACACCATACAAATATGGATATCATTGGAACCGGTTCATTGACCACATTGTGATGGTTACAGTTATGCCCTGTGCCAATGCATTCTCTTATATATGCGAGTCGACCATAGGTCGCCTCGCACATATAAGAGAATGCATTGGCCTAAAAAAAAACTTTTTTTAACACTTTTTACCATTTTTTCTTACATTCTTTAACAATTTTATAATTTTTAAGCCAATGCATTCTCTTATATATGCGAGGCGACCTATGGTCGACTCGCATATATAAGAGAATGCATTGGCACAGGGCTGTTCTGTTGGGTAAAGTGTTAACTCCCCATAGCCCCGTCATTTATTGATAGGTTGATCTCATTTTAACAAATCTGAATCTCAGTCACTAAAAGATCCTCCATACTATATGTAAGCTAAATAGTCCAACCTCTCTTGAGAAGACATTTTAAGAATTACTATAGAGATATATAGTTATGTCCCTGGTCCCACCATATTTAACCAGGTGACCCCATCTGAATAAATTTGAATCCCAAACACCAAAGAACCGTTCATACTAAATATCAGTAAATAGACCTGATGGTTCTTGTGAAGAAAGCATATTATGAGAGAAACTGTCCTTCACTTGGCCCCTATTTGACCAGGTGACCCCATTTATAAAAAAATCTGAATTGCAGTCAAACAAGAACATTCCATGCTATGAAGTGAAATAGTTATGTCTCTGGCTCCGCCCTTATTTGACTTTGTGATCCCATTTTCACAAATCTGTCACCCAAGGTAATTTCATACCAAATATAAGCAAAATAGGCCATTTGGTTCTTGCATAGAAGACATATCATGAATTACTATGGAGAGAAAGAGTAATGTTGGCCTTGCACCTACTTGACCTGGTGACCCTGATTGAACAAATCTGAATCCCAATCACCAAATGAGCCTCAATATTAAATATGAGCTAAATAGAGCTGGTGGTTCTTTCAAAGAACACTTTTCAAGTTTGCCAAATATGTTCTAGTGAGGTGGTGGATGTGGGAGTGTTAAATGTCCTGTTGAAAGATTTGAACAATACATATGATAGATTGTTGTTGTAATTGGGAATGAATGACCTCTAGCAGATCTCCAGGGAATGTTTATAAAAACGTCAGATTTCACTTGACATGTGTAGGCATACCCTGCATACAGTTAGAGCCAAAGTAAATGCTTCTTATTAATGATTCTCTGTCAAGAATTTGAGTAAATATTATTTTTGGGACCAGGGTGGCATAAGCAGTCAACTTGAGTGAAGGGCCAGGGGGCACAACCTTCAGAAATGTAATGGCATTAGTTTTTCCATTTTCAAAAAATGTTAAACAATATTTATATATATATATATAATTGATCATGGAGTTAAATACATATTTGTTCTTCTTTTTTTTAAATATTCTTTTATTTTTTAATATATAAATTTATTTTTTTTGGTTCACGAGTTAAATCTAAAAACATTTTTTTTTTAGAGTTATGTCCCTGGACCCGGCCACATTTGACCCAGTGACCTGATTTGAACAAATCTGAACCCCAGTCACCCAAGGATCCTTCACACCAAATATGAACCCATATGGCCTGATGGTATTTGAGAAGAAGACATTTTAAGAACTACTATGGTGGGAAAGAGTTATGGCCCTGGCTTCGCAACTATTTCACCAAGTGAACTCATTTGAACAAATCTGAATGTGAGTCACCTAGGGAACATCCACACCAAATATGAAACCATTCGGTCTTATCATTCTGAAGAAGATGTTTAAAAGAATTACTATGGTGGGAAAGAGTTATGGTCCTGGCTTCGCAACTATTTGACCCAGTGACCTCTTTGAACAAATTTGAATGAGTCACCTAGGGAACATCCACACCAAATATGAACCCATTAGGTCTTATGGTTCCAGAGGAGAAGATGTTCAAAGAATTGTTGACGGACAGACGGACAATGGACGGACGACGGACGAGGAGTGATGACTATAGCTCCACTGGAGACTTCGTCTCAGGTGAGCTAATAAGTTTGATAAGGTTTCCTGGGTGTAACATAATAAATATGAATTGAAGATCCCTGTCCCAAATGTTATTGGAAAATATTGATATAAATTCAATATTAATTGATAGAAGCATTTCCAGACAGGTGTCTTCGACTCATATTTATTATTTTGTACACCGGAATCTATATAATACATATTTAGGAAGAGATAATCCATCATTAAATTAATATGGTGATAAAAATATGGCTAATATGGCTGTAGAGTGGTAGGATTATGCACATTCCTTGTGGTTCGTCACTAATACTATCAAAATGGAACTCGTATTTAACATGGACAACACTGGCAGCTATATATACATAATTTCATTATGCACAGGCCTGAGAATGTGTTGAACATTTGCAGAATAAGGTCCCCAGAGGGTGAATTTAGTGACGCTGCCCCACACAGTTGGTTGCGTCCCCCAAATTCATCCTTGGGGAACCTCATTCTGCTGAGGCCACAACTGCTATGGGAGACCTAGATAGAAGTTCCCCAGTTGAAGTTCACCCATTAGTCACCTCGTTTATAGAGCTGAAACGGATAGACGGATAACCGGTTAGCATCCGGTTAACAACGTAATCGGTTAGAAAAAAATGAACCGGACGAAACCACATCCCGCTCTTGTCAGTTGAATGTGAACGTGAATAATGCCCAGGTATCCTCAAAATATTAAGTTAAATGATGCCAAACTAATACTAAACCCTGTGTCACCGATAGTAGAGTGCAATGCAAGCATTAATTGGTACACGTGGTAGTATCAAATACCGAGTAGCAATTCTCGAATTGTCTGGAAGTGTCGGCGACCTTCAATCAATTCCGTCCCTTTGAAGTTTTCTCTGATCTTCCGACGAGAGCACGTGTGCATTCACTGTGTATCAAGCCGGGATAGTTCAAAGCAATGACGTCACTGAATCAGTGAAACTGTCATCTGATTGACACCCCTCAGACTCGGTATTATTTCGTGTTGAAATTTGAGAAGGGATGACGGCTATCGATCTATACTCTGCGATAATTAACGATAAATGTTATTAAATGGAATCGCGTAAATCGGAAGTGTGCTATATATAGCTATGAGTTATTACGTTTTAATCTTTATTTGTAATTCATTGGAGGATATACCATTGATGGTAATGATATATTACAGATCTTTAATGTATAGTTTTGTTACTCGTTTTCTCGTTTTACCAATACCCAATTACCCATACTATTGTTACTCGTTTTACAAATGCCCAAGCATGCTGATCACTGGAAATTGCAAATAAGCGATCCCCTGCCATTTCGCAAATTTCACTTGCTCATTCCCCCATCACGAGAGCCAGCAAAAGAACAGAGAATGCGTGTTTTTGAATATCGTTAAATGCCGTGAATAAGGTCTTTATTTCAGCTACTATTTCTCACCTAGGTTTGTCCCTGGAGCATAGCAAATGTCGGCATAATTAGTCAGAGAGAAGTCCACTATAAATTAGCGGTTAACCGGTTGAAATACGGCTAACCCCGATGGTTAACCGGTTAGAAGAATGGGTCAACCGTTTCAGCTCTACTCGTTTATGCATTCTATCTTCTGCACATTAAGGGATAAAAACAGAAGGAAAAAAGTAACTAAAAACAATGTTAGTTTGAGACTATAGATACTTCCCAGAAGATGAGGTTAAGCAGAATGAGGTCCACAGAGCGTGAATTTAGTGATGCTAGCCTGCTGTGCAGCATAGCATCACTAAATTCACCCTCTGGGTGACCTCATTCTGCAAATGACAGACACAATTTCAAGGTTTGCATCTAACGTCATACCTGTCAGTAAGAGCGTCCCGGAGATGCTTCCTGACATTAATTCTAATGGGATCCGGCCCTTCTTTCTTCTTCTGAGTCGCTTCCTCCTTTATTGTCGAGTCGGCTGGTTTCTCTTCTTCTGGCTTAGGTTTCTCTGGTTCACTCTCTGTGAATAGTAAGCTCATATTACAGTAAGTATCAGAAAGTGTTGCACACAAGACCCTACTCACAGGTGGAAATTTGAAAAACATGACAGTTCTATTAATGCAGATTGTTTGGCTTCGGCAATCCGGTACGGCAACATTTTGCTGTGGCCCAGTTTACTTAAAAGATGACTTCTGCTTTGATGATTGCCGTAGCCAATTAGGAGGGTTGAACATGATTCCACTGATTAAGGGAATTACCGAATTATAACTAGAGATTGACTGTCCCAATGGGACTAAGAATAGCCCCCGTGTTTTTAAAACACTAAGATGTTTCACATGTCAGTAAACATTAAGTTAAAATAAAAAATAAAATAGTCGATTCCCATTGCAGGTGCACAATTATTAACTAATCATCTTCACGGCAAATAATTGGTAAAAAAATATTCAAGACAAGAAGGCCAATAACTCCTCCAAATAGGGTCCGGCGAAGCCTCGAGATTCGATTCGAAATCGTCTTACTGATTCGATTCGAAATCGATCGTGTGATTCGAATGTAGTTCGAATCACCATATTAACCTCATTCTGTACGAACTTGTTGAACAGCGTGTCCTACAAAAGCTCTAAAACAAACGCACGCAGATGTCGTTGCGAACGCCGTCAGTGCACGAGATGCGGTCCTGTTTCGTTCAGTAAATTATTGCTCTTGGGTCGTCACGGCGGCGAAATATCCATATCATCGATCCATCTCTTGTGCCCTTCCCTAGTTTTTACATATCCAAAGTTATAATGGCGGAAAATTAAAAGTTATTTTGAATGCAGCGTTGACAAATTCAGGTGCAAATCGTGCATGACTGTACTATCAGTTCAGAAAACCGGGCACTACCTCCCACTTATGGGCACACCTTAGCCGCAGTCCATCCTGCAATCCACCATGAGGCAAAAGAAAAGAAAGACTCAAAACGAAAATTAACCGGCAACACGTCTAGTAGTAGCGGCGATGCGGACGAGCCCCTAAAAAGAAGCAGTAGCCACCTTCACGATGAAGAAAGAATTGGGTCCCGATGAAAAAAAAAGTACGACAGAGTACGATTTATCTCGTCATATTTTCATGTGCCGTTCTCAACATTTTTTATTGTGACGCAGGTCCACACGGCAAACAGGTGCCAAACACGCACAGGTGATGGTATGGGGAGACACTCGCGCTGCAGTGGGATCGCCGACATAAATCTAGTTCTTGTCGATTTACCACGGGGAGTAAGATTCGATTCGAGATTCGATTCGATGTGAAATCCGCGGGTCTGATTCGATTCGAGATTCGATTCGAACAAAATCGCCGATTCGCCGGACCCTACCTCCAAAATATGTCGGACCAACATTAAAATCGCAGGTGCACAGGTTCCCATGGTGGTTGATGTCTGTGCAAAGTTTAACAAAAAAGTTTCCTAAACAACTGAGAAAAACTCCAGACAAAATTGTGTCGATCTCAATGTTTCACGGAAAATGATTAAAAATTGACTGAGAAAAACTCCAGAAACATTTGGGTCCACGGATGGACGATGGATGGACGGACGATGGACATGGTGATTCCATTATACACCCCCCCGCAAACAACTTTGTTGCGGGGTATAATTATACTGCTAGGGGTAATTCCTGTCATTAACTCGGCTACAATGGGCAAAAATGAATGGAATGATTTTTGGTGACCGGAGTAATCTAAAAATAGCATAGTTACAACTGCAAACAAAACATAATTTTTTATTCAAGAAATTTGACAAAACGAAGACTTAAGTAAATGAGCAAAAATATATGATATTCACAATGAAACTAACGAGAATTTTGACTTTTATGGAACAAGCAAAATACCTAATTTTAGAACAATTGACGCTAAGCACAGTTACTGGACATAAAGTCCCAAAAATAAGGGTTTAATCGAGTTTATAAATCGGTATCCCAATTATAAAGAGCATAGGGATACCGATTTATAAACTCGATTAAACCCTTATTTTTGGGACTTTATGTTCAGTAACTGTGCACTAAGTATCTAAAACTTTGGATAAATAATTTTAACTGTCATTCAATTGAATTATATATTTCTGAATTATGTATTACATATTTTATGACAAATTATTAAAAATTAAATTCATTTAGTCCATTACAAAATATTTTCCATGTGCTTTCTCAGTTGACAACCGATCTTTTCGCGGAAAGTGACGTCACATTACAATACTCTTGAAATTACATCTCCTCGGCCGTAGGTGTACATGTAGTCAGGGTACTCGGAGTATTTACGCTGAATTTACGCTCGATCATTCCATTCATTGCCCATTGTAATTTCATTACTCGTAGTAGCCGAGCGTAATGAATGGAATCGCCCCCTAGACAACACCAGGGACCAGCATAGAGGTGTCAAATTTGGTTATTAGGGAGAAGTGGACTGTTATCAGGGAGAAGTCATAAAGGCTGAAGTTCAGTTTTCACAGGAACCCTTCTATGATCCAATAAGAATTAGGCAACACAAGAGCCCATTCATAATCAGTAAACATACTTTAATTATGGTGTTGGGACATATGCATACTGGTATATGAGAGAGAAGTCACTTCTCCCAGGGACAAAAATAGAGAGAAGTGGCACATTTTAGGGAGAAGATGTCTCCCAAGTCACCCTTTAGGCTGGTCCCTGGACAACACAAGAGCATTTTTATGCACTCCTAAAATTTCTAGAATACCAACAAAGACATATTTTATTATAAAGAGTTGAAAGAACATTCATTATAGAGTGCTATGAACGTTCATTATAGAGTGCTGTGAACATTCATTATAGAGTGATGTGAACATTCATTATATAGTGCTGTGAACATTCATTATATAGTGCTGTAAACATTCATTATTCGATTTGGTCAAGATAGCCTATTTGAACAATTTAATTTGAAAATGTCACGAAGGTAAACGCTAGGCATTATTTTATCTTTCCTAGTTGCTATGTCGCATAAAATTCACTGATGTAGATGGAAAACCATCGCAGTTAACACAACTATAAGGCTACATTACTACATATTGGCACAATTGGTGAGTGCAATATATATCCGAAAGCTAATATTGAACTACCATGCATGTAGCAATCAAGCATCGTTTGGGAACTGGGTTATATTTGATCAAGGTCACTCTTTCTGATTGAATCATGCATTTTTTTTATATCATAAGATGGCAGGAATTGAATGATAAAATTTGATGAAGCTCCAGTCATGAAAGGTTAAAAGAGAATGTTTTTCAAACTGTCGTCGCCTTTTATTGTTCATGTGATCATCTCAGAAAATAAAGAGTAGACATTTCCAATGTATACTTTTTGAGCTCAATGTGAAATCCATAAAGGACTCAATGGGCAAAGCATCAAAATTGACAGAACACAATACGCATCTTAATTGAGAATATTTTAGCGAATGAGTTGCGGACATCGCAAGGATATATTTCACCAAAGTGGAGCTTGAGTGAAATGTGACTATGAGCTGTCTGCAACAAGTTCAATAAAAGATTCTAGATTATGATGCAAGTTGTGTTCTGTATTTATTTCACACCTGTGTCGGTGAAGTTTACTCCATGACTGACTACCATTCATATTATATTACAACTGCCTTTGTTCAAGTCTAATGAAAAACTGGTAAATATATGTGCATCACCTAAAGCGGATCGTTAACTTTATGTAAATCATCGCCCTTAGCAACAACGTCAATTCAAATTAATTCTGGGTTTTTAGTAAACAACAATATGTATTCAATGGTTGGGATTCCATAAAATATATGCGTCTGATGTCCAGGTATGGATTAAATAAACTGATAAAATATAAACTCACTGCCAGTAGATGGATGTCTCACTGTGGGTTTTAGAACCTCGAAAGTCGGATGTTGTTTGAGCCATCCTAATAGCATCTCCTCATTCGGCGCATTAGGGCCAGTCAAAATCCTCCCTGTCAGCCTCTCTAACACAACAACTTTCCTAGGTGGAGGTGGCTTGTCGTCTTTCGTTGGAGTTTTTGAACCCTGTGGTAACAGATAATATAATTCAGTACATTTTATGTAAAACATTTCATCAAAAGGCATTTAATTTTGAAAGATCAGTATAAAATCGTGAACAAATGTAACCCACCCACTAAAACCAGTCTATGGTTTCAAAAATTATTCTTTGGAATATTATAATTATCTGCTGCAGCTTTAAAAGAGCTTTCCATTGATATGAGAAACGTACAGTAATGCCCTAAATAATCCACTCCTTAACCCTTTACCCAACAAACCGGCCAAAACCGGCCAAATAAAGCTTCAACAGCCTAAAATATCTTCGGTCTGTCTCAATAGAACCATATATGACATATGGATATCATTGGAACCGGCTCCTTGACCACATTGTGATAGTTACAGTTATGCCCTGTGCCAATGCATTCTCTTATATATGCGAGTCGACCATAGGTCACCTCGCATATATAAGAGAATGCATTGGCCTAAAAAAAATCTTTTTTTAACACTTTTTACCATTTTTTCTTACATTCTTTAACAATTTTATAATTTTTAATGTGTTAAGCCAATGCATTCTCTTATATATGCGAGGCGACCTATGGTCGACTCGCATATATAAGAGAATGCATGGCACAGGGCCGTTCTGTTGGGTAAAGGGTTAAAAGAGCTTTCCATTGATATGAGAAACGTACAGTAATGCCCGAAATAACCGACTCCTTAACCACAGCAGAATTATGGGTAATTTTTCAGGATTTAGTCAGAAATATGGCTTGTTGACATTCATCGGAAAGCTGAAAAATACCCATACTTCTGCTGTGGTTAAGGAGTCGATTATTTAGGGCATTACTGTATCTGTATCTTATTTCTGTCAAATGTTATCATATTTTGATTGTCGCGGATTCCACACGAAAATGTATAAAAATATTCTGAGATAATGCAATCAAAGAATTTCATGGCATTTGTTTCGGTAAAGAACAAAATTGCCATATTTTTCTTTCGTCAATCTCCAAAGTTGATGGCTCCCCATCTAGTGGTCACTCAACAGATCAATATGAAGTTTGGTGATGATCGGATGAGGGATGTGTTCATAGAAAAACAGCTGATTATTCTTTCATTATGTAAATGTTTAAATACACAATAAAAGTATAATGCACATAATATGTAGAGCTGAAACGGTTGACCCATTCTTCTAACCGGTTAACCATCGGGGTTAACCGGATTTCAACCGGTTAACCGCTAAATTTCTAGCGGACTTCTCTCACACTAATTATGTCGACATTATGCCATGCTCCAGGGACAAACCTAGGTGAGAAGTAGTAGCTGAAATAAAGACCTTATTCACGGCATTTAACGATATTCAAAAACACGCATTCACTGTTCTTTTGCTGGCTCTCGTGAGTCGTGATGGGGAATGAGCAAGTGAAATTTGTGAATGGCAGGAGAGATCGCTTATTTGCCGTGATCAGCATATGTTTGGGCATTTGTAAAACGAGTAAAATAGTATGGTATTGGTAAAACGAGTAACAAAACTATATATTAAAGATCTGTAATATATCTTTATCATCATTGGTATATCCTCCAATGCATTATATATAAAGACAAGAAAGTAATAACTAGAGAACAAAAAGGAAGGTCAGTTAGGTCAGACTCGCAGTCCTATTCAGTATTCGAGCTATTCGTCGGTATCGTGATAGCGGATACTAGTGTTGGGAGGTTATATAATTTACGTTTCGGTTTTACTTTTAGTATGCAATCACTTAACATATAGCAATTACTGCCAAATTGAGTGTTAATTAGTCCCACAGGCACAACCAGTTACAGAGTAGCATGGAGCATCAATTAAATTTCCTTGATAAAAGGGAAGATTATTGAAGAAGTTTTGGGTTGCTTCAACTACGATGTCTGTTTGGTCACTCAATTGAATTGATCATATTAAATCACAACAGGGAGGAAGAACGGGAAGAGTGAAGACATTGTGCAGCTGATCTCAATCTTCAAACTTTGTCGACTTACATAGTTTTTATAAACCCCACTGTAAAACAGTTTTATATATAGTATGTCGTGGTGTGATTCCAATTTGAATCCATGTTGCTTCGTGCAGTATTAACTATTAAGTTACGAAAGCACGCATTGCCACACAACGCCACTTTTACGTTGTCACTTCCTTGTGTGCATTCAGACTTGATACACAGTGACTGCACACGTGCTTTTGTCGGAAGAAAACTTCAAAGGGTCGGAATTGATTGAAGGTCGCCGACACTTCCAGACAGTTCGAGAATTGCTACTAAGTATCTGATATTACCGCGTGTACCAATTAATGCTTGCATTGCACTCTACTATCGGTGACACGGGATTTAGTATTAGTTTTGCATCATTTAACCTAATATTTAGAGGATTATTCACGTTCACATTCAACTGACAACGGGATGCGGTTACGTCCGGTTCATTTTTTTCTAACCGGTTACGTCGCTAACCGGATGCTAACCGGTTAACCGTCTAACCGCTTCAGCTCTAATAATATGGTAATCACAATTGCCCTCCTACCTTTCCACCAATTTTCTCTCTCTCGAGTTTGAGAGCTACGAGAGCTTCTTCTACGTGTTTGGTCACACACTCCTCGCTGCAGTAAACAGATGCTGGTAATGACTCATTCTTACACTCCGCTATAAGACAGTGATGAAAAACACGCTTTTGAGGCTTTTCCTGCAAAAATATAATTCAAACACAATCAGTTGATATTTGCCAAGTCAAGTTATGACATGAACAGACAGATGTACGTACAGACCCCCCCCCAAATGCCCCCCCCCCCCCCCCCCCCCCCCCCCCCCCCCCCCCCCCCCCCCCCCCCCCTCCGGCCCAACAGACAGACAGGTGCAAAACTGTATACCCCCTTTTTTTAAATACATAACAAATTGAGCCACAATGGATTCATCAAAACGTGCAGTGGCTCTTTTTGTCATGCATAGTTTTTCGAAATAGTATAATCTGCCTGAATCAACTTAAAGACCCAAAGTCATTTTGTTGGCGCAATGCCAAGTGATATGTAACTAGTGAGAATTAAGGAAATATGTAATGGCTTTTTTAATGATATAATAGGAGTTTCATGTGATATATATATATAATATGCGGTTAGGGTTTCCTTTCTAACCTTAATAAAAGGTCAGCCGACCACAGTGTCCACTGAAAACGTGGCAAGTCGATGCCGCTTTGTTAAAGAAATTAAAAAAAATGTTGAAAAGGGTTAATAACTTCGTAAAAATATAATTTTTCCGTCATCTATATACATTTTGCACATATCCAATATGTGGGTAACAATACTCTGAAGTTTCAAATATCTACGATCAAAACTTAGGAGTTGTTTACACCATGAAGGTACCCTCAAACAGAAAATTATAAAAAAATGTTGAAAAGGGTTAATAACTCTGTCAAAAAATAATTTTTGAGTCATCTATATACATGTTGCACATCTTCAATATATGGGCAACAATACGAACGGACGGACAAACAGACGGAGCCCATTTCTATAGTCCGCCGAAAATAAAATTTTCGGGGGACAATAATTGTTCCAATGCAAAAGGTTGAAATATATGAACTCACAATTTTACGGGGAGTGGTTTCCTTGGACAAGGTGGTAGGCTCATCAAAAGAGGGTCGCTTTTTAGTTTCCGTTATATGCACAGCTTCAGCAGCAGAGAACAGTGCTTCTTCTGGAGGCAGCTCAATTGACACTCGATGTTTCTTCTTTTTCTTTTTATCTGATTTCGGAGTTGAAGGTGTTTTATCCTCACTCTTAGTTGTGCTTTCCGATTCCGTTCTTTTTCTTCCATCTTCAAATTTAACCTCTGATGATTCTGAGCCTCTTCTCTGCTCACTATCACCAGTGGAATGTCTCGCCCTCTTCTGCTCGTTATCGTCAAATGAAGGCCTGCTTTTCTTCAGAATAGACACTGTAGGCGTGGTGGGAGTTTTTACTTCGACCTTAAAATATGAAAATGAATATTCATATCACAAGTATGGTCAGTGCCCTATTATTATGTAGTGATTTTCTGATAATCTGAACAGACCATCGACCAATAATAGCCCATCAGATAAACATCGGACCTCCCAGTTGCCGATTGCCAAAAAAAAGAAATCCGTTTGAAAATCTAAGTGCGATGTGCAAGCTTTATTAAACGTATGGCATAAAGCTGGCATATTGAATGCAAAAAGCAGTTGAAAGAGTTATAAAAGAAGCTATTGACATCATCCAAATAGTCTGATATGGTTCTAGTTGAGCATGCCAATGCACATGCCTGACCTGCGGATTGGAATATGAAGATATTGGTTCAATCGTGGGGACACGAAATAGACTCAAAGAAAGCTTTAAACAACTGGGTGAGTTGACCTCATTACATAGTTTCGTGCCATGTGACGTCAACTCAGCACCTGCTGTGTCAAGGCTTTGATAAATACATTAATAACAGTGAATGAACTAGTAGTCGCAATCAGAACTATCTTCAATAACAACAACGTAGAGGGTGGCGGGGATTGCATGATATCAAAATGAGGACTCCTGCATAGCCACACTTATCCATGTACATCATTTCAAAGACGTCTGCTGAGTCATCACAATGACATTTTGGAGAGGGAGTGATCAGGAATGCGGAAAGTTAAATGTCTTAATACTAGATGTGAACATGAAGAGATATTTATAAATTAAAATCCAAGATGGCCGGAACAATTTGATGGCTTCAATCTAGTGGTCACCCCGAAGTTCCGTATGAAGCCTGGTGATGATCAGATGAGGGATGTCGTCTGTAGGGTGTGCGAAGGATTTAGTCATGCAAAGAGTAAAATCCAAGATGGCCACTGACAGCCATGTTTTTCAAAGAAATTTGCCACAATTTGATGACTCCCATCTTGAGGTCACCCCGTAGATCCATATGAAGTTTGGTGATGATCGGATGAGGGATGTGGTCGGTAGGGGTTACAAAGAATCTAGTCATGCAAAGAGTAAAATCCAAGATGGCTTCCAGTGGCCATGTTTTTGATCGAAATTGTTCAAATTCGATAGCTTCCATCTGGAGGCGATACTAAACATGCATGTAAATTTTCAAAGCAATTCTCCAATAAATGCGAGTTGCAGGATGTGCTGATGAATTCAAATTCAAATCCAAGATGGTTGCTGGTGGCAATGTTTTTAAAAAAATTTTGGCAAAAATTAATGGCTCCCATCTTGAGGTCACCCCAAAGATCCATATGAAGTTCGGTGACGATCGGATGAGAAATATGACCTGTTGGGTGTGCTAACAGAAATTGTTGACAGACAGACGCACGGATGGATGGACGACAGTTGCCAACTCATAGCAATAGCTCAAACTTGACTTCGTCAAATTGAGCTAAAATTGACAGCAATTATTAATCATCAACCTAAATTTAGTTACTATGTTATAGCCATTCCATAAATTGTTGCAAATTACACATAGTCAATCATAAGTTCATAACTCAAAGACCCTGCATGTTACTCGGTGTATCGCACAGCGATAGTTAACTACTGTTGTGTGTAATGTGATGTGACAGGTTTGTAAAGTGTATGCGTTAACCGTGAACAAGTTGTAGTGGTCCCTAGTCACTGTGACTGAAAACAAAATAAGAGATCTTCTGTTATAACATTCCCGCCTGAACTGATAAAAGGATTCCCGACTCTGGATTCCTGGATATGATCGCCATTTGATAAAACTCCTCCCACGAACTGAATTAATATTCGTCTTTACGTCCCGCCAATGCGTAAGTGTTCGAGAACTTGATCATAGAATAACTGCAGTGCCTAAGAATTCATGTGAATATTTCTGAACCACCTGACCACTGTAGAGTTACGTGCACAATAATAGCATGGTTATTGACTACATGTATGAGGAATTGTGTATTTGATGTGGATTCCTAATATGGACACATTTGCTATAAACATACATTCTACTGATTATCTTGTGTTACTTCTCTCTCACTCGCTATCTCTTTCTTAGTATTTCTCACTGTCTATTCATCCGCAAATGTACCCTTACGCTACTTTTTACTTTTCATGTCTTCCTATCCTCCCTTCTTTCCTATTCGCCCTAACCAGTTCTAGAGGCTGTTTATATTGTATTCAGTATATTATTATGCATTGTGTATATATTGCTATATTGTACATTTATTCAAAGTTGATCTCATTTATTGGAATAGTGTTCTAAATATTCAAGGCGGGTTTTGAAATACTTCTGCTTTCAATTTATGGACTAGCTCATTATTTGTTTCAAATTTCGTGTCACATGCAAATGGCTTTTGTTATATATTTGGTTTGTGACATATGTCACACTTGTATGATCTGTGTCACACTCGTGTGGTCTATATCACTTATTGATTGTTTAACTTTCAGGTTGAAAATAAACCAATTTAGACAACCTTGGCGTGGATTTCTCATTATTTTGTGCAACAAAGAATGGAAGATTAGAATTTCTAGGAGACAGATGAAAGAAAAGACTGCTTGTTAACCTCACCCCTCCCCCCCCCAAAAAAATCCAAAACTAAGTGGCTACTTCTACTTAGGTCAAAACTGAGTAGACAAACTTTAAATTTGAACTTGACCAAGCTTGACCTGTATATTTTCTGATGAAACAACATCACAAATTTGAAATTTATGATAAATCAAAACTTGATAATCAGTCAGAAAACGAACTATTTATGGAGATATAACATGGGTCTTTTTATATTTGAGCAAAATTTCCAGTGGGTGTGAAGATCCAGCCACTTATTATCATTGTCACATGTCGCATAATTAACGGAAAAGAAAAAAATTCACACGAGACATTCCTCAGGCAGTTCATGCCACTGATAATAGTCCAGGGCCTGATTTACTTTTTAAATTTTGCATAGCAAACTGCTATGCATAACTGGAGATTGCATAGCACTCTTGAAGAATTGCATAGCAATGTTTAAATCTCTTGAAATGGACCCTTCATCATAATTTGTTGTTTGTTTTTGGGGTTCATTTTGTGAAAAAAAACAGCTATACAATTATTGGTATTATATAATATATATAATTTATAAATTAGATATCTGAATTTGATTTTGAATTTTTTATTAGCTAGTTGGAACAAAAATTTCCCAATAATATCAATGGCTATCATACCAGGGGCTATGCAATGGCAGGCATTGTCATAGTCATACAGTAGGCGCTAGAATTAAAAGATACTAAAAGGAATTTTCGTCCCTGGGTCCCCTTTCATCATAGCATCAATAAAATTCCTCAGTTCACGTAATCTGTGTTCACTTTCTGTGCATTTAATGCACGTAACAGCGGTGACATATTTATTGTCATTGTCAGTTTTGTAATTAAAGGTACGGTTGGCCTTGGCGGTGGGTATCCTGTGAAAATATTTCCACCCGTCAAAAACCGCCACAAACAGAGAGAACAACAAAATGTAGACAGACTTTGTCCGTATACAAATAAGAAATATCGCACAAACAGTATGTTATTGTCATATTTTTGACCATTGTTATGTAAACAAAAGCATAAAAAGTTACTTTTCTGGTGTTTGTTTATATTATGATGGTAAACACAAAGAGCGTTCTTTGTGTGTGAATTCCTGAAATGGAACGAATAAAGAGCGTTTATGCCATTTGTGTGTGATTAGCCAGCAGCATTGTGTTGTCTTCTGTAATACAATCAGGCTCTTGCTTAGGTAAAATATAGTAAATATTTATGATAACATGCTGTTTACGCGATGGTCATGGTATATATGAACGAAACTGTATGCGTTTTAATGTTTTTCTGTTTACGGTGATTGGAACAAATATGAATATTTTCGACACCTAAGGCCTCACGTGCCTTTAAGCCATGGGAAGTCTTTCTGCCATGCTTTAACAGTTTTTATTTTTATGCCAGCAGAAATCTTTTTATTGTAAACAGAATACCACATGGTCCCATCAACCACTTTTGATACAAATGATTTAATTGGTTCTCAAGGAACAACCACCCAATCAGAATCGATTTAATATAGCATGGTCATGCTCGATGTCAGGGATTTATACTCCCTGTCGATGTGCATGAATATGCACCGTGTCAAATAATAGAGTTATAGCTCTTGCGTTGTAAATTATATCAACCTCATGTCACCTCAGTCTGTTGCGAACTGTATTCTGCAAGGCAATGTTGTGGACCGGATCGTGTATCGCAGGAAGCAGGCTGATATTGCGTCGTCAAACCGGGTATATTGTATCGCAAATATCGATGCAATACCACTTAAATCATGCCCTGCAATAGTACTTTATTTTTTGTTAGGGTTGGTGGAAACAATGGTTCTTTTTTCAAGGCATTTCAGTGATAACATCTTGGATGGAAGAAAACTTACCTTGATCTCTTGCTTAGTGCCATCAGCTTCCAGCTTAATGTTGAACAAACTCCTCTCTGCAGCATTCCCCTCTTGGCCTTCTGCTTTTAACGGTGACATTCCTGTGAAGCGTTTCTTTATCTTGATAGGGCTGCCAATATTCAGCTTCTTCCTTATAGCGGACACATTCAACGATTTCGGAAGAGATTTTCCGAGGGCTATGAGATCTTTTGGATCGACAGGAATGATCGTTTCAGGTAGAGGCTCAACTTTTGGTGATTTTGGATGAGTTGTCGAGGCAAAACGGATTTTTTTCTTTGGTGAAGTCGCCTCTAATTTTGGATGGGTTGTCGAGGCAAAACGGATTTTTTTCTTTGGTGAAGTCGCCTTCGGTGAAGTCACCTTTGGTGAAGTCCCCTTTGGTGAAGTCGTTTTTGGAGATTTCACAGGAGCAACAGTCGGAGAAGTCACAGACGTAATAGTAGGAGACATTACAGCAGGGGATAATTTCTCAATAATACTCCTTTTTTCTGGCGAGTCAATTTTTACTATTTTCTTGACCTTCACTGGAGATGAAGTTTCTTCAGCTTCGTGTGTTTCACTTTTTCGTTTCTTGGCTCCTGTTTTCTTCTTTGGCTCGGGGTCTTTTTTGGCGTCATCAGCCTCCTTTTCAGCCTTAACTACTTTCAGAAGATTTTTCCTCTTCTTAACGGGAGACTCGGAAGTCTTCTCTGATGGCTTAGTATTGGGCTTCTCACCTTTCTCTAAAAAAAATATGCGACATTAGTAAATTGTGGTAAAAATAAATACATAGAAAATGGCACAAGTTTGTGAACTGGTTAACATTATTCAATGAGTTTGTTGTGATGGTACAATGAGAACCGGAAGTTCAAGTTGTACCTCAGTAACCTCACAATAACTAGTTAACCAGTTCACGCCACTGTGTCATTGAAAAATGATGTTGCTACTACATTATTTAATTTAACAACTTAGTGATAAAGATAGAGAATACCTCATAATAGTGAAGAAATTTTTTGTTACAGTTGTCAGCGTAATAGGCTTGTTTTGTCCACGGCCAAGAGATATTTTCTTGAATGTTTTAAAACCTTCTGTTTTTTGCTGTATTCCGCAAAAATAAAGCAATGGGTCACAGGTGTGCAATAAATGAAAATATAAATTGGCCTCAGGCACCTCCCTCAACACCCGAAGAGTTTCTCATTAACAAACGAGAGGCCGATCACGATCGGCAGATGTTAACCCATCCATTGGCGATAGTAAATTACTATGATCGGAATCATAAATGAGAGTATACTGTTATGTACTATTATAGACAAATGTACATAACACAAATTATTGGAATGTTTGGGTCACTCGCATTTATATAAGAGAATGCACTAGTACAGGATCTGTAATGCTGCAACACCACAGCATTGGGTTAAATGTGAAAGGTGATCTGGACTTGGGTTATGAGAGTACAATTTAAGTTTACTGCTGACCCATTAATATCAATTATATAGCAGAGCTGTCAACAAATCACAGGAATTGTTTATGTTGAAAGCTGACATCTCTATTAAGCCAATAACATTTATAATGACCTCAGACAATCTGTAGAGTGATATCTTCAGCTGTGCAAGGCAGCACAGATGTCCAAGTCTACTGTTGATATCATGTGATGTGTATTGTTGATTCTTTATTTAAAATTAGATACCATAGCTTTCTTTATCAGATTATCTGCACTTTGGCATAAGAGATAATAATAAATAATATAGCCTTATCAATAGCTAAGTAGTCCAAAGGCATGGGATCGAATTGGTGAATTGGATTTAATGTCGCTCCAAACAAATTTACCAGTACATAACACAAGATTTTAGACCGATTTAAACCAAATTTGGTGTGGTGACTATAGGTACCCTTGGCAGAGTTATAACGGTGTTAGTTTTTCAAATTTTTCTAACTTAAAAAACAAAAACAAAAATCAATTATTTAAAAAACATTTTTCATATTATATGTTTTTTTATCTATTTTTTTTTTTTAAGAGTGAATATGTTTTCGGAAAAGGGCCATAACTCTGTTAAAAATAGTCGGATCAAACCCATATTCGAACTCGATCTGTCTTTTGTGCTGAGAAATTTATATAAAAAATTTGGTTCCGATCAGATAGAAAATATTTCAGTTATCGCAAATGCGGACGGACGGACGGACGAACGACGAGTGGTCAATCCGGACGACACTATGTTTACCATATCATCTAAAACTTTCTGATAGTACCAAAACATAATCTCCCATGTATCCAAAATTAGATGTAGACTGCCTTGAAAAAATTGAGGATTTTATTCATAAAATTATCTGCACATCCATTAATTTTGTACAGTAAAACCTCTCCAAACTGAACCCTCTATATTACTCATTTGTTATGCCGCGAGTTACAACTCGAGACTGATGGCTCTAATAACATTGCGCCACAACAAACTTGCGTGAAAACATTCACATGCTGTGCGGTCCTGTCTATATCCCTTTCATGATGAGAGCTGTGCTGGTGCAGCATTAAAGACCCTGTGCCAGTGCATTCTCTTATATATGCGAGTCTCCCATAGGCAGCCTTGCATATATAGCAGAATGCACTGGCTTACAAGGTCAGGTAAATATTGTTAGGCCATTGTATTCTCTATGGGAGGCTCACATATACAAAGAAGGCATTGGCAAAGGGTTTTAGCAAAATTTCAGAAAGCTCCAGTCATGGAAGGGTTAAATATATCAAACTATTGATCAAAACCAAAAATATGTATTGGGGCATGGTATACAGTTCTCTCAGTTTTAATACATACCAACACATGGGGGACATATGTAGTCAGTTTTAGTTTTCTCTAGATGCCTGCTTTTTGCCTGAGTCATGCTCACACAGGTACCATGGAACCACAGCTCACATCGGTCACAGCATATCATAAATCTGGAGAGGAAAGTGTTTAGATTATTATGTTAGTATATTGTTGGTGGGCTTCTAAAATAATGTATATGGCAAAACTTTTTGAATATTTAGAATTTAAGGGTTCGATTACATAAGTACCTCAGATAATGTTTCAAGTATAAATGCCATTTTTCGGAAAAAATTGTATTCTAAAATGTCATACCATGGTTCCCAGCAAAATTATATTGTTAAATATAAAAAAAAAAATATTTTCAAAATGTTCCTGGTAGAATAATTCTGATTGGATTGTTTTGAAGAGGAATGACCAGAGGGAATTTATTCCTTATCCTAAGAGACAGACTAATCATATCTGCAGAAATCGTCAAAACTGAATGTCGTATCTCACGACTTCATAATTTTAACTTCTAAAATGTCGTATCTCACCATAAAATCATGTTTAACTCATCAACTAGGAGAAATATGAATATGAAAGTTTATCTTTTTTAACAACTGTGATATATAGAGGATACATAGAGCTTTTGACTGAATACAAGAATTATCAATCGTGGGTACAAGCAAATACGGATCGACTACATAATTATAAATATAATTTTGATCAGAATCAACAGAGTTCAAATGGGAAATCAATACTCAACCAGAGCGCACCAGTCATACTTCCTTTCTGACTCACCAACTGGGTACTAGTCTGTAGTTTCAATATTTAGCATGGGATTTTCCGAACAAAAATGGCGAAAACCGACAGCCTGAAAGTCAAATTTCTTATGTGATTTGAGAACAATTCCCACACTAAAAACTAACTGGCAGATCAAAGCGGTAGTTTTGTTGATGATTTTCGCAAGCTACTCGTCAAAATTGCAGCATATAAGAACTCTTGTGTTTGACTTGCCACGTGTGTTGTCATGACATTGTCGTCCATGTGCGTTAATACTATTGTGTTGATAAAATAGTCGGAGAACCAAATCACACTGTTTTGCAATATATTTCTTTGCTTCTAGTGGGACTTTCCAAACTTAAGGTATAATCTATATTTTGTGTGTTTAACAAGGGCAGCATGTTGCTCTACTCGCTTAGTATATATGTTAATATTGCGGAAGTCCACCAAATGTGGGTAAAATGTTGCCGGTAGCAGCGGTCTGACTCATCAAGGGAGGTAAACCCTGCATGGAGTTTGATGGGAAATATTGTTTCTCTGGTATTTTATGACCTATACTTATTGGAGGTTGGGGTTCTTTAAAGTAGCATTTTCAACCATTACCTATTGTTGAATGGCTTTCGACATAAACAGTAAAGTTCCTTTGCTGAATCTGATGTCGGTTCCCAGTCTTCATCTTCTTGATCATCATTGTAAGCTAAATTATCACTGTCTTCTTTCTCAGAATCACTCTCATCTTTTTCTGCAAACATGAAAGTTTGTGAATGACTGTGTTCAATGACAACAAAAATATAATGGATCCACACACATTTTGATGATAACCCAAAAACAAAATTCCAAAATATAATTTGGGCACACTAGTTTTTGTATCCTGAGGGAGAAGGGATATGAACCACATTTTTATTATGGTCCTAAAATCTTTTATCGGATTGATAAAGGGTCGTAATTCCTGGAAATTCTGGTAAAAATTAATGGACGACAGCCGTAGTATGTAGGTATCCTTTCCCAAAAGCTGGGCTATCACCAAACCAAATAACCAAATTTGGTAATCCACACCTGAGTTAAAAGGTGAAATGTTCAGATGGACAGAAAGAGCATTCGCTAAGATAATAAATTTCTCCTGTAACAGTTTATGAACTTTTATCAACCCCTCACTATCCTTTTGCCTACATGAAGTCTGCTCGATAAATGCTGCGTTTAATAGTTCATCATAGCTTTATCAGGTTAGTATTACTTTCATGACGTAAATGATATATATGCAAATTGCACATCAAGGGATATCAACTGACCTAAATTACATCACTGTGATTTGGAAAGTTTTCTCATTCTAAAAGATGGTCTATCTCTTTCTGAAAACGTTTTATATAGTTTTCGCGGTATAAAATAATAGACATGAGTTGAAGACACCTGTCCGGAAAGGCTTCTTTCTATCTATTAATATTGATTTTATATCAATATTTTATATATATATTAAATGCAATAATCAAATTATTTATTACTATTTTTAGAATTTTTAGATAACAGTTCTCCTGCTTGCTCCGCTCCGACTGAATGTGAGCCATAAAATGTCCCAAATTGATTGTATGTATATTGTGACAGAAAAATTGAAATAAAATCAATATTAATTGATAGTTTCCATGTTTTAGAGAGACACCAAAAATTATTTTGTTGATTTTTATCGATAACAAATTGATATTATTTAGTATTTGGAGTCCAGTTTATATGTCATATTAGGTTTTCAACATTTTCTCAATGGAACAAAACAGAAAGTTACCATAAATGAGATGTTTTATGCTGTTATCGTAAATGAAGGTCTAGAACCATGAATGCATCTTTAAGCAATGGCTCTAAGCTACATATTCTATAAATAATTCTTACCACCGTCATCCTCATCCTCATCTTCCTCATTCTGTTCTGCTGCTTCTTTTTTCTCTTCCTTTGCTTTCTCCTCTTTTGCCTTCTCTATCTTTTTAGCTGGTTTCTTCTTCTTTGGCGTTTCCTTTTCATCACTCACTTCATTCTCCACCTCTTTCTTCACACTGTTTTCGCTCTCACCATCTGCCTTTGTCTTTAATACCTTCTTCTTTTTCTTCTTAACTATCTTCACTTCTGTATTTTCAGGCACCTTTTCCTCATCTTCAGTCTTCTTCTTAACTTTCTTCTCTCCTGCATTTGCTGGTGGCTTTTCCTCATCTTCATTGGTCTTGACTTTCTTGTCATCAGTTTCCGACGCATTTTCCTTTACAAGATCTCCCGCTTTTTTCTTCTTCAATTTCTTTTTAACTTTTCCTTTTTTATCCTCTGCATTATCTGCCCCTTCCTTGACTTTTTTGAGTTTAAATTTCTTCCCTTTCTTGACTTTACCATCTGTAGCAACCACCGAAACCTCTTTTACCTTTTTCTTCAGTTTTATCATTTTACCGGGTTTGAGGACTTCATCATCAGAGTCTTTTTCATCATCAGATGATTCCTCCTCCTTCTCCTCCACTGCTGCCTTCTTCACTTTTACTTTCTTCTTCACTTTAACACCCAATCCAGCTTTCTTTCCGATCACTTTCTTTCCTAATTTTCCTTTCTTCACTTTGCCTTTTACTTTGATCTTACTCTCCTCTTTCGCCTCTTTCTCCTCTGAACTCTCTTCATTAGTATCATCTTTTGCTGCAGCAATTTTTCCCTTCTTTTTAACTTTGAGCTGAGCTTTCTTTATCTTTTGAGCGAGCAATGTCCTTGTTATCTTCCCAATCACTTTTACTTTCTTGCCTTTCTTTCCTTTTAGCTTTGTTTTCTATAAGAAGGGAAAATGTGAATGATTCAATATTTAGTACGTCTACTGGCCAAATTGTCCATGTAAAATGGGCCTTCTTTGAGATGTTGACAAGCCTGAAAATAGTGTGTCTGTCATTTGAAGAATGAGGTCCCCAGAGGATGAATTTGTTATGCTACCCTGCAGTGGGCTAGCATCACCAAAACTCACCCTCTGGTGACCTCATTCTGCTTTGGCCTCATCATCTTCATCACCTGTCATTTGCAAAATGAGGTCCCCAGAGGGTGAATTCCACATAGTGGTCTAGCATCATTAAATTCACCCTCTCGTGACCTCATTCTGCTTAGGCCTCATCTTCTCTGGAAAGATTCTTTATTATCAAATTTCTATAGAAACTTCTTCACATAGATTATTTATTTTTTAGTTTCCATATATCCCCAAATTGGCAGACGACACATTGCATAATCGAGGTTCCCAATGGGTGTAGATCACAATATTCACCATTTGGGAACATCAATCTGAGTATGTCTATGCAGAATGAGGTCCCCAAAGGGTGAATTTGTTTATGCTAGCCCACTATGCAGGATAGCGTCACTAAATTCACCTTCTGATGACCTCATTCTGCAAATGACATGCACACTAAACTCAAGTTGGGTCTATATCCCCTAATTTGCAGGAGATAAAATGCATAATCAAGGTGACTAATGGGTTAACATCTCAAACTTCAACTGGGGAACTTGCCAATCATATAATTTGATTCTGCCTCAGAAGTCAAAATAAAACAGTGAATTAATTCTAAGGAGGCCACTCCCAGGGTTCGTACACCCTGTCTGGAATCATTTTCCAGTATATTCCAGTATATTTCCAGTACTGATATTATGAATTTCCAGTATGGTGAATTAGGGTTAGGGCTACTCTACTCGATCCCAGGTTTAAGGTTGGGACTACTCTACTCGATCCCAGGTTTAGGGCTAGGGTTACGTACTGTCACAGACTTAGCCTGAGAGGTGACAGGAGTCTCTACGGCCCCCAACTTCAGTATTACGACTCCTTACGGCCACCAAAATTTACCAAGATTTGAACCAATGAACTTACCCAAACATCCTTTTTAATGATAATTCACATGTTGGCTTCATTATGTCAGTGATATTTAAGTCACCGTCTATAAACAGCACCTCAAAACCATGCAACAATACTATCGGGAAACATTTCTTTGAATAGAACATCACTTTTCTCATTCAAAATATATGAGTGATGAGCTGAAATAGTGTGTAATATCCATATTATTTCTGATTTCAGACACTCTTCTCTTGTTGCATTCTGAGCATTTCGAATCGTGGATATGGTAGAATTATCACTGCCACTAGCAGGTGCTGCTGTCACTGTTGAGCGTGTTGTTCTACTAGTACTTGCACTACTAGTACTAATTGTAGCAGCAGAATTTGAATTGCCAGATGTATTTGAGTTAGAAGTTGAAGTACTTGTACAAAAAAATGTACGAACATTCATGCCATCTCTGATTTTCATGGCATTTATGTGGTTTTTACCAATAGCATGACTACGTTGTCCCATATTTCCAATGTCAAATGTCTTTGAACATACAAGACACTTCGCACGATGTCGGTCTCCATCGACGGCAGCCAACTATCCACTAAACTCGGTAATCTCAAGCCAATTCTCGCGAAAAACACACCTCCCGCACATGTTTTGAATGTGTTAAATGTGTAATGTACAAATTAATAATTCATCTAGAATTCGTGCTGAACTACACATCTATTCTAAATTTATAAACCGTTGCTGTAGACATAAGACACGAGAAAATAAATGGTCAAACAGGAAGCACCGCGTTGTGTTTTACCGGTGTTACGAAAAATAACAAGTGCACCGCTAGGCGGAGGTAACGCCCCCGACTGTACAATCAGAGAAACTTTCTGGTTAAGCGCTATAAAAATGCCACATGTTGTTCTATATTAGCTTCAAATTTGGTCTGGTGCCACAAAAATAGAAGGAAAACTGAATTTTCTATAAAAAAAAATGAATTGTTTAAGTCGAAAAAAGGGTCATAACTCTCTCAAAAATTATCCGATTGAACCGAAATTTTACCTTGACCTGTACTGCGATATTGGTAATACACAAAAAAAACGGGTTTTGCAAATAAACAATCCAAAATCAAGTTATCATCTGGAAACAAAAAAAGTAGCAGAAAACTGAATTTTCTAAGTAAAAAAAGGGGCGTAACTCTGGAAAAAATGGGCGGACGAAACCACGGCTATGGGGAAATATTGTCCCCCCGGCTGGTCTATTGGCATACCAAAGATCAACTGCATTGAATTAGCGAAACCAAAGTTATGAGTTGAAACGTTCGTATGCCACAGAAAACTGAATTTTCTAAGTCCAAAAAGGGGCGTAACTCTGGAAAAAATTGGCGGACGAAACCGCAGTTATGGGGAAATCTTGTCCCCCCGGCTGGTCTATTAGCATACCAAAGATCAACTGAATTGAGTTAGCGAAACCAAAGTTATGAGTTGAAATGTTCGTACGGACGGAAGGACGGACGGAAGGACGGAAGGACGGACGGACGGACGGACGGAAGGACGGACGGACGGAAGGACGGACGGACGGAGGGCTCCACTATATACCCCCAAATCTCCATCGGAGATCGGGGGCATAACAACCGGTGCCAGTGACCGGTGCTACATAAAATCGGCCGATTCCAGTATATTCCAGTATCGATCGGCCGGAGATCGTTTTTAAAGTATATTTCCAGTACTGGAAAGTTGAATTTGCTTTTTCCAGTATATTCAAGTTTCCAGTACATGCGTGCGAACCCTGCCACTCCCCCAGAAATAAATCTCAGCATCACTATTATTTGGGAAAAATTATTTACTAAAACAGGATACTATTACTACTATTGGACAGCATCAATATGATTACAACATATTTGCATTCATCATTACTTTTGGACATCTAGGACAGTTTATACCCATAATACAATGGCAGCTTACTTCTATAGGGCCTGATTTCACTTGTTTTAATGGGATGTCATCATCAGAACTGGATTCATTTTCATTCTCATTTTCAATTCCATTTTCATCTTCATCGTCCTGGAGTAAAAAAAGTCAAAATATTAAGTATTAAGTATAACATCATAAAATATAGGAAACAAGAGCATATCTTTCTTCCTTCCAACTGCGCAGAAAATACCTCTGGTTCTACCTGCTAAAAAATTAAAGACTTATTAAGTGCTTATTTCATTACTTCAAATAGATATTACACGTCTCAGTCACTACAACCATTTAAAGAATGCACCACTAAACTAATATTGTCAAAATATTCAACAACATTAGCCATGGCAATAAGCAATGACATGGGTATTGCTGTGGCAACATTCAGAATCTATTAATATGCCACCGCATTAAATATTCTGTGGGACATTTTTCCTTATTTTGAGGGCCGACATCGGCTGTGCGCTTTCATAGAACATGACATCTTAACTACGCAAAATGTAAAAAAACAGTCCTTCATTCGTCCCGAGCAATCACAGATAAACAAACGAGTAACTTTGTTTAATTTATATGAAAGAATGGAGTTGTTTTCCGGCAATTTTGACACAAAATTCATTGAAATACCTGCGTTGAATAAAGTTATTCGCTGTGAGGTGCAGCAGAGTATTTCAAATCACTCTTTCATGATGGGAGCTGCTCTGGTGCAGCATTAAAGACCCTGTGCCAGTGCATTCTCTTATATATGCGATTCTCTCATAGGGAACCTCACATATAAAAGAGAATGCACTGGCTTACAAGGTAAAGGTAAATATTGTTAGGCAAATGCATTCTCTTATATATGCGAGGCTCCCTGGAGGAGAATCGGATATAAAAGAGAATGCATTGGCACAGGGTTTTTGAAAAATTTCAGGAGTCATGAAAGGGTTAAGGATATTTATAGAAAACAAGAGGTGTGCACTCGCGTGCTAGCATACCCCCACCATGGCAAATTCAATCCGCATTATCCGTAAACCCAACAAAAAAGATTTTTAACTTTAAAGAATAATTCGGACTAATAATATCAATATGGTGTCACAGGAAGCTTGTACAGAAAAAATTATTCAAATTGGTTCATATTTGTTAAAGTTATTAAGTCGGACAGAATTTTGTCAAAATAAGTCGAAAATGAAGTGTAATATTACGAAAAACAGTCTGAGTCAATCCCTAGCCGCATCATGTAGAGAGGGTATTGTGAGAAGCATGTATATCAAAAATTATTGAAATCGGTTCATATTTGTTAAAGTTAAAGTCGGACAGAATTTTCTAAGTCAAAATTAGCATCATACGGAGAGGCAGTCCTAAGGAGATTGCATGCAAAAAATTATTGAAATCGGATGAGACACGGAGGGAGAAAGCGTGACGGACGGACGCAGTCAATCCAGTATACCCCCCATTTTCTTCGAAAGTGGGGGTATAATTAAACATGAACTGGATACATGAATTATACAACATACACACCTTGTCGTCTTCTTTCATGATGTTTTCTTCTTGAGTCCCAACATCAATAATCTGCATTTCATCCTTCTCCTTTTGAATATTTTCCTGTCTTATTTTTTCTGACATTTGACGTTGTTCATTGTCACCAATTCTCACGGATCTTCTAGCTCTGCTAAAAATTTATTTTGTATCGTTAAAAGCCATGTATTATTATTAGACTTTATTATCTATGCTTGCCAATAAAATAGCGGAAAATTATGAAACGTAGATCGTCATATGTATCTCTTAGAAACCAGTGAAATAACAAAATCGTATTGCTTGCCTCGTTTACATGAGCGTGAATCAATACAGCCAGTACATACCCGACTCTTCCCTCTATGTAAGCACTGACACACGCTCTTTAATTAGTAGAGTTAATAATTTATTTAAGTAAGACCAAACAAAATGAAAGTGTGAATGACACTGTAGCTCAACTTGGGAAGGAGTTATTTTTTTGCTGAGCAATGAATAGGATAAAGAAGAAGGAAAGTAAACTAGAGGTCCCCCCGAAGATCCATATGAAGTTTGGTGATGATCGGAAGAGGGATGTGGACTGCAGGGTACGCCCAAGGATTTAATCATACAAAGAGTAAATTCCAAGATGGCCGCAGGTGGCCATGTTTTTCAACGAATTTTAGTCAAAACAGGAGACGCCCACCTAGAGATAACCCTGAAGATCCATATGAAGTTTGGATGGCTGCCTTTGGCCATGTTTTTCCATCGAAAATTTTTCAAATTTGATTGCTCCCATCCAGAGGTGATTCTAAACATGCCTGTAAATTTTCAAATAAATTCTCCAATAAATGCGAGCTGTGGCGATGGATTTAAATTGAAAATCCAAGATGGCTGCCATGTTTTAAAAAAGAATTTTGGTCAAAATAGGAGGCTCCCCGATGAAGTTTGGTGACGATCGGATGAGAGATGTGGCCTGTAGGGTGTGCCGAAGGATTTAGTCATATAAAGAGTAAATTCCAATATGGCCCCTGGGTGCCATGTTTTCAACAAATTTTGGAGGATCCAATCTAGAGGTCACCATAAAGATCCATATGAAGTTTGGTGATGATCAGATGAGGGATGTGGTCTGTAGGGTACGCTAAAGGATTTAATCATTCAGAGAACAAATTCCAAGATGGCCACTGGCGGCCATGTTTTTCAACAAATTTCGGTCAAATAGGAGGCTCCCTTCTAGAGGTCACCCCGAAGATATATACCACAATGGATGAGACAATAAAACTTCAAATAACCATAATAAACATGGCCAATATACATCGCTTGTCAACTGTTTGCATACATTCGATCTCAATGTACCAGTAGTTGACAAAATGTGGAAATAAGCGCATTGCGTTATCTGTTAAAATCTATCATGATACGATTCTTCAAAAAAAATGTGACACCCCAAATAACAAATTGAGCAATACTAACTTTTTAGCTTTAGGAGTTGTGACTTTCACCGTTTTGGTCTTAGTTTCGTCTGCTCCTTCGTCATCAGGATCATTTTTATTTTTTTGACGACCTTTCCTGATGGCAATTCGATTTGACTTCCGTGGTGAGGCATCGGCACCAGCAGCAGGAGAAAGGGTGATAACCTTCACAGGACCTGGTGATGAGCCTGCCAGCAGAGTAGCACGAGTCAATGAACTAGGAGAAAGGGTGATAACTCTAGCGGCAGCAGGTGATGAGCCTGTTGCCATTGCAACAGGAGTCTGTGTAGAACATGCAGGGTTTAGAACAGAGTCTATTTCAGACACAATTGGAGTCTCCGTAGAAACTGATGACACTGACGTAACAGAAACTGCCTCTGCTGTGTCATCGGGTGGGTCTATTTCAGCAGGATCTAACACAACCCGTTTCTGAGGCATAGCATATGCATGATCCATTGTTGAAGCGAATGATGCCAAGCCCGTTATTAGCCCCTGAAAGAATGAATTTAAAATTGAAATCATTAAAGATCGATTGGCCTCATCTTACAGGAATGGCAAGGCTTCAAATAGTGTGTCTGTAATTTCCAGAATGAGGTCTTCACAGGGCGAATTTAGTGACGCTATCCCAAACAGAAGGCTAGTGTCACCAAATTCACCCTCTGGGGACCTCATTCTGCCGAGGCCTCAACTGCTATTAGACACCAGACATTGTCCTGACACAAACAGCGAATGTCTGACCATTATATTGGAGCCTGGTATTTGATAGGAGTTTAACCCTTTCATGAGAGAGCTGCTCTGGTGCATTAAAGATCGTGTTCCAGTGCATTCTCTTACTTATATGAATCTCCCATAGGGAGCCTAACATATATAAGAGAATGCACTGGCTTACAGGCCTATGCATTCTGTTATGTATGCGAGGCTATCATATATATGAGAATGCATTGGCACAGGGTTTTCACAAAATTTAAGGAAGCTCAAGTTATGGAAGGGTTTACCCCAAAAATTAAAAATACTCTGAAAAATAAACAAAAATAAGTGTAATATTTGTTGAAGAGAATGATACAGGAAAGTCACATTTCCCCTTTTTACAAATAGGAAATATTATCTTTATCAAAATTATTTTGTCGCGCACATTTTGAAAATGTCAGACAGACAATCCCCCCCCCCCCCCAAAAACACATTTTAGCACAGACATAGCTGGGTGAGATTTTCTTGTCTCACACCACACATGACCAGCTGTCTCAACCTACCCACGTCACAACTTTACCTATTTGATTAAGAGCTGGAACTATTTTAACAAGCCATTTTGGTGTCAACTATAACAATGGGGACCAACAGTTACACGTCACATTTCAAATCAACAATTATGCGGAAGAATTGGTGGATGCTAATGAAAATGAAGGTGTGCCTCGAACTGGTTAAACACATAGAACCGTCAACATAAGCTCACTTACAAATGCAGAATTAGATAAAATGCACTATAAACACATTTGACCAAATGGAAGGCAAATTGGAACATTTCGCAACAATTGTAGTGCTGAAACGGATATCCGGTTGACAACCGGCTACCGTCGGCAACCGGTTGAACTACGATCAGCCGGTTAACCGCTATGTAATACACACATGCAATGCCACTGATAAAAACTAACGTATTCAGGTCCTTAATCGGCATAGACTGATAACAGTAGCTTTTAAACACGGGTACTTTATCAATTTTGCTACAAACGTTATCACTCAGAGGGGTATACATTCGAAATTACGTGTATATAAAGTCAAAATCTGGTGCCAGATCAAAAGTCTTCCATGAATGGCAGATTACATAGTCTGGCATCGGCGGCTAAACATCAAAGTTGCATGACGTCATCTTTGATGTTCCGATGTCCGGTAAAACATGTGCACTGACTCCACTTGGTCATCGGCAAAAATCAATACAATCGTTTTCACTGCAGTACGGCGTGGTCATTTGACATCTACTCTCCGACTGACTAATTGTAGACAGTATCATGGATACCCAAGAAATGAGTAACTCAGATGTCTCGGCACATTTCAAAGAGAAATTGGCAGAATGCAAACTCTGAGAACCAACCCTATTTACATACGCTCGGTCTATACTTCTAACATTACTGAGTTTGAGTAATCTCAGTCGATGAAGTTCAAATGAACTCGAATCAAAGTGGTGTTCCCGTGCAGTCGGACTTATTTGCATCCTAATGACTAATTCTCAGCATTTGATTGTCTTCTAACAGAAAACACTGTTTTCAGCAGGTTTTCAGCTGTTTTTTAAATTTTCATTTGTTAACTTCATAATTGTGTTTATCCTATCCATCTCAAATCGCCAAAGAACACCCAGCAGATAGAATATCTGAGTCACATGACTTAATAATCGGCCAGTCCCGTAATCGCTATAATGGCAATAAAAAACTGCCGATATTTGCATGCACGAACATAAGTAGAAAGGTCACACAATATTCTTCCCAAAACGAGAATGATAACAAGTCAGGTAGCAGTCGCAATTGTAGTACAAACAGGTCAAGCATGACATGATGACACGTCTATTTATAAACACTGCGAGTTTTAGTTCACTGTGTTATCTGCAAAGTTGTCAACACGTGGCTTTATGACGTTCGTGTTTGGTGATTTACATTCGTTAAATACAAGCTCTGTCTGTGTAAACATTACGCAAGTTTGCCATACAGTTAATAAATCAAATTATGCTGATATATTGGTACATATTATGGTGTAAATAATCAGTGTAAAGTCATAGGTTGAAAATAGCGGATAACCGGTTATGATCCGGTTACACGTCGCGGTTAACCGGCTACAAAAATAGGTCAACTGTTTAAGCACTAAACAATTGACCCTTCAAAAAATGACGAATGCTATAGTTCCACTTTTGAAAAATTGTAATCATTGCAATAAATCATCAAACTCATTAAACTAACATTTGTCTGTCATATAAGCATGTTCACTTTTCTAATGGTACAGGCATATGGATATTTCCCATGGTAAACACAGTGTGTCTATTTGTAAAGACTTTATATCAATATGCACATTTATCAGAATTCATGCAGGTGAAAAGTTGTGACGTAGCCATGTCGTTATCACGATACACACATGTCGATTTCACTTAAATGAATTAACCCTGTGTGCCATCCAGCGCGCTTTGTTTTTCCAGTGTATAGTCTATATACGAAAGGTATACAGCCCTGGGAATTAAGGAAAATTTGCCTAGGCAATATTTTTGCCTAGGTGAAAGAAATCGGCCTAGGCAAAAACAGATTTTACCTAGGCAATTTTGCAACAATATTGCCATCTCAAATCAATATGATTCAATAATAACCTGAAATGCTTGGTTATTTTGGAGAACATTTCCAGGCCACTACTCATCATATATATACATTCCACAAATCATCTCCAAAACTAGTACCCTTAGCTAGTTAATGGCCCAGTGCCATGGAAACAATTTTAGGACGATATATGTAAAGAGTGATTTAAGGAAGTCATTTTGGCTAAAGAGGTTCTATTTCTGATAGACACAAATCAATTTTAGTAACCCAATGAACTTGATTTACCTAGGCAATATAATTGCCTAGGCAAACTGATTTTGCCTCTGCTTTTACCTAGGCATTGCCTATTGCCTAGGCTAATTCCCAGGGCTGGGTATATATACCAAAATCATCCACGATAATCACGAATATGTCATCAGATTTCTCCCCAGATGTAAAGTTATGAACCTAATGAATGTGCAAAATATTGGAATAAAGCAAAACATTAGAATGAGCTCTTGTGTTGGGCGAAAAATGATCCATCATGATCTGGGATGTGGGTATGAAAAATCTCACCTTCAGCCTGGTGTCCGGCCCAAATATCTGGAGCCTCGGGTGAGATTTTTCCATCCCACACCCCAGATCAAGATGGATAGTATTATTCTCAGGTGGTTCCCAAATGAATTAAATCTGGGAATGCAGAGAGAGCAGTAATGAGATGTAACAGACAGATTCTATATGAGTTGTAGTCAAGACTGCAAATAGCGTGTCTGTCATTTGCAGAATGAGGTCCCAGGAGGGTGAATTTAGTGACGCTATTCTGAACGCCGAGCTAGCATCACCAAATTCACCCTCTGGGAACCCCATTCTGCTTATGGGAGACCTAGGATCAGATTGAATTTCCCCAGTTGAAGTTGGTGATGTTCATCCATTAGTCACCTCAATTATGCATTTTATCTTCTACAAATTAGGGGATATAGAAACTCCCAGAAGGGAAAAAGTTACTGAAAACAATGTTAATTTGAGACTATAGATACTTCCCATAAGATGAGGCCTAAGCAGAGGGGGAATTTGATGATGCTCATCCGCTATGCAGTCCTTCCCAGGACCGTAATTACCCTGTGCCAATGCATTCTCTTATATATGCGAGTCGACCATAGGTCGCCTCGCATATATAAGAGAATGTATTGGCCTAACAATTTTTTACAATTTTAATAATTTTTTCTTGTATTCTTTAACAATTTTATAATTTCACCCATACAGAGCCCCAGACAAACATGAGCAGACGACACTCTTCTATATGCTTCTATATATGTGTGGGGCTCCCTGCAGGGTAATGGATGTTTTTTATTTTATGTCCTAAAAATTGTAAGAAATATTTATTTAAAAAAAATGATAAAAAATTGTTAGGCCAATGCATTCTCTTATATATGGTCGACTCGCATATATAAGAGAATGCATTGGCACCGGGTAAAAAAAATCTCGACTTACGACTTATACACTCATCCTTATTGGTGTCTGTAATCATTGATTCAATATTGAACTATTTTAAGGTTTATTTAGATCTTTTCCCGTCTCAGTTCAATTATGGGCATATGAAAGTGTAACCGGACATAGTTCTATCGCACAATGACATTTTGATTGAGAAAAACTCATCGATAAAGGTGGTGCGAGAGCAAATAAATGCTCTCGCTGTGTTTTCCTCATGGGAAGGACTGGCTATGCAGGACAGCGTCAGTAAATTCACCCTCTGGGGACCTCATTCTGCAAATGACAGACACACTATTTGCAGGCTTGGTTGTAGGCCCTTTTTCCATGAGGAGTTTGGATACAAGTCAGGTGGAGATAAGCCAATAACATCTTATTGTACATACCTCCTCGTCACTTGTACCGGAGCCGAATATATTAATAGATGTGTCAGTGAGATTGGCCTTTTCTTCATAGGATTTTTCTTGACCGATATCGTCAAGGTCTGCTTGCTGTAGTATCTTTTTCACTTCATCGCTGCATAGCATAGCATCTATCTGCTTTATCTGGTCCTCCGAGAACTCACTGAATGGGTTCTTATCCTGAACAACAAATACAATCATTTTACAAACATCAGAGATGCTGTGGCTGAGTTATGCAGCCATCGAAATTAGGGGAAAAAAATTCTCATGCCAAATTTAATGTAGTGGCATGTTAAAATTTCACATGTTCGCATTGCCAATGGCAATAAGCAAATCCAACGACATTGCTTATTGACGTGGCAAATAACGAGGACTGGTTACAACATAAGAAATGAAAGTGCCAAAGACACTGTAGCTCAACTTGGGGAGGCGTTAATAATTTTATACTGAGCAGTCAATAGAATGATAAAGAAGGAAAGTCAAAAAGTTTCAGTAAATGGATTGTATTGTGTAAAGGAAATTAATTTCATTTCATAGCTCCAGGCACCCACGTTTTTTTTAATAAATCGGAAGACGGAAACCGGTGGCAGCTGATACAAACAGGTGGTCAGTGCTACTAAATTTGTATCTATCCAGCTAATTAATAGTGGGTGTCTTGGGTAAGTTGGCTTCAATGGGTTTCAAAGTGTATAGGTTTCTCGTTTAACATTGTATTATGACACTTCATCATACCATTTCCGGACTCATTAGTCCATAATACTGAATTAATTACACACATAGTGACTAGTGACAGAGAATACACAATAAATCTACTGGTATAATTATTTTTATTCAATTAAACTGACATGACACGACAAAAATTTTATTGCATATTCGTTAATTATTCTGCAGCAAAATAACATTAATAATAACTAAACACGAGGCATAAAGTTTGTGCCTGAACTCCAAATGTTGACAATAAATGGATTAATAATTAACTAATATGCAATAACATGTGGAAAAATGGACAACACATGCATAATATATGCACTTACCGACGCAGTGCCGCCAGTATTTGCTGCTAAATGTTTTTTTAAATGTGTCCAGTAAACAATGTTTGTGTCAAAAATTGGTGTCTGGATGTCCTATCATTTGTCTGGAGGAGTCTTCTGATTACCGGATATGATTGATGTCGACCAGTCAACTACTAATTGATCAGTGGACAGCCTAGTCGACTACAATATTCCGTAGTCATTTCAATACTACTGCCATTTAAAAAATAAATTTAATACATACCACATTAAGGAGGTCTGTGTCAATCCCATATTCCACATCCGAGGTGACAGAAGCACTGGACGCATTTCCAGAAGCTTGTGGCAATTCTTCACTTTGTTTGCAGTCTTCACTTGACATGACATATAAACTCTAAGAAAAATAAACAAAAATGATATGGTTAGTTAGGCCTGTACATGTATTTACCATTTTTACCCCGACCTCTGATATTTTTTGCAAGTATTGTTTCCCCTCGTTTCAGGGAATGACTCTTTTTTTCGAACAAAATTGAAACACATTTATATGTTGCAGTTTGTGGCATTGAGGACGGGCCATCCGAAACGATTTATATACAAATGGACTTGTACAAAATATTTATTTTTATAATGATTGATGCCCCTTTTATTTTATTCTTTTTTGGGCATCAAACCCAGGGTCTAGCGGCCTAGAGGAATGGTGTACACCGTTAAAATTAACTAATCTAAATATTGTTAGGTATATGTTCAACTTGTAACAAAGGACAATTACTGATAGTGCAAATTATATTCGATTAAAATCATAAATATCTGTTGAAAAATTATGGATAATTATAAAATTGAAAATCGCAACGACGCACGTGCTCAAAAATTGCTAAACGATCTACTAAGTTCTTCCGATTTGCTATTCAATAAACTTTAAATATTATATAAAAAATATTCCTCATAATTGAATGAAATTACTGATAGTATAAAATCACAGTTACACAAATGTTATGAGTAGTTCTTGCTTAGCTGTGACTGTTTTAGGACTGGCAAAAATATACCTATGATGCACTTTTTAGAAATAAATAAAAGGCCGTCCGGCCACAGTGTCCCCCGAAAAAGTGACTTCATTGGGGGCATCAGCTTTTCTGAAAAAAAATAACAAGGACCCTAAATCTGATACTAAATTTCAGAACAAAATGGGTGGATCGTACCCATATTCGAACTTGATCTGTATTTCGAGCTGATAAACTCATATACCAAATTTGATTCAGATATGATCACACAAACTAAAGTTATCATCCGGAAACCAGAAATTTATCTAATAACTGAAACTAAAGTTATCATCCGGAAACCATTTCCGGACGGACACCGGCTATTTTAATAGTCCCCCGGAAAAAAATATTTTGGGGGAAAAAATCACAATCTTTGAAATACCAGTTTCAAGTTGTTGGATTCTATGTAGTTTGCCCTCATAACCTTGTAAAACACAGTCAACAAGCCAAAGCGTATTTGACAACAGCGGAAAACACAATGATGGCTGTGCCAATAAAAGTTGTCTTAAAAGGTTTACATGGTGAAAATCTTATCATCAAGCAAATAAACCAAATAAATTGAAAGATAGCTACAGTAATGCCCTAAATAATCGACCCCTTAACCACAGCAGAATTATGGGTAATTTTTCAGGATTTAGTCAGGAATATGGCTTGTTGCCATTCATCGGAAAGCTCTCGATATTCGAGGTAGGCGTTGAACTGAAGGAATGCCAGCTAACTGGGACCTTGGCTAACTGGGACCTTCGGCTAACTAGGACCTTGGCTAACTGGGACCTTGACCAACTGGGACCTTGGCTAACTGGGACATTGGTTATATTTATTACATATATTAGTAGAATAGAACATTAAATTCTTTGTTATTGTTTGCTTTGTTTATGTTAATGCTTCAAAATGTTTTAGATTTGTTTTAACCTGACTTAATAAAAAAAAAAATTTTACAAAATTATTCTGTCGATCATTATACCTCTATAAAACTGAAGGTTTTCTTTTTTATTTCTTATTTTTATCCACTTATATATTTTATATATGTTAATAAAGTCAATAAAACATTCACATTCACAGTTAAGATGCAATAAAGTGATTGTTACTCAGGGCATTCACAGTGAAAGTGTGAGTTTGTTTTGAAAGCGATGAATGTGTGATAACTGATGGTGTTTTAAATCAGTTGGTCCATTTGATCTTGTGATCTAATCATTGGCAGCTTATTTAACAAGTTTGTTTAACAGTATACCCAAAGACAGTGTGTTTAAGAGTATACCCAAAGACAACATATGGTCAGCTCAGCTAATAGCTGACAGCTATATAGAGGCCTATTTACTGTCAGTCAGCATATCAACACAATGTCTTCTGAAACTGATGTATCTTGTATTTCGTGCGGTGATGTGGTTAGACCATAGGGGTGGGAAGATACGCTAGTGCCACGATACGAGTGCGTATCTAGATACATATATACATACTACATAGATACACTCCAGACATTGTTTCAGAATTTAATCAAATCAAACATGACAACTCAAACACAAGCTTATTAGGGCAAATAGCATTACTGTGCCTACTTGCAACTGAAACAACTTTCAAACAAGTCAATAGTTATTATGAGTCTGATCTACTCTAAACAGTAAATACAAGATCGACTATTTATTGGTAAGTTAATGGTAACGCAGGTTCTTTCTCAAAAAAATTAAAGTGTCAACATTTTCTGAGTTCAGCATTGAACTTGCACAAAGAAAGTCCGTCAGTGTCTAAGTGATCGTGCTTAAAATCACTTGTTAATAAATCACAAAACGCGAGCTGCCAATGTAAGAGGAGTAACTCTAAATACAATGTACTAGATTCAGACCACTGGCCTCGTAACTATACGAATTGAGTTCGAGTGACACGCGATAACGCGGTCAAAATGAAGGGTACCGCGGAAAGTACCGGTATATTTAGAAGGCAGTATTGCGTCAGCTGCGAGCGCACGTGACATGTGCTTCCGAAACCGAAACGGGAAGTTATATATCAATTGTGCCATGTGGCGTAAATACGCACCGGCTCTAATCAAACACGCGATGCACGTGCAGCACGGACACATTATAGTACGTTTCATCACTTTCGCGCGAAGCTATATATGCACATGCGAAGTCTTGTTTTAACTTTGTTTTAGGACTGAAACTCTCGATATATCTTAATAGCCGATCAAGTGACTATGCTTTTCGAAGTTTTCGTACAGTAATCATTTATTATGAATTATACGTGTATCGCAATACGACGATATTTAAGGATTTGTATCGGTACATGCATCGTGTGTTACCGTATCGCGATACACCGGTGCATTGGTGTATCTTCCCACCCCTATTAGACCAAGACAAGAGGCCTTGAATTGTGATGGCTGCTCCCGATGGCAGCATCGCAAATGTAAGACTGGCATCACCAGAGATGTCTATGGACATGCGGTCCGTGACCGCCTAGACATTCAGTGGTCCTGCCAGTAGTGTGCCAACAGGTATGTACTAATTATGTCAGATCCACATCAGCTTCCAACCAAAACAGTAAAATTGTTCATGTACATGTCATTACATAAAAAATAGTACTTTTTTGATTTTTTACATAAAAATAGTACTTTTTAGATCTTCACCCATTTTTCACAAGTAAATCCTAAAATCATATTATAAATAAATTAAATTATCCAAAGTAAATGTTGAATTTAAATGGTACAGACCTTCTCAAAATAAGTGGCCCTTTTAACGCGGTCATCAACGTGGTTGTAACGCGGTCGTAACGCCAACGCAGTCTTTGCGTTGATAACGCGTTGGTGATACATTACGACCGCGTTGGAAATCAACGGACCGCGTTGTAGTTTAACACAGGCTGCGTTGAAGTGTACGCAGACCGCGTTTACTTTAAAGTAAACAGACGATGAGTCACGTTATTTGGTTTTATACTGTTCAATTTTTTTGGATTTATTTACGATGACCTACATGTATGATTAACTTAGTGTAATTTCACCACTCACCGAAAATCACATATCTACACATTCGTTCCAAAAAAGGCAGTTTATTTGCAGCTTTTGACTCGTGTTAGACTTTGTTTGTCATACATGTATACATTGTATACAGGTTCTATGTCATTGTAATAGTGTATCGCATGGAGCGGTCGTGTTTCCCAATGTATATGGAGTAAAACACTACGCACGAAAGTATTGCCATACTGTATATGTCCGCTATAGAAATGCTGGCTGCTGGAGAGTAAACATACATGTACATGTATGTACATGTCGTTGCAAACGGAACAAAGAATATATCTAATAGGCTTATCAACAGTAAATAAACCACTATTAACTATCATTCTGGTTTCGTAGTCGGTTAACTTCGTCAACTGTAATAGATTTAAAACGCGCAGTGTAAGCATGATGTTTGTCGTTTCTCCGCAGCAGTATGTCAGTCTCCGTTCTGGGTGTGAATCTGACCAATTAGAAGATAAATTTTCAAATGTGGGTGGAGTTACAGAAAAGTTATCTGGTAGTGGTGGTGTGTTTTTTTTAGCGGGACATTGAATTACCGTATATATTTTTTCCGGCATCGACGTTTAAAATCAAATGGGTAAGCCATTATGTGTAGACTTATGATTTGAATTGCTGATATTTCATGATGTACTTGTCAGCAGAAATGATAACAAATTTCGGAGAATAATGTAAATAAATGTGCAAAAGATAAAATGCACAGGGGGCTGGGAACTTTTTATTTTATTATATTAATTTTTAATTAATGTCATAATAAAATGATAAAAAAAAATGTCCCAGTACCCCTGTGCATAAGATATCATTGCACGTTTATTTTGCGGTGGTTATGTTGCAGAATGTGTGCCGTTTTTGCCACCGTCTATCGTACATGTATCATACCAAGAACTACATGTAGGGGAGACCCGGGCAAAGCGGATTGCCCGGGCAAAGCCGATCACCTTTATTATTTCAATACTAGCAAATTATTCCGATTCTATCCGTATTTTAGAATAAGATAGTTTTATGTTTGGTTAGTTTTTATACATTTTCACAGTGAACTAGGTATACTAAAATTTTGTAGCCCATTAGAACATTTTCGTCGACATTTTACGATTTGACTAAATATGTAATTATTGTGCGTTTGCGAATATCTATTACGCAGATCGATGGTCACATACCCCATCTACCCGAATAAATGTTGTCGGTGTCTTAGGCAATATATATGTGGAATAGGACAGTATGTCAATTTGTTATATTTGATAGGACACGCGCGTAATTCGCCAGACTGTAAAAAGATGTGATCTGGGCAAAGCGGATCGGGCAAAGCGAATCATTCATAACATGACTAACTTCCGGTACACATGCGTAGATTAAGTGAATTTGGACAATTTTAGTCCGATGTATCGACAAAACTCGTGCCTTGTCGGAGCATGACCATAATTGGAAAACTTGAGCGTTTGAAAACATGCGGTATTAATTATTTGGGATAAATATGTATTATTGTAATAATTAAAACTAAAAAGCATATGAATAGTTGAAAATTATTGCATTTTCAGAAGGATTCGTTTGCTGATCCGCTTTGCCCGATGTGGTGATCCGATTTGCCCAACGGCCGGGCAAAGCGGATCAAAATTAAAAATCACCATAGCAACCAAACCAATAGATGTATCTTAATGCATCATCCGTCAAATGTTATGCCATCATGATTAGAAACTGACAGTTCTAATAATTCTGATTGCCGGTTGGATTTTGTACAAGAAACCCTTACGTGATCCGCTTTGCCCGGGTCTCCCCTAAAGGTTTCTATAATTGACATATGAGGTTTTTATGACCAGATATCGGCTTTCACTTGTTGTCAGTCTTGCAAAAATTCAAATTATCGCTTCTTATAAAAAGCGTCCATATTTCCACCGAAACGTGGTATGTAATAAAGAGCGTTTAAATTATGATAGTTTGTACTAGTTTTCAATGTAAAACCATAATTGTATGTAAATATAGATCGATGGTAAAACGGTGGAAATTTTTGTGTGTTTTTGCTATTTCTGTGATGGTGACTACATGTATATTAAAGATTTATTTCAACCCGAGATGCTAGAATAAATACAATTTTGTCTAATTTGTTATCGATTGCGTGGGACCGCGCTTGGATCTTCAAATGTATATATGTTTTCAAATATTTGATGAAGGCAAATAAATAATTGAATTATAGTGATTTAATTCTGGTAAGAAAAACAGAATTTAACTGAATTATTAAACTTATATACTACATGTAGTATACTACGGTAAAAATAAAGTTAATATTTATCATATGATTGTCTTTATATACAATAGCGGACAATTACTGAAACGTACATGAAGAACTCTTCGAAGCCGTTTGAATACGATTTCATTATTTCATCATCATGGAAATAACACGACCTCATCGAGTGGTAATTGTGATGCACGCTGCCCACTAGCCAACCAAAACCGACGAAGTTATTACAGCACAGTGTGTTCAATCGAGTATTCTGTTTGAGTCACGGGGTATCAATTTCAACTTTAGGCCCAGGTCATTTCCTGTTTGTAAAAATCGACACGGGCGATTTACCGAAGACACGCCACCTATTGTGTTTGAGTTCATTGACACCGCTGTCAATCATTCGCGGCAGGCGTTTGATCCGCAGTCTGTCAGTGAAAGTGACAAATCATTGGTTACCAAATCAGAGCGCTGTTTGTTTCACATGAATTGCACAACACATGGATAACTAGAGGTGTGACTGTCCCAATGGGACTACGGATACCCCCCTGTGTTAAAAATACTAAGATGTTTCACATGTCAGTAAACATTTAGTTAAAATAATAAAATAACAGTTCCCATTGCAGGTGTACAACAATAACCCTAATCTTAAACCTATTGACCGAAAAATGTAGGAATAAAGCTTGGAAATAATTATGCATGTTGCGAAAAAAATTCTAAGTTGAAAAAGGGGAATAACTCCATCAAAAAATATCGGACAGACGTCATAATCGCAGGTGCACAGGTTCCCATGGTACTAAATATCAGTGCCAAGATTAAAAAACATTGACCGAAAAATGTAGGAATAAAAGCTCGGACAAAATTATGCATGTTGCAAAACAATTTCTAAGTCGAAAAAGGGGGATAACTCCACCAAAAAATGTCGGACAGACGTCATAATCGCAGGTGCACAAGTTCCCATGGTACTAAATATCTGTGCCACGTTTAAAAAAAATTGACCTAAAAATGTAGGAATAAAAGCTCGGACAAAAGTATACATGTTGCGAAAATTTCTCCACCAACAAAGGTCCGACAGACGTCATAATCGCAGGTGCACAGGTTCCCATGGTGTTTGATGTCTGTGCCAAGTTTCAAGGAAATTGATCAAAAAACGACTGAGAAAAACTCCGGACAAATTTGTGTCCACGGACGGACGGACGGACAAGCTGACTCCAGTATACCACCCCTACTTCGTACGGGGGTACATGTGTGTTTTAATGTACCATCACGAAGATTTCAAATGACATCGGACCCTTGGCGTACAGGTTACCGACCTGTATTAGGTGACGCTGAATATTAAATATTCAAAGAATACATGTACATTGCGACGTGAACTCAAATGTTTTGTTTGTTAGAAATGTCAATTGCATCTCTAATAATTCGCGCAGCGTGATCAATGTGATCTGCATTTATTTATTACATGTACATGTTTTTTTGGGGGGAAAAATTCTAAATGTAAATGTAAAACATTATCACCAATAAATCATGCATTACCCAAGCCAAAAACATTGTATTATATTGGCAACGTTCCTTTGTGAACCAAATGTTATCGTCTCGATTGATTACAATCGTTCCGTTTCCGATCAGAAAATTGTATGAAACTAACATTGGTGGCCGTCGTACATTTTCTCTCTTTAATTTTTTTTAATAAAATGAGCTCTTCTCTGATAGTTTGAATTCCCTGTGGTGAATATTATTGTTTGTAATGTTATTCAATAATTATTATTACAGTTGATAAGCTATTCTCTCGACCGCGTTATGTTGCGTTGATGGTTATCTCAACCGTGTTGGAGTAACGTTATGACCGCGCAGGGACCAGCCGAGAGGGCGACGTGGGCGAAGAAGTCGCCCTATTGCCGTCCACTTCGCCTTATTTTTGCAGTCGGGCGAAGTTTAAGTCGCCCTCCAATTTTGATTTTGATTTTTTTTTTTTGATTTTTTTTTTCAATTTTTCAATTTTGAGAAGTCGCCTAACAAAAATGGCTAAGTTACTAGCAAACACTGTCTGCAGTAGTATCTCAGTGGTGTCCGTTTGAAGTACCAACACCTCTAACATCAATCACAACGCACCACTCACATATGATCATTGGCACGCGGCGTATTATATGAAACACGTGGCTTCAATTTAAACACCCATTTTGAGCCCCAGTCATTCTTTATTAATACGTCGATAATACGTATTTTCTACTTTCTAATGTTCATCAACAGTATAGCACGTGGTTTTAAACACGCATCGATTATATGAAACACGTGGCTTCAATTTAAACACCCATTTTGAGCCCCAGTCATTACGTCGATAAAACGTATTTTTCTACAATCTGTTTATCAACAATATAGCACGTGGTTTTAAAACACCCACGATGAGCCCCACGCATTCTTTATCACAGTGTCGTGACGACATGAAAACAAACGAGCATATTTCCCCCCGTTGGGACCTCCTAATCTCTTGCCACAATGTCTCATTGTCTGTATCTGCTTTGTGCACTTGCTTTGTTATTTTAGCGGATTAATGACGGTGAATTCTTTTGATAACTTTATGACTTCAGACAATAAATTGCCCTAATTAAACCACACCTTGCAATGAAAATTAAAACTCACACCTCTCACAATGTGTCAATTCATCACTCCATCTATGGAGTTTGGTTAAAGAAATTTTAAAACAAATTCTTTGTGAAGCATATTAAAATTTCAAACGGGATTACTAACAGAGCGCAGTAAAAGTGTTCATGATTTCGTTTCGTTTCGGTTTGATAAATATTGTTGGCATTTTTTAAAACCCGAAAAATATGAAATAAAATCCTGTCATTCTCCGGAATTTCTCCCACAATTACGATATAAAATGCTGCTATCCTCTCACAATTATGTTTGGGTATTATTAATAGTTATTAGGGTCATGAAGTGAACATAATGACTCCATATTTCAACCATTGTTTCATAAGTTTAATTGACATATTTCATCTCTCCTATTTTCGTTCTATAGGCTATAGCGACTCCTGTCGTAGTAATGATCAATTTAAATTTTGTAGACTCACTTCGCCCTATAGAACGGCCACTTCGCCTTATTTTTATAGTAGGGCGAAGTCATTTCGCCCTGAAAATCGGGTCTAGGCTGGTCCCTGTGACCGCGTTGGAGTAACGCGGTCGTAACGTTACTCCAACGCGATCGTAACGCTGTCGGGAGGGCCATTACTTTTGAGAAGGTGTGTATGTTGAACTATGTTCTCATTGACTCATGTGTTTCATTATATCATGTGTTTTTCTTTCTTGCAGAATGCTACTAGTCAACAACCAGAGATAAGTTCTATTCAACATACTGAAGATAATCAGCCAACATCCTCACAGAGAACCCCTGGAGAGCACACGACAATCTATTGATGGGTTCCATGTTGCTAACAGTCTTTTAATGAAATGATTAAAAATACATCTGAAGGTCGCAGTTAGCCAAGGTCCCAGTTAGCCAAAAGGTCTCAGTTACTGAGTTAGCCAGACTTGAGGTCCCAGTTAGCCAAGGTCCCAGTTAGCTGGATACCAACTGAAGGGACAGACATAACTCCCATTAAAAATTTAGCTCAATTTAGCTACATGAGCTCAAATGAGCTATTTAGCTCATTTGGCACCTGTGCCCGACCTGATAAACACACTTAATCATCTTGAAATTCATGAATCTTGGAAAGAAGCTATATTATATATATACATCATGCGTTTTAAAACACATTTAAAGCAAACTTGAAACACATGGTCCATTCTCATCGGAAGCCGTTTTAGTAAATGAATATGTAGCGAGATTGAGATGGCTTGCAGGGCTGGCGATCTAGAAAATCCAGGAGGGCTATTAATAGCCCTCCTAGATATGCCTAGGAGGGCTATAGCCCTCCTCAACTTTTAAAGTTATGATTTATTTTATCTGAGTTACTAATGCCGTTAGTTTGTCTATTTTTGATGTTGTATAACTCCATCTAAATTTAATTTTTGTATGTGGAAACAAAGTGTCCACAGAGTTGTGAATGTCAAAATCCCCCACAGTAATTATGGTATGGTGAATATTTAACTATGTTTTATATGTTATGATAATTTATATGAACAAGAAACAAAATGTAAGAGTGTTTGTACTCAACAATTTGTCAGTCGGTGTCCAACCCATGCAACGGAATTGGGTGAGTTTGTCCACGTTAAAAGCATTCTCCATGAAAGTGTAATTTTACATAAAATACACAATCAAGAACAATATTAAATCCAGTATATTTGCACTTGAATATTGACTGCTTTTTCTCTCAATGTAATCCATATTCCATTGCCGATCGCAGACTGCTGCTTGCAGCAGTCAAGTCGCTATCTATAGATTTACTGGGTGTTTGCAATTGGGGACATAGAAAATAGTTTCTGAACTTTAATAATTGAATAACAGTGTAAACTAGAATACGTGGATATATTTAGCTAATTATATTAAAATATTGTCAATCGAAGCGATAAAAGACGGCTGCAAGCTAAATACAATTTTCACTGATAGGAACCGGAAACGGAACGAAAGGTTGAACTTAATTGGGACAGTGACATTTGGTTCTCACTATCCACAAACATGTGTTCATTTTATCCAGTGAAATATATTGTAAGCTCAATCTTATGAAGAGAAATAATTTATTTTGGTCATAAAATGTGTGAGAATCGATCAAAAGATCAGATTTACGAAACAGTTCGTTCCGGAATTTACTGATTCCGCTATAATTCCCATTTGACATTACCGTCAGGTCACGCATGCGCACAGTCCCCACACTGTACAATATAATTACGATTTCGATGCAGTATTTTACTCATTAAACACAATAAAATAACTAAATAATAAATGTCCTATCGTAGACGAGGCGGGCTATAAAAAGCCCGCCTTGGAAAATTCTAGGCGGGCTGTAGGCGGGCAGCCCGCCAGCCCGCCTTGAGATTTCCAGGCCTGGGCTTGTGGTGCTTAGTAACAGAAACCATGTAGCCTATAGGTGAGTGGTATTAACAGACAGATCCAATACACTGAAGTGACTAGGCGCTGTCATCCCTACTCAGGTTTAATGCACCTCCACATATTAATCCTTAGCGCATTGAGGGCGATAAAGTATCAAGTCGAGCACATTGAGGGTGATAACGAATCAATTTGACTAGATGTTATTGTTAGACAAGATCGAGAAAGTATGAAATAAATAAATATCAACAAATGTCAATGACATTGACAACATAGCCCGCTGTCACAAAAATAACTAAGAACAGTGAAATTTATTCAGAATTGTTGTTATTAATTAAATTTGAAATGTAAGTTCTATAAAATCGCCAACGAATGGAGAATTCAACTCATCGTGTTATATATTATCATGAAGTAAATTATCATAATGCTAAGCCATGTTTCCATATTTCGATGCAGAACCGATGATCGAATGCATGCCGGCGAATAATTTTTCTGCCTATTTAGCGCGAAAGCAAATAGGCATCTAAAAAACTAAGCAATGCATATGATCAGCACACTATCGTCTTCACTGTGCACAAAAGCCGACGCGTAACACATCTTCATCCATTAGTAATAATCACTTTTACAATAATATTTTGTTGCTTCACCTTCGATCAACGCCATGCCACGTACATCACGTGACCAGTTTTTGTTTCTCCTAATTAATTCGTTTTCAATTAATAATTCTTGCGTTGCGGTTTTGTTATAAAGTATGAAGAACTAAAATCTTTAAAAAATAATTTTTGAGAGAAATTTATAAAATAAATATTTCAACATAATTATAAACCAATAGAAAATAGCGACATAATTAATGCAAGCTCCACAACAACAACAACACGTGCGCTAGCAGACGCTTCGCACGTGCAGATGTTTACGTTAACGGGTGTGCGAAAACAACAACACTGCGAATTTTAGCACGTTATTCTTGGCGTTCTTCTAAAGAACAGCACTCCTAAAGTTCATCATTAATTCATTTGAAATACCCGCGCGCTTGTAAGTTGCATGTTCATTGTTGACACATAAAAATGATAAATATGGACAGTCACATTCACATTGGGAGGCATTTTTCACATTTATTCAAATTATTGAGCTGAATTTGATTTTGAAAAAATAAATTTACGCTTTCAAAGTTTCATTAGTTTCAACTTGAAGTTGAACTTGGGAAGTTGGGTAAATCATTTGATTTATGTATTTTATGATTCGCAATTTATTTGCACTGTTCAAAACTGAATACAATTTCAATTATTATTGTATGTATTGTAAATCATGATACTAATTTTACTATTACTATTAATAGTAATACTAATACTAAATGTAATGTAATTGTAATAAAAACAATTAATCAATGTAATCAAAATTAATGCCAATAAATTGAATAATGGCAGGACTCCAGGAGTCAATTTATTAATTTGAGTTTAATTCACTTCAAGTTCAACTTCAAGAACATGAAGTTGAACTTGAACTTTCAAGTTGAAGAGGTGTTCACTGTAACTGTAACTGTTGGCGTGTTGCATATTAATTTGTATTTGCACTTCAGTCAAACTCAAAGACTCAAAATAAGTGCAAATAATTTGTTCATTAAGACTTAAGTCAATAAGTGAATTACTGAATTGATGTAGATTGTCGGTTGTAAGTTAATGTAACTGTAAATGATTAATTGTGCTGGGGGAAAATGAATTTTGCTTGACTTCACTGTCTTCAGCCTCAGCGCAAAGGATTTAAACTTCACAGTTCACTTCAACTTAGCTCAAATTTACAAGCCCAGCTCTGAACTTGAAGTGTATTCCAATTTCCAGCACACAGCATTAAGTCAGAACAAATGAAAAAGCACTAGAAGTCAGAAGAAGAACAACAAATAATTTGTAAATTGTACTCAGTTTAATTGTTGAAAATGATTGTTCTTCACTTCAGCGCAATTAAATGATTTTGATTTGTGCTTCAGCATGAATTATTTGCGCCTCAAAATTAGTCGCCTCAGCTCAAAATGAGTCAAAAGACTCAAATAAAGAATACTAGTAAACTTTTAGAATTAAAGATGCATTGTCAATTTGACTTATTTGTTGCTAATTGTTGGTCAGTTTTGTTTGTTGCAACAAAATTTAACAGTCCTACATGTCTATACTCTCAGATGCCTGATAATACTTTAATAGTGCCAGCACGGTTATTAATTTTGGAGAGAAATTGCCAACGATTACTATTATTTGGCATGCTGAGACATAGATTGATATTGCCATCACTATTATTAATTTCAGTCTAAATCCCCACCCATCACTAATATTAGGCATCAATATGATTAGGCACCTAAGAGTACATGTAGCTGAGCACAGTGCAATGAGCAGTATGGAAAATTTGAGGTATATAAATTAACTGAATGTGAAAAAAGGCCTCCCATACTCTTAGGTGCCTTAGTTATGATCATGATTAGTTTTAATTATCTGTTGATTTCAAATTTGGTATATGGATTACTCATATGAATATTAGGGCTGCAACGGTTCATAGTGAATTCAATGTATCACGATACACTTTCAAACGATATGTGTATTGTATCGTGTCATGCATATCATGATACAGGAAATCAAGTAATGTCTGAAGATGGGCTAGTGTAAAAAGGCAAAACCTGCAATTATCTCTCAAGTTTACATGTATACTATGTATATTTGACTCATCTAGCCAACAATTAAACTCCATTTTAGTTAAAATGAACTCTACCTCCAGTTATAAACTTGTTGTTTCTGATAATTCAGGCAGTATTCATTTGGAAACACTAATTTAGTGTATCATGATATATATCGTATTGTTGATCATGTATCGTGATTGTTATCCTGGCCATAGTGACCAAGTGTATTGTGTATTGATAGATAGGTACACATGCTTTGTTAGCTGGTAAATTGAGTCCAACACTGAAATA